>JAZDUH010000104.1:825000-1257500 GCA_036419115.1 Scarus forsteni | reverse complement strand
AGGAGAATCTACAGAGGGACGTGTTGTCATTTTTATAGATGAATTATTAAGTGCTTTGCTTCAATTGTTCATAAAGAAATGTTAATGATCGCTAAAGGCTTCACATCTGATGAAAGAAAAAGTTCTTTATTAGAGTTTTCCAGAGGTAGTGTGATATATGAAACTTAATTTTGTTTCACTTTTAGCCTGTCGGTCCATAAATGCACAGAGAACAAAATCATATTTTCTCCTCCTCACAGGCAGGTTTTATTTGTTTCATTGTGAGGCTTCACTGAATATAAACACATATAGACAAAGGTATTTGAGCAAACTTCACACTCGTGTTACAAATACTGATGTGTGCATGGAAATGCTCCTGTCTCTGCCTTCACATTTTCTGTTTCTGACATATTAAAATCTGGGCTGTAAAAACAACTGAGGGTTGAAATAATATATAACAACCGAACTCTGAACTGAAGACTTTGTTTACGTTTGCCTCCACGCATGCGCAGTACTCTCTGGTCAGCTGTTCTTCTCTTTGCCTCTGCGTCCTCCTTTCGATGAGCTCCTCATCTGTAAACTCTGGCTCAAAACTGTAAGGACACCCATCATATTCAAAGTTCTCCTCCACAACATCTTCATCCCATAGATATTCGTCCATTTTGCACAAAACTGGAAGAAGAAAGTCGTTGAGTAGCCGCCGTCTTCCCCTGAAACAATGAGCCGTACTGCACATGCGCGGAGGCAAACATTCTTCTTCTTCAGTTCAGAGGTCAGCACAGTCACAAAAACATGTCTGGAGCGACACAGACTGTAATGGAGGAGTAGCGTGAGCGGACCATGATGAAATATTGGTGAAACTAATGAGTTTTTGGACAATTAATGCAGTTTTAGGAGCAGTGTTATACATGCCCCATGTGCTACCATTATACGGATGTCCGCCGCTCGATTTTGGATCTAAATATCTCCTGAAGCACTGTTTGGATCAGGAAAGCCTTCTGGGTGAGTATATTGTTCTACTTCATTCTATAAACAATGTGAAAGCTGGAGAAACCAAACTTATCCTTTAAGATAATATAGATTATACAGAATTATTTCTGTTTGATATCGGGGTTTTCTGCATATTGGTTAGGGTTAGGGTAGGTACCCATAATGGTTTATTTTCGGATATGACCGGCAGGCCACATTTACTGAGGTGGAAGGCCACATATGGCCCCCAGGCCGCTACTTGCCCACCCCTGTTGTAGTCCATAGAGCGCAGGAGGAGTCTGGATGCTGCTCATATTTACAACAATCCAGAAAAACAATGAAAAAGTCTGATTGAGAGTCTCTGAGCTAGAGTCCAACTGGAGTCTCAAGTCTTTGGGGGTCAGGTCTAACGTCACCTCTTTAGTCCAAGTCCAAGTCTCCACCTCAGTCCCATCTGTGGTTCAGACTCTGCAGAGTGAAGAGCTCTGGGCTAAAGAGCCTTTTCAAACCTCCTCATGGCACAAGGCTGCTGCTGTCAGGGGCGAAAGTAAGATCAGATTATTGCAGGAACTGTGCAACTCAAAAAATGTTTCGCGCGAACGCCTTGTGCGCGGGCACAGACGCTGATAAAGCCCGCTCTTTTCTGACTACTGTGCACATCCTTGAGTGCATAATGTAAGATTTCAGACACATAATGTAATATATGGCAAAGCATTTATTTTCTTTAGAGGGAGGTAAAAATTTTACCTGGTTTATATTAGTGCTGTCAGACAATTTAAAAATTAATCTAATTAATTACTGGATTCATAATTAATTAATCTAATTAATCACATTTTAGTCTCATATCTGCTTAAAGTCCCAAAATAAAGAATTTGAATTCTAGGATATTATAAAATTGTAGTGCAGGACTAATCAAATGAATACACTAAGAAGTGAAGATTTGTAATCCACATTTTTATTGGTGACTAAATAAAACCAAAGTCAGGACAACTTGTCCAGAAAATTCTAAGATCAATCAGGCAACTCAAATTACACTTTAAGTGTGTTTCATAAATCAAATTCAAAATAAGAAAAAGGTCGAGGACATCCAGCAAAACAATTAGGCCTGATGCATTATTAAAGAATGTAGTACAAATATAGATAAATACATTCAAAAATAAAATAAGACTGAGTCTTAAATATGCCATTCCTGTTGTTACCTGGGCTTTGTTTGGTTTGACTAGAGACGCATGTGAGAAGTGACACATGCCACTGCCATGTACGAGTCCTCCAGCTGGACAATATCAAAATGTTTGTGTGCTATGATTAATCTGGGATTAATTTTTATAACGCATTAATTTGGGGTGTAATTAATTAATCTAATTAATGCACTAAAGTAACTGCTGTAATTTATATGCGGTCCACTAAAAATAGCTCTGAGACCCACTTTTGGGCCTCGACCCACAGGTTGCACAAGTACATGAATGTTCACCACTTTGTGCTACACCTCATGTGTGAAAAGTGCTTTATAAGTAAAGATTGATTGATTGATACTGGCCCTGGAGAACCCAAGAACCCTTTCCTTCTTTGGAAAATTATGAACTATGCATTAAATGACTGCCATAAGTTCACTGAACACCAAAATATCAACTTTTTCAATTTTAACCCTTTATTCTCTAATTCAGGATTTGGGCTAAATTTGACCCATTGGGCTTTAGTGCGTATCATTTTACAGAAACACAACAACCAACACTGTCAATGCAAACTATTTTAAATTTAGGAAAATAATCAGTCAACCACGCAACTACATTTAACAATGTTTTATGCCACCAAATTTCCCTTTGTATGGCACCATCATCTCATCAATGGACTGTTTTTGGCGAGGAACTATAGTCAGACATTGTTTCCGAAAAGAATCCAAAAATGGTCTCAGTTTCCAAAGTCGATCCTTTTTTACTTCTTCACTGGCCATTTTGTTGTCTGTAAAGTGGATGACAGAGAGTAGCAGGTTGAATCAATTGCGACTCATTACGTCTGCCACAGGCCCATAACGAACTTCACTTTCCCAGTACTGACATACTCCAGACATTTGAACTAATCCCATCCTGAGATACATTCCCAGAACTTGTTCTATCTCCTTTACTGAAGTCTCTATACATTTCCCACGCTTTTGAATGCTGTATTGATTGGTATGCTCAACAATATTTTCCAACATATCCAGGGAAACAAAGCGTCGAAAGTAAACCAGTGGCGTGTCTGTCGTGGCATCCTGGTACGACTCAACCTGTTCACCTTGAAAGTTCCTGTCAGGCAACTCAAAGCCTGTCTTTCTCCACCTGTAAGTTTTTGCTGCACGATTTGGCTCCATCTGTGGTCTAGCAGTCTCAGCAAACGGCACATCTTCATCACTGGACGGGTCATTGGACGAGTCACTGTCTTGGGCAGAAGATTCACCTCTGTCACTTTCATGCGGTTGAAACAATTCATCAGAATCACTATCGCTGTCTGATTCAGGGCCAAAGTCACTATCATCAGCCTGAAGTTGCTCCAATACTTGTGCTACAGTAAACTTTGCCTGTTGCTTTCGCTGTCCTGAAAAGGGAGATGCCATACTCCCTGAAAAGATACAGGAATTTGCTTTATTAGTCTCTGGCCCTGTACTACCAAGGTAACTTAGTGAAATATATTATTATGAATTTATTTCAGAGCTTTAGCCAAATAAGGACTGTCACCATTCTCCATCTACAAAGTCACTCAATGAACCAAAGGGTCATTTTTGGCCCATCGTTTTTTGAACTGGCTCAGAGTCCCTAATTTATCCAAAAAGAACATAAAACTTACTTCTAGGCATTCTACAAGCTTACACTAAACAGATAAAAAAAAAAATACCAACCTCTGGTTTGCTGAGATGATTTTGTTTGGGTAGATTTTCAGCTCAACAAATCAGCATGTGGTCACCCATCTTGTCACTATCACTCTGGCTCACGTCAGTTCAGTGTTCATCCACTAGGTGTCTCTATGCAGGGACCAGAAGTGGCTCTCTGGGCTTTCGAAGTTAAATTTGACTTTTTTATGTTTGTTTATTTTGGGTAGCAGCAATTAACAGCGGCCAAATTTGACCCCGTGGGTTCTCTAGACTGCATTCAGAGCTTGATCCTTGAATAATGATGCAGGAAACCTCAGGATGAGTTTATCATTTAGAAAAGGTGAAAACAGAGCTGGACTGCTCAGGAAGATGAGTTTTACTGAACCACAGGACTGTCTCGTCATTTTTATAAATCGCTCTGTTCACTTAAAAACCGTGCATGTATGAGCCAATGACACACTGTTAGAGTTACAATAAACACACATAGTGATTCTGCTGCGCGTCTTAATGCTCACAGTGAGGAGCTCTTCGCGCTAATATGCTCTCACGCTTGAATGTTTTTATTAAAGTCAAGGCTCCTTCAAACGTGCGCACATGTTGGCAGTTTACAGATAATCTCTGGTATCATGTCCCGTTCATACCCCCCATCCCATCTATGTTGATGTTGCTCAGGTTTGTTGTGCATCTCGGTACTTATGAGAGCTACGCAGGCCGTTCATGTGAAAATGGTCTGTCTGCCACCAAGGTGGCGGAGCTGGGCTCCAGAGGACTCCGGCCCAATTAAACCCCTGGTTATGTTCCAGAGAATGACTGCCTCCGTGAGTTAACCCTAACCCTAACCTATCACTGTAAGCGAGTACTGTAGCCTACAAATGATAGCCTAGTGTTTGTCAGGCGCATTAAAACCTTGTTTAACACGTCACGGAAGGCATATTCTGCAGATGATTTTTTTGTATTCATCAATTTTACATTTATTTCGCTTAAAGTTGCTATGAGGAGAATCTATTACCGGCGTAAAAGACAATTAAAGACAATTAGCATAAAGACTCTGCTACCCATGAGCACGCGCGTAGACTGTCGTAAAGCTGCGTTCCAGTAACCTCGGAACTGGAAGTGACATCATCTCCGGCTTATCGGCGTTCCAGTTGAAGTCAGAAAAAAACATGCTGATCTACCAGGCTATTGTTAGCTGTTGTTAGCACGCCCTGTGTTGTTGTTCACAAATATCACATGAAGAATGTGATTATCACTATGGCAGCATTTTTGTAAATATAAGTCTAACAATACTATGTATACAGCTGATCTAGAGCCACACACCCCAGTCAGAAGAGCAAATAAATGGATTATTACAGGAGCTAAATAACTGTTCACACTGGGGGCATCCATCTTCCATTGTCAACTCGGGGGTGGTGAGGTTTCACCGAGTTCCCAGTAGGAAATTCAGACTTTGGGGGACGTTCTAGTTGCAGTTTCCTACTCGGAACTCAGAAATTCCTACTTCTGACTACAACTTGAACGCACCAAAAGACGTGACTGAAGCCAAAGCGTGTGTTTGTTGTGATGCTAATGAATGCAGCTCAGACCTTCCTCAGAACTCTGCACTGCTTTACAACTTCTTTTTTCAACAACTTACAGGATGCAAAGCCACGAGGTAATGTATCTCTTTCTAGTTACGTAGCGGTAGTTTTTGATGTGTGACAACAAGCAATTTTTGGAAAACTTAGTATCGTAGTTGTAGCTTGCTATATATGGCTACTTACAGCCCGGTGCTCTAAGACGTGTCTGAATAATATAAATTTGCTCTAGTTTTAATTGTCTTGTTCCTGAAGTTGAGTATCCAGGCCAGTCCAGCCCTGTCTGACCCGACCGTGAAGCTAAGGAATAGCATTTACAGATAACCTATTTTGATGCTATAAAACTCATCTTAAAGTGTGTATTTCCATCAGGCATATATCTAAAAGAGAGACTTTTTTGTAACTACTTAGAAACTCTTCATAACATCTTTAAATTGGCTTGAAAAATGAAAGAGCTTTCATTGTATGCATGAGTTAAAGTTGTTTTTTTCGAGGTGTTCCGGTGCGTTCCGGCTTACTTTCACCTCTGGTTGTTGTACTCACAAAATGTTTTGTTCTTAAGATCATTCAGAAGCTGAAGCTCTGTGGCTTTGACCTTTGGCCTCAGAATTATTCTCAGATTGATCTTGAATCAGAGCTGGCATTTGTCAAAAGCTTAAAAAAAGTCCTTGAAGGAGCGTCTCAGATATTCAAAGATATTCCTGACGAGAGTTTAAGAGTTTTATGTCCATGGATGGATGTTTTAAAACACGAATAATCGCTCGTTTGGAGGCATAAAAATTAAAGCAGCTTAGCAGTAAAATTGATTTTTAAGTCTCTCAAACGAGTCCATGCAGAACCACACATTAGGTTTGTCCATACAGTCTTTCTGAGTGTCTCATTAATCATCAGGTTTATTGACTTCATAGAAACTTTTCTGCTGCTTGTCAGAAACGATCTCCACGAGAGTTGCTGCAGTTTCTCTGTAATGATCCAGTGCTGCTGATATTTAGACTTTTCAAACCAGTTGTTCTGGTCAGTGCTTACCCTCAGGAGCTCCATGACAACTCCATCTTTCTTCTCTGCCTCCTGCTAATCCATTCTCACGATCATAGTTTGAGTTTATTCGAGGTTTCACTCTGTATGAGGAAATGGAAATGATGTGGGCAGGTCTCAGCAGGGCAGAGAGACATAAACAGTGTTCTGATCAAATAAGACAAACAGATAAACAGTTTAAATTCATCTGACCTCAGAACAGTCTTTTTTATTCCATCCATAAAGGCATCATTAACATGTTTGGTGCCACAGTAACACGGAGGCTTTCATTGTTTGTGACCCAACAGCTAACAGGAAAACATAAATGAACATAAATATTTAGGCTCTGTCTTTTATGGCTCAGTGTTTACTGAAGAAGCCCTGATGCTGAGTCTGACTCTGCATTAGTTTGTCTGTAATGATGTCACGCTGTCAGATTATTGGACCTCAGAGCCTAAAGTCACTGTGACAGCAGAACAGACACAACATGACCAACATGATGGTGTTGGAGGGAGGGCTGAAACTAAAGACACAAAACATAGTTGGTCCCCAAGAACTCCAAATAAAGTATGTTAAGTATGTTCTGAGGACCCATAATGGTTTTCATTTAGAAGACGGATGGTTTTATTTGACTTCTCCCTCTTCCTGTCTTTTTATTTGTATAATGCCAGTTGAAGAAGCCATTTCAAACTTTTAAGAATTTATATTTAAGTCAACAAATTAAAGCTTTAGTTAAACTGATTACTCATCAGGATACATTTGATTTAGATGTATTTCTACAAGTATTAAAGGTGCTATGAGGAGAATCTATTACTGGCTACATTAAGACTCTGCTACCCATGAGCACCCGCGGCGACTGTCCTAATGCTGCGTTCCTGTAACCTCAGAACTGGGAGTGACATCATCTCCGACTTATCAGCGTTCCAGTTGAAGTCAGAAAAAAACATGCCGATCTACCAGGCTATTGTTAGCTGTTGTTAGCACGCCCTGCGTTGTTGTTCACAAATATCACATGAAGAATGTGATTATCACTATGGCAGCATTTTTGTAAATATAAGTCTAACAATACTATGTATACAGCTGATCTAGAGCCACACACCCCAGTCAGAAGTGCAAATAAATGGATTATTACAGGAGCTAAATAACTGTTCACACTGGGGGCATCCATCTTCCATTGTCAACTCAGGGGTGGAGAGGTTTCACAGAGTTCCCAGTAGGAAATTCAGACTTCGGGGGACGTTCTAGTTGCAGTTTCCTACTCGGGACTCGGAAATTCCGACTTCTGACTACAACTGGAACGCACCAAAAGACGTGACCCAAGCCAAAGCGTGTGTTTGTTGTGATGCTAATGAATGCAGCTCAGACCTTCCTCAGAACTCTGCATTGCTTTACAACTTCTTTTTTCAACAACTTACAGGATGCAAAGCCACGAGGTAATGTATCTCTTTCTAGTTACGTAGCGGTAGTTTTTGATGTGTGACAACAAGCAATTTTTGAAAAACTTAGTTTCGTAGTTTTGTAGCCGCCTATATATGGCTACTTACAGCCCGGTGCTTTAAGACGTGTCTGAATAATATAAATTTGCTCTAGTTTTAATTGTCTTGTACCTGAAGTTGAGTATCCAGGCCAGTCCAGCCCTGTCCGACCTGACCGTGAAGCTAAGGAATAGCATTTATAGCTAACCTATTTTGATGCTATAAAACTCATCTTAAAGTGTGTATTTCCATCAGGCATATATCTAAAAGTGAGACTTTTTTGTTATTTAGAAACTCCTCATAACATCTTTAAAGGACTATAGTTTTATTTGCCCATCCTGTCTACATGTGGTAGGATCTGCTGATACCTCTGCTCATTACCTGTGAGGAACAGGTGCTACTGCGTCCAACTCCCGCTCTTCTTCTCTCCGAGTAGTCTATGCAAGCTTGTAAAGACCACTTAGGTCCTTACAGAGGCCAGTGTCACTCAGCAGGGGTGAAATTTATCTGTTGCCATTTTTTCGTGTAAAACTGGTCCATAATGTTTAATATTAATAATGAATTTACTGGCTATTAAATGGGGACAGGATGCACACGCGGTGTCAGAGCTGGGTTATGTCACACACCGATTTGGACTCATGCCAGTGCTGTCAAGGCTGCTGAGAAAACTTTCTTGGAATATTTCTTTGGGATTATAGTGTGTGTTCCGTGCGTTTGTGGATTTATGAACTCCGTGGAAGCTCCTGGATACATGGATCGTCTCCAGGTGGACTGAGGTGTTTAATGCGGGGTACCGTGAGGACAATTTTGGTGCAGCACCCGACTCTTCGAAGCGGCTCACTGTTTGCTGTGCGTGCAGAAACTTTTGTTGGGGAGGTGTCACTTGGGTTTATGTATTTTTGTTTTTGGGTTGTATTGTAGACGGTGTGTAAAATTAGCAAGCGCTCGGGTTGATGGTTATTGTTGGCTTTCACTGTTACCGGCGTTGTGAATAAAAAGCTGTTTTTTTGAGGCCAAAAGCATTTCAGTCGAATTTCATCATTTCATTCCTGCTGATGTAATAGGATCCTCCTGGTAGTTTAGTTGTAGCTTTAGTCTCCTTGAAAAATAGGCGAATTGTTCCAAACAGCCTGGCTTTGTCTTCGGCTTATCTTAACTGCAGCTTGTACTTGCGTGGTGTTTGAAATGTTTTGTGTGCTCGTTTTGTTGCTCTCCGGGATCGTCTGGGTAAAGGAGTCGGAGAACTGTCTATACCCAGTGCACAGACCAGTGCACTTCTTCAGGAGTCGGTTAAACAGTGGAATATCGTTACGCTTTACTGCTCAAAACCACTGATGCTGCTCTGTCATTGGTGCATCCATGATACAGATAAGCTTTCTGTTGGTCATGACGGCTCTGATCTTGACAGCTCTTAGGCCGGGCATAGACAGCAGACAGCACCTAACCTTCCTTACCCCCTGACACAAGCCTTTTTTGGTGATGTTATATTATACACATTTTTTTGTTTTTTATTTTATTTTTATTTTTTTTTATTTATTTTATTTATTTTATTTATTTATTTATTTATTTTGGAGCTGTAGTAGAAGAACTATAGCTTTTTTATTTTGTATTTTTTTGTGCTGTAGTAGTTCTAAAGCTTTTATTTTGTGCTATAGTGAACAAACTATTGCTTTTTTATGTTGTGGGTTTTTTTTGGTGCTCAAGAACTAGCTTTTTATTTTGCTTTTTTGTGACCTACAGCTAGCTTTTTGAGCAATGCTAAATGTGACTTTGTGTCACCAAAAAGAAAAAGATAACAAATGGAAAAAACACTTATTGAGAATCAGAGCACAAAAGTTCTCACTTCACACAAAGATGTGATTTTTTTTCCCCCTTACTTTTGGGTGGCTGTAGAAATAGCCTTTTTATTATGTTTTGAGAATAGCCTATGATTGTTCTTCACATAATGTCACCATCTTTGTCACTTTCGTCCAGAATCACTATGTCGTCGTCATCCGGCACCAGCACATCCTGGTCCACTGCAGCTTTAGGTGCTGTTGATGCTGATGCTGCGCCTGTGGCAGCAGAAGGAGTTGGCTTGAATGAAAATGGCAGCAGACGTGCCAAACTGCCGCAAAACACTGTCAGGCAGCTGGTGCTCAAAACAGCCAACTTCAGACCATAGCGGACATCGCGGATAGAGTTCAGGGTCTGCAAACTCATGCGGTTCCTCAGTTTTGTCTTTACCACACCCATCTGGCTGAAAACTTGTTCAATTTCTGCATTGGAGTGTGGCAAGGACAAAACTGACACAGCATCCATGGAGAGCTCCTTAAAGGGGTTGATGCCAGCTGCATCCCTGAACTGATGCACCTCAGTCCAAAAGCCCACTGTGTCCTTTGTCTCGTTCCACTTTGACAGGTGGATTATTCACCTCTGCTGGATTATTTTGTCAATTTCATTTGGAGAAATTTTGAGCATTGCCAGGCTCCTTGGGTACTCTCCAAAGCCCTTGTTGTGGTTTAGAGCCCCCTCCACATTAAACACTGACATGCCCTGCAGTGTTTTTATGTTGTTGGGCCGTCTCTCCGGAAGTTCGTTGGTCAGGGAGATGATGAAGTTTGTGCACCTCTTCCTGACTTCACTCACTCTATCCTCTCTCAAACGAACCTCGGCTGCCTTCGATTCAAAAAGGTAACCAAGATATGGTTTGGGACTTATGATCCCATCGATGGTCTCTTTGAGTACATCCACTCGTGCTGAAGGATTCAGCACCCTGCTGCTGACAGACTTAAACTAATGAGGCAATCAAGCAGCTTCACTGGGTCTGACTTCTCCCCCTCAAAGGCCTTTATGGCCTCCTGCACCTCTCCAAGCACTGACTTCAGGAATGTCCAATAATACCCAACTGCAGCCGCGGACGGTACAAACCACGCCCCCTACAAACCACGCCCATGCCTACTGTAACACACATAAAATATGTGGCTTAATATAAGCTTATGAGAAGAAATACATAAAAAAATAAAATGAAGTATTAAGATAATTTCTTTGTGTTTAATCTCAGTTATTTAAAAAAGTGCTACATATTTAATTTTCTAATTTATTTTCTTAATTTGTGTTCGGTAATTCCTCTCTCTCTCTCTCTCTGCACTGATACTCATGTGTGAGTTGTTATCCAATCAGATTTAGGCTTGAATCTGAGAGTATCCGCCTTTAGCCAATCAGTAGCATGCTTAATAGGAAGTCCTGTTCAGCTTCACTTCCTTTTGAGCGAGTGACAGAGACGGCCGGAGTACCGCATGTGAGAAAAAGTTTGTTGAAAGGTTTATAAAAGTTTTAAAACTGAGAAAACTGAGCTTGAGGGCGTTCACAAGAATCATCCGTCGATGCGACCCGCGCAATAGTAAGTATAGAGTTCATTTGGATAGAGTAAGAAGCTTATTTGTGTGTGATGCTAAGTGCTCAGCACTAGCCACGATTAGCATTCATAGCCTACCTGATCAGACACTAAGTGTTTGCACGTGCGTTGCAGATTAAAAGACACCATACGGATGCCACACGCTTATTAAGCCATTTACCAACTGCAGAGATCGGTGAGCATAATAATTTTCTTTTTAATTCTTTTTGTATGCATTTTGCACTTTATGAAAATATATTTTTTTGGGTTTGAATATTTATTTATTTATTGTGTTTTTTCTTCATATGATGAATGTATACTTGCGAAGTATGGAAAAATGATTTTGTTCTATTTTGCACAAATTGTAAAATGGTTTTATATGGCAGCTAAAGCTGTAAAGAAAGATAGTTATGTATATATGTGTGTACATGTATGTATATATGTGTATGTATGTGTGTATATGTGTATATGTATGTATATATATATATATATATACATATATATATATGTATATGTATGTGTGTGTATGTGTATGTATATGTGTATGTATGTATATATATATATATATGTGTATATGTATATATATATATATACATATAATTATGTTCATTTCTATATGGTTGAAACCTGCAGTAATGCACTGATGAATTTATTTTTGTATGAAAAAAAAAGGTAAACCTTATTGGTGCTTTGAATTTAAAAATAAGTTTAAAAAGAATAACAATGATGAGCTCATGATTTGTCTGACCTTGTCTGTCGACAGGTCAGGTTTTTTTGTTAATCCCTTTTGTTCCTGGAGTTGAACCACGAGACCTTTGATGGCGAGCTTTCCTTTTTGGACCTAGGATTCGGATCGTACTGTCTACTTCACTGGAGTGGGGTAGGCGTATCGTTGCAGCACACATCATCCTGAAACTTTAATTGAACTGAGAAAAAAACTCAAAGATTGATTTTTGTTTTTTTTTCTTTTTTTTTAAAACCCGGGTATTTTTCCTTTTTTTTTTTTTGAAAACATTTTGATTTACCTTATATGTATTCAGGAAGGACATTGATGGTATTAAGTGATGAGTATCATCACTAATTTGCTGCTCCAAACAAATGATCATTGTCGAACTGTGAATAGACTATTTTGTGGTTCTACTGTATTTGGAAAATTTACAAATCTGAAAGCATATATAATTTCTTGTTGTGGTTGTAAATGTGCTGTTTACAATTTTTTTTAAATATAACTAAACGCCGGCAACTAAACACTTGGTGTCTGTGTGCTTTTTGGCACTCTTGTGAGCTCTAGTGAGTGAACCTAATTATCCATTGCGGCCCACTTGTTACACTACGTACGTACGCTCTACAAAACACGCCCAACCTTCAACAGCGGGCGAGTAGGTAATTTTTGTGCGCATGCGTCAACTCCGTAGGATTCTTTAAGCTAGTCTCTCAATTTTTTTTGTTCTGTACTACTTAATGTGTATCTTTATCGCTCTGTTAATCATAGTATGAACTTATTTAAGCTGTGTCCTCTCGACCCAGCTTTTGGAAAGAGTTTTGGCTATTTTTACACCATGCAATTTAGTAATCGATTTTTTTCCCACTACTGTCGTGCAGCAGCCCCACGGTGTTTACAGCGGGTATCAGCTGATGGTGCTGAAGCTACCGGCACAGCTTTCTCTACAGTTAATATCCCAGCGGAGTTCTGGGAAATCCGGACACAAATCCGGGATGCAGAGGAGGAAAGAAGCTGGAAGGGGAGAGATAGGACTGAGACCAACGAGACCTTTGGAGTTTTAAACTGTGTCTGCCCAGTGTCGTCATGGTAACGTGAGGTCCCATGCTACTAAGATGGATGAGCTAACAGTGTTTACAAAGAAGAGTCGAAGAGAGTTTGGGGACTGCAGCTTGTTGTGCGTCACGGGAATGTGGCTGATGCAGGGGTTCCCCACAACAACGTTTCCCTCAACGGCTTCCAGATTGCCTGAGCACCAGTTGTCAGTCAGACTCTATAACTCCTCCTTTTAGATCACGCACCAGACACTGGACCATTAAGTTGTATTTAATTTTAATTTTACCTGGACGTATCTTTCTACCTGTAGACTGAGCAATCTATATATCTGTTTTAACACTGTGTAACTAGCTTTAACACCTATACAGTGTGCAATATCTGTCAAACACAATTCATCCTGCTGAAATCACAATGTGAATAATGTAAATATTGCTTTACCTTTGGCACTCATTGCTTTTGGTACCTACTGCTTATTTTTTTCTTATTGTTTATGCTATTGCTTATTTAATTACCTTTGTCCCATTTATTTCCTGACTGCTGTGAGCCATGGCAACAACAAATTGGTACAAAGTGGAACTCCCAAAGAAAGAGCACTGGTTTAAAATCATTCAGGACATTTATGTCATGAAAAAACTGACATAACAGCTTAAGAGAACTGGAGAAAATGGACCACATACTCTGAAGTGAGAATAACAAGTAACTGAACTGTCCTGAAATGACTGGGAGGAAGAACTCATTTATTAGAAATGCCCCTGGAAATGTTTGCTTTGTACTGTCTCATTATTGTTAACTAAAAAGAAAAAAAATAAATAAAGTTTTAAAAAACAAACGTCATGTGAACCAGGTATGTAAGTGTTGTAGTCAAGTAACCACAGTTCGAGTCCCAATCAAATCTCGAGTCCCTAAGACCCCCATAGATTCAACCAGAGATGGCGTAAGTAATCACATTCTGTGTAAAAAAAAAAAAGACTGGTAAAAGTAAAAGTACTAATTTGACTCCTTCAGTAAAAGTAAGGAAGTACATGTTCTGATATGTACTTAAGTACAAAAGTAAAAACAAATTTTTATCTTCACAACGACACACAATGACTTTTTGATATCTGCAAAATGAAAAAAGTTTTAGGCATACAAAATGATATTGTTTTCTTTCTTTGGTAACAACCTGTACAGATAAAGAAAACACACATACACACTAAATAACTGGTTAGTGTTTTATAACTGAACAGCTATTATAACATTTCAACAAATGCTGCACAGTCCAGGGCCCTTCTGAAGCTGTCCATGTGCCGTTTGAGTCGCTGCTGTGCTTCCTGACCCAAAGTCCTTGACATTTGGTCAGCCAACAGCCGTTTCTCACTGAAAAAAAGGGAGGAAGAAAACAGCAATTGGAAACCTAACAAATCCACGCCTAGTAACAGTCAAAAAGCAATGGGAAAACATGCACGGTATTTTTATTCACACTTTCCTTAGCTTTTCAACATACCTCAAGTCACATTGCACTCCACATTTATATATCTCAGTGGCCCTTTCCAGAGATATTACATTCACAGCAGCAAGAGCATGGACTGTTGCCTGTGCCATGAAATGAGCAAAAGAACATCCTTCATTTAGAAATTATAAGCGATCATGTTGCAAGTAACAAGATGCCAACCATGAGTTAAAGACTGACAACGGTAATACAAAATATGTCAAATTTGTTACATGCTTAATCAAAAAAAAGTCATCATTCACCTCTGGTAGAAGGACATCCATTACAAGTTCCACTTGCTGTTTCAATGTGTGCACCTTCACCAGCTTTGTGAGGAAGCCCAGCACCCTCCCAAGCTGCTCATCCTCTTCGAAGAAGATATGGACATCTGATGAGGACAAGCTCTGTCCCACACACCTGCAGCAACCTGTGGACGCCATTATGCACCCCCGTCATTACAGATGCATTATCTGTCCCAATGCCAAGGAGCTTCTCTTTGTTGAGGCCAATTTTCTGCAGGAACTCCAATAACAGCTCGGGCTATAGCCCTGGCATCCCCAGCCTCCAGCTCTACAAGTCCTAAAAGTGTTGACTGGATCTTTTTTTTTGGTCTCACTGAAGTACCTGATGGCTATGCCAAGATACTTGGACACACTGATGTCAGTGGACTCGTGGAGCAGGAGGCTGAAGCGCTCGACACCGACATCCGCAACCAAGCGCTTCAGGAAATATGGAGCCAGAACATTATTTATCATTTCTGTGCACTTTGTTCTGTGCATTCTGAAATGGGTGGCAGCAGCTGAATCAGCAAAGGCCACCTTGCATGCTGACCCAATGTGGTCACATGCCATCATGGAGCAGTGCTCCGCTATGACCATGCAAATTATTGCAGCTGCCTTTTTGGCTTCATCTATTTTCACGTGTATGACAGGCAAAGTGCTGTGTGTGGCATTGTTGTAGGGCTTTGCCTTTTGTATGTGCTTTTGTGTAGTCATGTCCTTTTTCACATCAGAAAGTTTAGCATAAAAGTCAGCCTTACAATACAAGCTGTATGCACGTGCATCATTGCCAGGGAGTGGTTTTAACCATCCTTTAAATTCAGGATAGATTTCCCACTCCCGTTGGTACTTCTGTGTGTACACTTTGGAGTGTAACATTGCGATTAGCAAGTTGCTAATGCTCTCGTCACTGAATGACAAAAGCACAACAGCTTTCAGTCAGATAGTGATATAAGTGATATAAGACAAGAAGAGAGAGAGGAAATGCACTAAAGAATGAGCGGGATATGCACGAGACGAGAGGACAGAGGAAATGTACACAAACAAAGAATGAACCGAGGCGATCTGACGAGAGGAGAGCACAGAGGAGACTGACAGACTGTCGTGTATCTGTGTGAGTGTGAGTGAGAAAAAACAACAAGGAAGCGACAGCCGCGCTGTTCTCAACTCCACCCTCCCTGCCTCTATCTGCTGCTCTGCCCCTCTCTCTCTGAACGGGGAAAGAGAGAAAACAGCACTTTTCTTTTTTGCTTTTTCTTCCGTGATCTTGGAGCCTCTGACCACCAAAAAAGGCGCTAGATTTGTTGCTAGTCGCTTTTCTCCAGTTTTCTTGCTGGGGGGTCCAGAAAGTAGCTAAAAATAGCGTCCAAATTGCTAAGTTGGCAACACTATGTGTGATTTTCGGGTCGTTTTGAGACGATTTTCCACACCAAGCCAAATTTCTGCTCCACCGTGTGTCTTGCTTTGTGCCGTATACGTGGGGTAACAAGAAGAGATTAACACCTCACGATGTGCTCCTGATCACAAGATCATTGATCGCAAGAAAATCAAACATGTTTGGAATCCTGGTTTCTCCTGGTGAAGGTATGGTACAGTAGAAGCCACGAGACAACTCACCTCAACCTCTCGCACAGAGCATGAGCGATCTCTGACGTGACGTCAAAACAAGTGCTGCTTACCTCCAACTCTCGCTGAAGAGTTGAGAGACCACATCTGCCCAGTCAATTCCTCGCCCACGCTCCTCTTATTATTATTTTTTCTGTTGTTGAGTCCCCACAAAGAATGGCACAAATTGCCAGACCAACGCGGTTTTGTTTGTCTTTGGTACCTCTTCCTGGTTCCTCTTCTTCTTCTGCCTCTTTTTGACGTAAACAAGAGTCCAGCTCCCAAACACCACAGAAGAAGAAGGATACAGAGTCCAATGTGTGGTTTATGGACGTATGGTGTGAGCAGTGAAGTCCCATCAGAGCATTGGGTCGTATAGTGTGAGAAAATGATTCATGGGCTGCGAACTTTTCAACTCGGCGATTTGAGATGGAGCTGAATTCAACTATTTAAAATATCACAGTGTCTGTCCAGCTTTACATGCCTCATCCAAGGCATGCTGTGCCCGACAGGACTATGGGACGGAAACTATAGATTCTTAATGAACTGTTGATCTCTGCTCATGTTTAGCCCAGGGATCATCAGCTACATTTATACAAGGGACAGTTTTTTTCATTTGCATATGCTCTGTGGGCCAGATTTAAGAAAACACTAATAATAACTAAAAACAATTTAAGTGTTTGGTCCACCAGTCCTGAAGCAGCATGGGGTTTCATTAATAGTTAATGATGAAAAAGCTGTTCTTAAAACAACAACATTTTTTACTCTGCACATTTCTTCATGTTCAATAATACAAAAGACCGAAAAGGCAAACAAAAACTTAAAAAAGAAAAGAATATTTAAGGTTGAAGTTGTTTTTAAGTCTGTAAAAAGTCAGAATTCTGGAAGGATTTTTTTAAATCCTGAGATTAGTTTTAGTATTGTGGTGGAAAAACTCAGAATTCTAAGATTAAATTTATAAATATGCAGAAAAAAAAATCAGAACTCTGAAATTGAAGCAGAAACTATGAGGAGAAAAGCACGAATTTGGAGAATTAATCCAGGCTTAACATTGCATATATTGTTATTTTTCACAGTCAAAGAAAAAGCTAAGTCTCCTTATAAACATCCTCTGCAGTGGCCCAAATCCTCTTCTGTAAAATAACAGTCAGGGGGCCGAATGTGGATCCACCAGTTGGGTGGTGCAGTGGGACAGTGCGCTTGGTCAGTGATCGAGAGGTTGCAGGTTCAAGCGCAGCTCTAAGCGACACATGACGATGTGTCCTTGGGCAAGACACTTAACCCAGTGGTGTGTAAATGGGCATGAAAGGGCGTGAATGTGTTAGAGATACTAATGGATAACTAACATAGAAACTCTGAACCATCAGAGGGTGAATAGGTGTGAATGGGTCAGTGTGACCTGCAGTGTAAAGCAGCTTTGAGCAGTCAAAAGACTAGAAAAGCACCGTATAAGCTCAAGTCCATTTACCATTTACCATTTACTGGTTCAGCCTAACCCGGGGGCTGCTGACATTACGCCTGGTGACAAGGGAGTGTCATCTGGATTTAATACTCTGTCTAATTTTAAAACACAGACTGGTCTTGGTTTTATTCTTGGTTTTATGATGTTGACATTTTCCAATGTGATTAAGTCTATCAGAAAATCTTTGTTTGCTCTCTGTCCCTAAAGTTTGTCTTGAAGGTAAAAGCAGTTTCAGACCTGCTGCTCCTGCAGACTGGAATCAGCTACAAGTGAAAAGCTGTATCTTGTAGAGCTGCTCTTTAAATCTTTTTAAGCTCAGGTTAAAGGCTTTGGAGGAAGAAGCAGGCTGTCGATGCTTTGACTGTTAAACTTGCTGCTCTGTGACGTTTGATTTGATTGGTTCATACTGATGTATTTGTGTTTCTATTTATTTACTTTGCTGCTTTTGTTGTCTGTAACTTAGTAAATGTGCTGCTGCCTGCCTTGGCCAGGACACTTTTGTAAGTCAGATTTTTAATCTCTATTCTGGTTAAATAAGTTCATATATTTATCCTGTATGTAAAAGCAATCAAACCAAACAGTATTATTTCCATCACTTGAGATGGATATTCCTCCTCTCCACAACATTATGTTTACATCTCCCACTGGACTAATTAGGAGCAGAAAGTTCCAGGACAAACATAGTTTCTAAGGTTGCGTTTACACGGCGCCAAAAACGGTCAAATCCGATAAGATTTCATTGTGTTTTGGCCTTGCGTTTACACTGAAATGCAGTGCGTGTTTTCTGAAAACAGAAACTTTTGAAAATGGGCTCCAGTCTGGAAAGTTTCCAAAACACTCTCCTTGCAGCTCCATGTAAACCTGTATCAGAGCGTTTCGCTGACTCTGACGTTGCTGCATGTGCAGTACTCTTTAACATGAAGGCTGCGTGCGCATACCAGGAACAACAACAGCTTCATCGTCTACAGAGTAACATGTGAGCTGCTTACTGTGCTCACTGTTATCCAGACTAAACTATCCACACAGATTTGTTGTCCAGAAAAGAAACTCCTGCATCCCTGTGCGTCTATTGTTTGTGAAAAGTTTTTCTTCTTTGTTCGTGTGTTGTAGCAGCGCTGTTTCTACTGCACACTACAGCAGGTCCATACGTCTCCAGCGTTGTCTGAACACAGAAGAATTTGAAAACTCAAAGGAAAAATCTTTGCGTCTTTAAGCCAGGAGTGACCGTGTAAACATAAGACCCTAAGACCCATTTGTAAAAAAAGGCCTCGTTTGCTGGCATGGGCTCACAGTTCATGCATCTGCTGCTGTCCTGCTCCTCAGTTTTCTTTCTATCCCTGATTCAGTCTGCAAAAGTTCTTCCTCTGTGTTCTCCAGGTTTACTTTCAGTCAGTTTTTTATTTTATGTTACGCATAACATATAAAAAAATAAGTAACATTTGTCTTCTGTTGATGTTAGGGGAAGTGTTTATGATCAGAGTTTGTTTCTTTATGTAGATCTGTATGCTCTGACACTGGATCATTATCGTACTGCATCTTGATGCTGTTTTGACCTCCTGGTCACAGCCTTGTATGTTAGCTGTGGACAGTTTGGTCTGATTGAAGCACATCAGGATTAAGATTTGTTAAAGTCTGTTGGTCCTATCAGAGAAATGTGACTTTGTTTGGACCCACATGATTACAGTAAGATCATGTTTTTGATAAAATGACTTTTCTCCTCTGTGATCAGGGAGCTTTATCCAGGAGAGCTTTACCCTCAGCAACCTTTCCAGAAGAAGAAAGTCTGCTGTTGTCGTCGTGGCAGCAGAGTTGGAAACAGTGTGAGGGCAGATGAGGCGATCGGTGCTCCCGCAGGATTCTGAACAGACAATTAGCTGTCGACTCGACATTTACTGGGAGGGGGTAAGGACTGGAGCCATGGTGCTGAGAGAGAGAAGGTTACACAAACAAGACTTCCAAAGGAGCTCTTACAGGTGGAGAACTAAAGCAAGAGGATTTTTACATGTTCGAGCCGATCTACAAAGTAATCAGAGTACTTAATGTGAATTAGGATTCAGGACGACAACATTAAACATCATAATAATCAATCTTTATTTTATAGCACCAATTCATGACGAGACAGTTTGCAACAGACCAGGAAACATTTATCTATATCTATACATTTATTTCTGTCTCTCTGTATATATGTGTATGTCTATATATTTTTTTTATGATTGCACCAGGACAATAAATCTGCTCTCATCATATTTGTCTCTGCTGAATATTGATTATTTGCCTCTTGGGATGTGGCATGTCATTTTTAAGAGGATCTTCATGTCTGCATGGCTGTAAATTTATTTCACATGGAGATATAACCAATAAAAACCATGGATAGAGAGATCATTCTTGTATTAACATTAATATCATAAACTGGAGAGGACTGATCTTGATTAATAAAGCAGCATCGACCTCTATCTGCCATGAAGACTAAGAATTCACAGGGTGCTATTTCTTGTGTGTGTAGGGGGGATATTAGTTATGTAATTATGTAGTTTTTTGTTGCTGATTGTTTGCTGTTGTTTTTTATGTTACACGCAGCTGTTTTTGTATGATTAATAACGATGATTAATATATATTGTAAACAGGTTTTTATTAATTATATTATATTGTTGAATAGCCTATATATACATAGAATGACCAGAAAAATGATACATTGATTGCTAATTATTAAGTAGAGGGGTTTGGTACAAATAAGATTTACTTCCACTCACTCCTTTTCGGATATATGATTTCACTTGATATGTTTTATTGTTTTATTTTTCATGCGTTTGGCTTCTGTAGAGTATGTTTTTTATTTTTATTACTCTTATTGTTATTGTTATTTTGTCTGAAATCAATTTTACTACTACTACCTGAGCTGCAATTAAATCTGTTTTACCTTTTCTGGAACATATGAATAATTGTCACTCTGATGTTTGATGCAGGATGAAGCATTTGGAGTCGAGCAGGTCCACTAAGGTTAAACTAATACATGTGTGCTGTTTGCAGGATCTGCCATGTATTTAATTTTGTTGACCTCTCTGAGGTGATTATGAGGAAATGTGATGATAATGGTGTGAGGCTAAAGGAAAGGCCTAATTGAGGCTTTGTAGGTCCACAGCAGAGATCACAGGCTGCCTACAGTACAAAACTAAAGTTAAAGAATCAGCTGCTCTTCAAAAGCAGCATTATGTGTGCCCTTTAACTTTTTATTTTCAAACAAAGATTTGACTCCTATGAATCAAATCTATGCCATATTGAATAGGGGTGGGAGAAAAAATTGATTCACGTAAGTATCAGGATTTTTTGTTTGACGATTTGACCTTTGACCTTTGCAAACAGGGTTATCATCTTAGGTATCAGTCTGTGCATCCTGCCATCTGTTTCCTGGATGTAAACAGACATCAGAGACTTCAAATCCTAATGCAGTCCTAAGGTCAACAGTATTAGCGTGGCATGTACGGCTCAATCCTGAAAGCTTTAAGAGGACGACTGATGTATCCGTTTGTGCCCCGACTGTGTCCTGTTCAGGACGACACAAGCGACGGGGCTCAGTCGGGGCTCAAGTGACGCGAACTGAGCTCTAGCGGGGCTGACGTCGTGTCAGCGGGATGGAAATTCATGGAATCCTTGTCATATCGTTGTATTTACCTAACTGGAGCGGGACGAACGCCCCCGAAGCGCTGCAGAAACTCTACTGACAGTGTTTTTACGGGGTGTGTCCAGGGGTGAGACAGTCATTTCATCCTGTATCATAACGATCACACCAGCCTCCTCAATCGTGTACAGTCGTCCACAATCGCCATGAGAAACGGAAATGTGTGACTGGGGCATTACTGAGGGAGAGGAGAGACCTTTCTACTGCATCTACTGGACTTAGTGGACACATGGAGCTCATACAACCACACTTAAATATACTGAACTGTCCCTTTAATATGGTGGACAGTCGTGCTCTCATATGATCCTCTGTCCAGCATCAGTCTGCAGGTTGGTGACCTGAATGCTCTCACGACAGCATCAGATCAAAAACACTGCTGCAGTGATAAACATTTACAGCCACAGAATAAACCAAACAAAGTCGAGGCCTGCCGAGGATGGAGGGCGTCCCAGCGGGGGGGACATTTAATGGTCCAGTCCAGGCTGATTTTTGCTCCCTTATTGTTTGTTGACACTCTGCACAGACTCTGTTCAAAGCCAAATATTGTGCCTCTTTCTTGCAAGTCTGCCATTTGTCCTTTGAGAATTTGCCTAAAGTGATGCAATTTGTAGTAAAAAGCTGGAACAGGAACGCGGCACACGGGTTATTTAGGCCTTCAGCCGAGCAGGGCTTCATATCCTAAAGGACCCGAGGTGCCACGCATCAATCAATGAGCACTTACAACCAGCAGGGCGGAGATCTGAACACGTGCTGCCGGATCAAGAGGCCAGTCAGCGTCCATCATGGCATAATCCATCACAGTTTGATGCCTTTCTTTTCCATTCATTGTTTGATAAGCTGCCGTCTGTGTGTGCATCACAATGAGAGGAGATAACAGACACTTCATGGATACTCTGAGCAATGTCAGACTCTGATAGCTCAAGGTTGGTGCGACAAAAAGGCTCAAACACAAAGAGACTGGGATAGAGCTGTGCCCATTCACAGGTACAAGGTAAAAGGCCTGAGGCTGGCAGAGCAGAGTGTGCCCATAAACCATGCTGTGCACACATCTCCACCTGGCCCAGCTTTAAAGGACTTCCAGAGGTTGTAGGAAAAGGTAAATGGGCTTCAGCTTTTAAGGTGTCCGTTCACACTCACTCGTGTTAGAGGCTGTTGTGCAAAGAGTGTCAGTGTTGGCTCATCCATTTCATAAATATCTGTCATCTTTTAAACACCACTGATGCAGCAGTGAAGAAAGTTCAAGATTATACAGATGCAGCCTCTTCAATTTTCCCCTCCCAGCGAAAGGCCAGCCAAGCTCCATCCAGTTACCAGCCACTGGGAGTCCATCAGGGACTGAACTTTGGGTTTGATTTTGTTCTAAATGTCTGTACATGATGGCCCTGTCGAAGCTAAACAGAACTGCCTATTTTTATTACACATTTTAAAATAGTACTTTGCAAACAAATAACAAGACATACAAAGGGTAAATTACAAAACCAACAGTACAAAAGAAATAAGCATAGTTTTAAAGAAATACAGAAGAGAAGAGAAAAAATGTTCTTTTACCAAAAATGTCAGGAAAAAGATTCCCTTATTGTTCACCTGTGACTGGTGGAAGGATGACAGGAGAGTAGTCTTAAAAGATTTTCTTGTAAGGAATGAGCAGTTTACAGAGTATGCAGCTTCCTCTCGTTGGAGCTTACATGGCTTACACAGAATATATAAACACACCACAACAGAGCTTTACCATATCAGGACCTGGGAACTTCTGTGGATATGTTTAAATAAAACCGTCTTTGTAAGGAAGTAGTCTATGGGTAATTGTTGATCTGAGTCTCTTCAGATTACTTCATATGATCATGTAGAGGATGCTCGGACATAATGCAATATAGCTGTCTATATGTGCATATCATATTTAATGTGTTTAAGGAGTAAATACGACATGCTAATATCATGTCTGGAGTAAACATAGTAAACTACATGTGAGCTACAATATGTTGAAGCTGTTATAGCTGCAAAGGGTGGACTGACGTCAGACTGAACCCTGTAGATTAGGAATGGGATGTTACTTAAGTTCATAGGAGTCATGGCTGGTGAATTAATACTTTTTGCAGTATAGTATATTTAGTCCAAACAACATTTTTATTGATTAGTAAAGCTCTTTCCCATGAACACGGACATCATAAACACTCTTTACTGTGAAATGTGGAAAACAGTAAAAAAAATAGTCTGGAAATATAGTACCTGTGGAATCTACTGGTTCAGAGAGGTAATGTATCTGGGGTGTTCATTTTGCTGAAAACACGGCAGGTAGTGATTCAGAGTCTGTCCCTGCTTTAGGCTATTCCATTCAGGTAAAAGGAAAATGCCTCAAAGTGGTTTCAGGGAATTAATGGCAAAGAGGTTAAACGGAAAGCATGAGATAAGACCTGCTGCCCAAATTATCTCTGAAAGTTTCTCCTCCCACAGGGCAGGCACTGAAAACACCTGCTTTAGAAATGTTCAGAGAGAAGCAGAGTTACCTGTGAAAACATGGCCGAATCATTTCTTCCTTTCCTCTGAAGATTTATTGGAGTAGAAACTGTGAATCAAAACTTTAATTAGAATGGCCACTGGTCTTCATTATACGGCAGAGCTGGAGGAGAGTATCATTGTAGCTCAAGTGCTTCCATGTATAATCATCCATTTTGTCTCCAAATGACTGTAAAATTAAGCAGCCTGTCTATGAGGCAGAGTGTTGGGGTGACTCCAGTGTGTGCAGGGAGAGAGAGCTGCACATGATGGCCTGCTCCGTAATGACTTATAATTGCAGCATGCTTCCTGCTCAACATTATGCAGCCCTTTCAGATATGCTAATCCTGCCGCCTGTCGCTGTCTCTCCCCTCAGGTATTTTTCATTCTATTTCATGCTTGAGTCCATTTTTGTGCAAAACTGGGCTCAAAATTATTTTGTGAAAATTGAGCTGCTGCTGCTGCTCTGTCAGATGGCCAATGTAGTGTAAAGGCAAACAGAGCGGCTTTGGGTGAAGGCTGGAATTGGCCAGTGACATATGGCTGCTCTGTCTTTGGTAATGCTGCCCCTTAACCTGCCCGGCTGGAGAATGGCACATTTCAGGAGCTGTGGAGTCAGAGCTAATTGGCTGATTTGATTTAAAGGGCCCTGTTTCAAAGGAGAGCTTAGAAATCTTCCCATCTGCCCAGAGTGTGGAGTAAAAAGGAGAGTTAATATTAACATTTTAAAACAAAAAGTCACAATTTTGATGAAGAAAAAAAGCTTTTTAAAACAAATGGGACTTGAGAATGTTTTCGATTAAGACCCTCTGTGAATTGTGGAGATGTAACTGGAGTGACCAGTTTGTCTCCAGAGTAACAGAGGCATGACACTGGAGAGAGCGGGAGACAGGAGCACCACAAGTGAGCTTCTTCTGCCTTTGTGAGTATGTGAGCTCATGCTACTCTATATTGCCAAAAGTATTCCCTCACCTGCCTTGACTCACATATGAACTTAAGTACCATCCCATTCCTGATCCACAGGGTTCAATCTGACGTGGGTCCACCCTTTGCAGCTATAACAGCTTCAACTCTTCTGGGAAGGCTGTCCACAAGGTTTAGGAGTGTTTATGGGAATTTTTGACCATTCTTCCAGAAGAGCATTTGTGAGCTCACACACTGATGTTGGACCAGAAGGCCTGGCTCTCAGTCTCTGCTCTAATTCATCCCAAAGGTGTTCTATGGGGTTGAGGTCAGGACTCTGTGCAGGCCAGACTCTGTCCTCCATGTCTTTATGGACCTGCTTTGTGCTCTGGTGCACAGTCATGTTGGAAGAGGAAGGGGCCAGCTCCAAACTGTTCCCACAAAGTTGGAGCATGGAATTGTCCAAAATGTCTTTGCTCTGGTGAAGGTTAAAGGTGCGTTCACGCCAGATGCTACTTGTACTACCTCCAGGATCACTGGATCACTCTCCATGCAAAGTCAATGTACAGCCCTGATGGGGCGGGGCTAACCCTCCCGCGAAGAGACAGCCGCTTTTCACACTACCACATAGCTCGACGCGGGATGTCAAAGTAAAAAAAAGTTGATCAATCAGCAGTGTGTGCACGTGTGATGGTACCCTAGACAGACAGTTATTCATCTGGACTACAGAGTAACAATCCATGTCCGTGTGGAAACATTAGTCAGTGAGGACATTAGTTCCGCCTAGATGGACCGCGGTAAACTCACAGATAATGCTGCTGCATCATCAGCTGCAGTGTTTTGTGTTTGATAAGTGAATGAAAAGGATACAGCTGGAATAATGTCCGCTTATACATCCTATTATATGATATATGATATGATCGCGGTGAAACTCGAGTGGACGTGACGTCACCGAGCGACGGCAACGGTGACCAAAATGAGGAATTTATGGACGCGCAACGATACGTCAGTGGGTGTCGCGATTTTGGTAGCTGGGTTGTTTGTGGTGTGAACGCAGCATAAGAGTTCATTTCACTGGAACTAAGGTGCTGAGACCAACTCCTGAAAAATACCCCCACACCATAATCCCCCTACTGCAAACTACACCCAGCACAACGCCATCAGACAAATATCTGGACACCACCAAACCCAGACCGGTTGATAGCATGAATTTTAACTCATGTATCAATCAATTTAGTCATGGACCAATTCGTGTATCATCTACTATCATATGATTATTTGATCCATATTTAAGTTTGCAGAAGACGAGAAGACTGGCAACCAGAAATAGCTTGACCATGTATAGAGAACAGACACACAGACACAACCATGAAGAGAATGTTAAGTCTGATCGAAGTTTAAATTTACAAGGATGTCGAGGGGAAACTGATTAAAGATGGTCACTCTGTCTAAAACACAAGGCTGCAGTGAAAGAAAGACGATTGAAACTGCTGTAACTGGAGTGAGTGAGCTGACTGAGAGAGAGAGAAGATTCAGAGAGCTATACCTGAGTGGATTATATGTTGTTTATGAGTATTTTCTGTCTAAATAATGTATTAATATCTTAAATAATAACATTACTTTCATTCTTATCTGTTGTCTTGTCGTTCATTTGCTGTGTATTTTCTGTATTTTGTAATTGATCTTCTTTTTCCATCATGGTTCTTGTTTTATGGATTAAGTCAGCCATAATTTTGGAAATATTAAAGGAAGAGTCAAGGAGATCTGCCAGGGAGAGAGGAGAGTGTATTCAAGTACTTTTTGAACATTTTGAGCACTGTAACAGGTTTTAGTCTGGGGTGCCAGTCAGAGTCACGTCTGACAATTAAATAAACAAAATCTTTATTAAAATGTCATCAATAATCCATGCAAGGTAAAAACAAGGGAATATCCTGCACAATCAAACAGAAAGAAAAGACAAGAAAAAGCAGATTTTTCGTATTAAATTTGATGCAATATGCAAGGTAAAAAGGAATATAACAAATAAAACCAAGTGATGTGCGCGTGTGTGTCGATTCAGTTCAGTTCTTTTAAATAAAAAGTCTGTTGTGGGTTTTCTAAATAAATTTCCCACACAGCCCAATCCAGTACAAACACAGAAACCTGAATTTGCAACGTAAATCTGATGAAACTTCATGACTGGGCTTGTTTCTCAGGTGACCTCCTGTCACGCTGGACTTCTCTGACCTCCTGAGCTCGACTCGCTCTTTACAAATGTTTGTAGAAACAGTCTGCAGCAGGTGTCTAATTTTGTACACCTGTGGTCATGAAGTGACTGGATCACCTACATTTTACTGATTCGGATGGGTGAGTTAATACTTTTGGTGATGTTGTGAATTTTAAACTTTTAGAAAAAACAAAACTGTAGTTAAAGTCCAGACGCTGGATGAACGTTGGCAGTGTGTCTGCTTCAGCTCATATCAGGCATATGCCGCCTTCTCCCTGCTGTCACAACCATACTTCCCATTTTAAAGAGATCATTTTACTCTCTCTTGAGTTGTTCATGCCCTTAAACCGATACTCCCTTCAAGACAAATAACCAGAGTTCAGCTTTAATAACCAGCAAACACCTGAAGCAGGTCCTTCAGATTAGTTTGTCTGATTTTCCTGTGGTTGGATTTGTATTCAGAAGAGGACTACTATTCTGGGTTTTAGGCAGGCCGGCTTAAGCAGGAAGAAAAAGTAGCAGCGAGAGCAAAGATGAAGCATAAAGTCAGATAAATGTCAGAAATAGAGAACAGCTTGTTTATTTGTGGAAAACACGAGAGTCTCTCCAGCTTTACCTGATTATTATATGAGACTGGTTGTTGGTGGATGAGTCGGTTGGTGTGTGGTGTTCTCTGCTTCTGTCACACACTACATGATAATACTGTTAGTCTATAGAAATCTGTATTTGTGTTCATGCTTCTTCCACATGACAGAGTACTTCTATGCTCAATACAATCATGAACTACCCCCAAGCTTCCTCAAGTAAATCATCCACTGTGACATCCCGTCATGTCAGTAGGTCAAACACGTCTTGCTCTGCTGGCCTTACTCTGAACTATCTAACTATTATCTGTGATTTTAAAGCCTTTGAATATGTCCCAATTTGGAGGAAGTATTCAAATCAAATCAAATCAAACTTTATTTATAAGGCACTTTTCATACTTAAAAGCAACACAAAGTGCCTCACAGAGGCTAAAAACCATAGACTGTAAAAAACATGGACACCATGTCGCTGGCCTTGAATTGAAGCCTCCACAGAAACTGCTCCCCTGGTGACTGGCTGCAGTATAGGTCAAATTTCCGGCTCCCCCATTCATCTGAACGGGCCGAAGTGAAACTTCAAAAAATTATTACACACCATACAAATATCTCTCCCATCTGTATGCTGTGGTGATATGAAGGTATTATTGGGCTGCGTGTTTTCCAAGTCCTCTTTTTTTCTGAAAAGTTTCTTTTTTATAAGTTATTAGACTTTAAAAATAACCACGGTTTACGGCAGCTTCACAATGATTGTGTACGGCGTATGCTGCGGAGTGTTGCGACCGTTTACGACAGCTGCGTCCGGATTATGGCCCAAATTCTCTACTGGCTGCACAATGGCGGCGCCCTGATGGGGGATATTTAGGCTTCAAATCCGTTACATGGTGGAAGGCGGAGCCACGCTGTCCAGTTCTTATAATACATCCATGCTAAAAACAGCAGAAAAACAGAAAACCCGGCTATCCCCCTCCCACAAATAAAGAGACATATCCAGACACACACTTGCGGACATCAACATACGCACACACACACCCGCGCCCACACACACATCCCCACAACATTCATACAAGCTGTCATAAAAGAGAGAGAGAGAGACATGGCTGTGCACCGAGGACTGAGGTAAGGAATAAGCCATCAACACTGAGGAGGGCTCCCGGCCCACGAGGAGCGCAGCCGGAGACTTCCCCACCCCGCACAGACACAAGGCCCCACACCACAGTGCAGGGCCTATGGCCATGCAGGCGGAGCCGTCCCCCAGTGGCGGCCCGGGAAATGGACCAGGAGCAGCTCCCAGTGTGGAGAGGCCCCATGAGGAAGCACTGGAGCTAAAAACCATCATACTAAAACAATAATAAAAAATATAAGAAAAGAAGAGATAAAATAACATAAAATGGACAAAAAAATTAAGAATTAAATACGATAAGAAGTTTGACTAAAAGAATAAATAAGTTATAAAGTAATAGAAAAATAAAAAATAAGGAATAAATAAGTCGATCGAATCAATTAAAAGCTTGATTAAAGGGTGGGTTTTACGCCTCTTTTTAAATTGTAAAAGTATTGCTGGACTCCAGCTTTCACTGTTTTTGTGCAAGTACGTCTTTTTACGTTTAAGACACTGTCTCTCCAGACTTGGCCCAACGATAGAATCAAACATGTTTAATGTCTTTTTAAGTCTTAGTCCTGTCTTGAGCAAATTGTGATATTCAATGACATTGCTGTTGTAAAGTAAACATTAGCCTAGCATCATAAGCACTAAACAGAAAGTTAAGGACTGCCTAACATATAAATGAAGTGAAGGGATGTTTGGTGCCATTTTGTTCCATTTAACATAAAGTGATGGAGGACAGTTTTTTGTTCAGAATCAAGTTACTTTGATTTACTGGATTACTTGATTTGTAAACCAAATGCGTTACTTTTCCCAACACTGACTAAACTCATCATAGCTAACTTCATAATGGTGTCAGAATGTTAATAACTTTGTTCTGGTACTGTTGGAACTTGTCTTCCCACAAAAACTTGATCACCAAAGGGTTTCATTACAGTAATAAAACAAAGATTCAAGAGCTGAACACAGGAAAGAAATTTAACAAATTAAAACCAAACTCTTCAGCTTTCACATTTTAATCTTTCTTTGGAATTTCTTTATTTATTCATTTATAAAAATCTTTAAAAAATAGTTTAGCAGAGACTGAGTCCCTGGTACAAACAGAGTTATGTTGGCAGCACCAAAAAGTCCCCCTGTTCATCACCTTTAAAATGTGTTTGTAATAATTTATCTCAAACCTTTGCTTCATACCACCTCACTTTCTCGTCTCCATCCATCTTAGCTGAAATTAAAAGCCTCAGGAGGTCCAACCATCCATCTATCATCATTCTGTGTGGTAAATGGCAAAGTCCTGTTTCTGTGCTTATTATTATGTATACTGGCTGCCCCAGGCAGGTCTTGGTTCAAAATGAATTTTAAAACTTTGTACTGGATCAGAGATTTTTTCTCTCTGGAGATAAATTAAAGAAGATTGTCCTTCACTTTTGAGAACACGATTCCACCAAAAGACTGAAATTTCTGTCCCCAGCATATTGTTGTATATTAAATGTATAAACACAAGTAATAATATATTACAAATTATATTTTATTATTATATCAAACACCATACACATTATTCTTTGTAGAAATTACAAATATATATATATATATTTATATTTTTAAAATGGCATCCAAAACACTTATACATAGCATTTCTTGCCTGTCCCCACAGCCAAACTCTACACTTTACTACAATTCATCATGAACAAAATCCTTCCAAAGCAAATTTTCTTTTGCATTTCAGTGTGACTCCATATTCTATCTACACTTTTAAAACAAAAGTTTTACAAAAAACTCATTATATTTTGGTTAAAATTCACATTTTAGTGCTGTCCCCAGGTTTTCACTCATTGCTGTTACCCAAACACATTCCCCTCTTTAACATTCTGGAACATTCCACCAGTGGCATGTTCTGCAGGAAGTGACATCATTTAGGTCTTCTGCAAGTCATGGGAAGACCAAAAGTAAGTTATCTCTTTTATTTTCCCTTAAATGTAATGATATATGAGCTGTTTTAGAGATGGTCCATCTAAAAACTCAGTCCTGTTACCTAAGTTATCTCTAAGACATTTGTTGATATCAAAAGTAAAATATTCAGTCAAATCTTAAGAATGTGCTCCATGTGCTCAAGCTACTAAGTGGCTAGATTTAACACAATTGCTAATTTTATGCTAAAAACTCATTGCTGTAACTCAAAGTGTAACAGCAAAAAAAAGTCATTTTTTGTCATAAATATTAGTGTTTTCATCATGTAACCAACCATTCCTTCTAAATGAACTCTTTTGAAGGGGAATCATTGTATCAGGTTGATATTCTTTTAAAATGAAACGGTTTTAAAAATTTGAGTTTTGGTAACAGCAGAGAAAAAATTGCAATGATAATAAACTGTGGAAAGTTGCAATAAATTAAATAAAGTCCTGAGATTGACCAGTACTCATTTTCAATGAGAATATGTGTATAATACTACATTTTATATTGAAATGGAATGAAAAATGAAGTTTATTTTTGAAGAGTTACAACAAGCAAATTGCTCTCTTCTGGTGGGATGACCCAAATAATAAAGTTTTGTATGAGATTCTGTGCTCACTCTCTGATGGGCAGATGTGTTTAACATATTTTTACATTTTGTTGAACAACAAATAGAACACTGACATAAAAATCATACATAATAAAAAATGAATGAGAGACGGGGTAGGCATCTTCCTTACTTTCCAATGACAGCTGGTGTTTCATGGAGCTCATCCAGCATGTTGCTGAAAACCTGAAATCACAACTTAACTTTACAGAAACAAGTCTTTCCTGTTCTGTGGAGAGAAAGCTGCTGGGTTTAATCTTTCTACCTCGTTATGATTATGGAGGTGTGACCAGGAATGACTCTGCTCAAAGCTCAAACATGTTGATGTTTGTGTCATGGTGCTCTGAGTTTATTCTCAAACAGTGAATCACTTTCCACCACAGCACTTTATACAAAGTAAAGCTGACTCTCACCTTCTCCTGTCAGGAGGTTATGTCTCTGTCAGGATAATTAAAATGTTATGAACAGTTTCATTACAGGGATGGTTGGTCAGGGCACAAAGGGGAGTGGGAGACATTGGTAAATCATTTTCTCAATAAAAACATTTTGAAGCCAAAATGGAAGATTTCTTTTAAATTGCACTGAATGAAAATGGCTGTCTCATAATTGTAAAACACCCTCCCTGATCTCTGTGGTAAAAAAAAAGTCAGGATATAAAAGTTAAAGACAGAAGACAAAAGAGAGAAATGTCTGCATGAATTATATTTTTTCAAAGAGATGTGAGCAACAAGCACAGCTCTGAATGGTTTCTTTTCCTAAAATTTTAAGTCAGCATGAAATGCAGAGAAAATCATCATCCCAACTGTGAAATATGGTGGAGGGAGCATTATGGTTTGGGGCTGCTTTGCTGCCTCAGGGCCTGGACGGATTGCTGCCATTGACAAAAAAATGAATTCCCAAGTTTATCAAGACATTTTTCAGGAAAACTTCAGACCATCTGTCCACCAACTGAAGCTCAACAGAGGATGGGTGATGCAACAGGACAACGACCCAAAGCATAGAAGTAAATCAACAATGGAACGGCTTCAACAGAAGAAAATACGGCTTCTGGAGTGGCCCAGTCAGAGTCCTGACCTCAACCAGATTGAGATGCTGTGGCATGACCTCAAAAGAGTGATTCACACCAGACATCCCAGGAATATTGCTGAACTGAAACAGTTTTGTACAGAAGAATGGTCCAAAACTCCTCCTGACCGTTGTGCAGGTCTGATCTACAACTACAGGAAACGTTTGGTTGAGGTTATTGCTGCCAAAGGAGGGTCAACAGGTATTAAATCCAAAGGGTAACATACTTTTTCCACCCTGCACTGTGACTGTTTACATAGTGTGTTCAACAAAAACATGAAAACTTTCATTTTTGTGTGGTATTAGTTTTAAGCTGACTGTTTGTTGAGTGATAGGTTCACATACTTCTTCATGCAACTGTATTTGTTAATTTTTATGTCATCATATCAAATATTAACTGTTTAAATGATGTTTGGCTTGTTTGTAGTTTCTCTGCTCCCTGATATGTTGACAGAATCATAACAATGATTTCATTTGTTCTATATTTTATAACACTAAATATCAATGAATTTATTGATGACATCTGACAAACAGTTGAGCTGGTAGTTAAAGGGTTAAAGTGATGATTGTAAATCCTTTTTTTTGTTTTTCCAAACTAATAATCAGCCAACTTCCAGCCATTAAATAAATAAATATTTTTTATTTTCCCAGTTTGTTTTTGTTTTAAATTACTCTTATAAATAGTAAAAATAGAAGTATTATGGGTTACATGTAACAACAAGGTCACAATGTGTCAAACTTTCATGGAGCTCACCCCTGACCACAGGAAAAGTTATTTTATATTCATAAATTCATTCTCTGATTTTTGTGTTTTATAAGTTTGTGTGTTTGTTCAAACTGTGCTGCTGCTCAGGTCTTTCTTAAAGAAGAGATCTCTTGTCTTAAAGAGATTGACCCAGCTGAGTAAAAGTTAAATAACGGTTAAATACTGTATTTGAATTCTTCTGATATTAAAGCTGCTTAATGCTGTTAAAAGACCTCTTTAAGAATATTTCTCTCTTTTTAACAGTCAGGAGAAAACCCTGATGACACCCACAGAGTCTGGTTAACCAGGACCTTCACAAATCTGACCCAAACTCCAACATTAATTAACATGAGTCTCTACATTTTATTTTAATTAAATTCCCCCTTATATCACCCTGAATAAGCCACAATAAAAAATAGCTATTATGATTAATGCTGAGTAAAATTACTTTATATCTAAAAAAGCTTATATCCATTCCCTTGTATGACACTGAACGCTTCATGGGGAAGAAAATGTCCTTCATGAATTTCACACATAATTATTTCTAACACAGGAGCTAATAGGATTTATTAAATTGGTAATTTGATCAATCAAATACTGTAATGGATGTAATGAAGGTGAAACGCAGAGAAGAAGTTAATTGGATTTTAAAATCATATTACACAGCTTTTCCATTTGGATGAACATGGTGAAGCAGGTTAAAGATTAAATTCTCCGAATTAGTTGATTTTATGAGTAAACATGATAAATACTGTCCTTTAAAAAAGTATTTACAGAGGGTCCATTTACGAACTTCAAAAATGTGTAATTTGAAGTAAAAAATGAAATATTCATATGAATTTTCTCGCTATTTGCACATAATTTCAGTTTAAAACAAAGTTCGATTTAAACTGAATGTATATATGCTTGCTTGATAAATGCACTGATATTTGCCCTCAGACTTGGAGAAACCACAAATATAGCCAAAGGAGTCAGGGCTGTTTAGGCATTTACAGCGAGAGGTAGCAGGAGACATATATACCTATGTAAATAAAACACTAAGATAGATCCTGACAAGCTTTGAAAACTAAAAAGAAACAGGACTTAAACAGTTTGCCCATAGTCACAAGGTTAAGAGAAAAGCCAGCACTATGCTAACTTTCTGTTAGCAGGTATTGATAGTTCTGACCTATTAGGAGCTGCACACACCTCTCACTGAACTGTCTCAGCTGTGACTGCACAAACAAGTTTCCACGTAGCTGTTAATGAGTCTAATCGTAATCATCTGACAAGTCTTCTTACAGCTAATCAGGGGCATTAGTTTTGGAACTGAAAAACATTTCTTTCAGATACAGTCCTGCTCAGTGTTATTGGCACCCCTTCATTATTTTCATTACTTTAACAATATCTTCAGAAATAAATTGAAATGTACCAAATTTATGTCATCAGGATCTTTAATTGAAGGTCCAAAATACTTTAACAAAAACAAACATTTTTACAAGTTACATATTGTAATTTCAAAGAGAGAACTGAAAAAAGCATGTGCAGCAATAACGGCACCCCTCTTCAGTATTTTGTTGCACACCCTTTGGCACTGATGACAGCCTCCAAATGTTTCTTGTAGCCATCTATAAGCTTCTTGCTCTTCTCAGCTGGTATTTTCTCCCACTCTTCCTATGCAAACTGTTCAAGTTCTTGAACATTTGCAGGTTTCTTTTCCCCAGTGGCAGATTTCAGCCATACCAAAGATTTTCAATCAGATTGAGATCAGGACTCATTGCTGGCCATTTTAAAACAGGCCATTTTTTTCCTTTTCAACCATTCCTGTGTGCTTTTGGATGTGTGCTTTGGGTCTTTGTCTTGCTGGAGGGCCCACGATCTTCAACTCAAACCAAGTGTTCTTACACTGGGTCGGACATTTCACTCTAAAGTTTCTTGATAATTATCTGATTTCATGATTCCTGTGATACGGTCAAGGCCTCCAGTACCTGATGGCAGCAAAGCAGCCCCAAACCATTATGGAACCTCCACCATGCTTAATTGTTGGTAGGATGTTCTTTTCCTTGTAGGCTTCAAGTGGTTGCGATTAAAACTGCCTATTCTAAATATGACTGCATGATCGTAGAAGCTGTTTGTACTGTCACATTGTGTACTTAAACTTCATGGGTGCCAATAATGATGAGCAGGACTGTATAATGATGTTGGACCATAGATAACAATTCATGCATATTAAAATCCAGAATAATTACAGTTTCTGTGCTCTCATACCAGAGAATAAATATGGTAATTTTGTGTTTACATGATTTGATGTATTTATAAATCACCAAAAACTCTGTGGGTCCAATAGAAGGTTATTGAGTTACACTAATGTGAATGTTTGTGAGTCAAACGCCAATCCTTAAACACACTGTGATGGATTTTTGTAAACTCATTAGCATTTTACTGTAATATCTGCAGCTGCCTACTGTAGACAGCTTTGAATTAAGTTACAGTAAATGGAAAAATATTGTAGAAAAAATCCGATTTTTGTAAGATTTACAGCATTTACCATAAAATCTACAGTTATTTACTGTAAAATGTCCACACAGTTAATACTGAAACCTGACCAATAGCAGGTAACACCTTTTATGTAATGTTTTATATATTTGGGTGAAAATATGTATTTATTTATTTATTTATTTATGTATCATATTTACAAAATTATATTTTTCAAGTAAATGGTCCATGACATAGTTAAATATATCTTTATAAGCATTAAAATATGGCAAGTCTACTGTTATTTAAAAATGCATTAAAAAGTCATAGATTAATGACAGTGTAAATGAAAAAACAGCGAGGATGTTGTTTTTGATAATATAGTAATAATGCTGTAAACTGAAAGACTGTAATGATAGCTTGAATAAGAATAAAGAAGTTAAACAGTTATAGAAAAATATAACAATATTCCTGTTAATTTAAACAGAGTAATGCTACTAAAGACATTTACAGTAACTTACTGGCATCTTGTTGCCAGTAAGTTACTGTAAAATTTAAAACAAACTTTTTACAGTGTATTTTCCAATTATGCGATCGTGCATCTCAGGTAGCTTTGCAAAGCAATTCAAGAGTTATATACTTTAAATATACTAACTGTGGACACAAATGTCATGACGTGGTCAATGGTTGCAGTTGTGATTATTACAGAAACCTCTTAGAGCTTTGAGTCAGTGGTTCATTTATTTCTGTGAATTTATTTTCTGTATATAATCAGAACCAGACATCAGACTGAAAATGAAAATATCTGACATCCACTGAGACTGTGGAGAAAAAGACAACAGAAAGTTTAGTAGACAGTAATTTTATGCATTAAATTAATAATTTACTGTTTTTCCTTAAATCATCCACCAACAGAGACTAAAAAAACACTGTAGATTTGTATTTGTGTTAATGAGATGAAAATGTAATGGTATCATGTTCGATTATATTTTCATTTTCATTAATTGGGCCAATATCTCTCTGCTTGTTACCCCAGGAGCTCCAGCCAAAATATTGTGTTAAAAGCTGTCTCATAGTCTCATGAAACTAAAAAATGGAGTAAAATATAATTTAGATGAAGAAAAGGGAGTTTTTATAGTCTCATCTGAGGCTCTGTAATGATGGGGAAGAGAAATAATAAGCCTGAATTTGCACATTCACTCTCCAGTTTCTCTTTTTCTGCCAGTTTTCCAAAAGTTTACACTGCAGCTGTGTGGATTTAAGCCGTGATGATCTAACGGTTAAATATCTTCATGTTTTCAGAATAGTTTCACCACCTGACAGCAGAATAATTCATAAATGCCAGAGTTTACATAAAGCCGGTCCTTTATTTAAACTCCTCATCGTAAGATTAACGTTTGGTGTTGGGCTGAATTTTAAAAGACACTTCATGTCCAGAACAGACTCAGACTCAGAGATGTTCATGATCCAAATACTTCTTTATTCCAAAAAAAGAGTTCTTTACCAGGCGACAGATCATCAGGCAGAAGGACGAGGACATCAAGAGAGACCAAAAACCATCAGGACACTCTAAAACACCAGGAACAGGTCGTCACAGAGATATGACACTAAAGTGAAAGTGTGGTCCAGTTCCTCTGTATCACAGTTCTGCTTTCCTCTTCTCACTCCCTTCTTTCCTCTCCTCTTACTCCCTTCTCTCCTTTTATCTTACTCCCTTTTTCCCTCTCCTCTTACTCCCTTTTTTCCTCTCCTCTTACTCCCTTCTTTCCTCTCCTCTTACTCCCTTCTTTCCTCTCCTCTTACTCCCTCCTTTCCACACCTCTTACTCCCTCCTTTCCTCTCCTCTTACTCCCTTCTTCCCTCTCCTCTTACTCCCTTCTTTCCTCTCCTCTTACTCCCTTCTTTCCTTTTCTCTTACTACCTTCTTTCCTCTCCTCTTACTCCCTCCTTTCCTCTCCTCTTACTCCCTTCTTTCCTCTCCTCTTACTCCGTTCTTTCTCTCCTCTTACTCCCTCCTTTCCTTTCCTCTTACTCCTTCTTTCCTCTCTTCTTACTCCTTCTTTCTCTCCTCACTCCCTTCTTTCCTTTCCTCTTACTCCCTCCTTTCCTTTTCCTCTTACTCCCTTCTTTCCCTCCTCTTACTCCCTTCTTTCTCTCCTCTCCTCCTTTCTTTTCCTCTTACTCCCTTCTTTCTCTCCTCTTACTCCCTTCTTTCTCTCCTCTTACTCCTTTCTTTCCACTCCTCTCTTACTCCTTCTTTCTCTCCTCTTACTCCCTTCTTTCCTCTCCTCACTCCCTTCTCTCCTTTCCTCTTACTCCTTCTTCTCTCCTCTTACTCCCTCCTTTCCTTTCCTCTTACTCCCTTCTTTCCTCTCTTCTTACTCCCTTCTTTCTCTCCTCTTACTCCCTTCTTTCCTTTCCTCTTACTCCCTCCTTTCCTTTCCTCTTACTCCCTTCTTTCCACTCCTCTTACTCCTTCTTTCTCTCCTCTTACTCCTTTCTTTCCCTCCTCTTACTCCCTTCTTTCTCTCCACTTACTCCCTTCTTTCTCTCCTCTTACTCCTTTCTTTCCACTCCTCTTACTCCCTTCTTTCTCTCCTCTTAGTCCCTTCTTTCCTCTCCTCTTACTCCCTTCTTTCTCTCGTCTTACTCCCTCCTTTCCTCTTACTCCCTTCTTTCCTCTCCTCTTAGTCCCTTCTTTCCTCTCCTCTTACTCCCTTCTTTCCTCTTACTCCTTCTTACCTCTCCTCTTAGTCCCTTCTTTCCTCTCCTCTTACTCCCTTCTTTCTCTCCTCTTACTCCCTCCTCTCCTCTTACTCCCTTCTTTCCTCTCCCTCCTCCCTTCTCTCCTTTCCTCTTACTCCCTTCTTTCCTCTCCTCTTAGTCCCTTCTTTCCTCTCCTCTTTCTTCCTCCTTTCCTCTTACTCCCTCCTTTCCTCTTTCTCCCTTCTTTCCTCTCCTCTCACTCCCTTCTTTCCTTTTCTCTTTCTCCCTTCTTTCCTTTCATCGTATTCCCTTCTTTCCTCTCCTCACTCCCTTCTCTCCTTTCCTCTTACTCCCTTCTTTCCTTTCCTCTTAGTCCCTTCTTTCCTCTCCTCTTACTCCCTTCTTTCTCTCGTCTTACTCCCTCCTTTCCTCTCCTCTTAGTCCCTTCTTTCCTCTCCTCTTACTCCCTTCTTTCTCTCCTCCTTCTCCCTCCTTTCCTCTTCCTCCCTTCTTTCCTCTCCTCACTCCCTTCTCTCCTTTTCTCTTACTCCCTCCTTTCCTCTCCTCTTACTCCCTTTTTTCCTCTCCTCTTACTTCCTCCTTTCCTCTTACTCCCTCCTTTCCTCTCCTCTTAGTCCCTTCTTTCCTCTCCTCTTACTCCGTTCTTTCTCTCCTCTTACTCCCTTCTTTCCTCTCCTCTTACTCCCTTCTTTCCTTTTCTCTTACTCCCTTCTTTCCTTTCATCGTATTCCCTTCTTTCCTCTCCTCTTACTCCCTTCTTTCCTTTCCCCTTACTCCCTCCTTTCCTTTTCTCTATCTCCCTCCTTTCATTTCCTCTTACTCCCTTCTTTCCTCTCCTCTTACTCCCTTCTTTCCTCTCCTCTTACTCCGTTCTTTCTCTCCTCTTACTCCCTCCTTTCCTTTCCTCTTACGCCCTTCTTTCCTCTCCTCTTACTCCCTTCTTTCTCTCCTCTTACTCCCTTCTTTCCTTTCCTCTTACTCCCTCCTTTCCACACCTCTTACTTCCTCCTTTCCTCTCCTCTTACTCCCTTCTTTCCTCTCCTCTTACTCCGTTCTTTCTCTCCTCTTACTCCCTCCTTTCCTTTCCTCTTCGCCCTTCTTTCCTCTCCTCTTACTCCCTTCTTTCTCTCCTCTTACTCCCTTCTTTCCTTTCCTCTTACTCCCTCCTTTCCACACCTCTTACTCCCTTCTTTCCTCTCCTCTTACTCCCTTCTTTCTCTCCTCTTACTCCTTTCTTTCCACTCCTCTTACTCCCTTCTTTCTCTCCTCTTACTCCCTTCTTTCTCTCCTCTTACTCCCTCCTTTCCTCTTACTCCCTTCTTTCCTCTCCTCTTACTCCCTTATTTCCTTTCCTCTTACTCCCTTCTTTCCTTTCATCGTATTCCCTTCTTTCCTCTCCTCACTCCCTTCTCTCCTTTCCTCTTACTCCCTTCTTTCCTTTCCTCTTAATCCCTTCTTTCCTCTCCTCTTACTCCCTTCTTTCTCTCGTATTACTCCCTCCTTTCCTCTTACTCCCTTCTTTCCTCTTACTCCCTTCTTTCCTCTCCTCTTAGTCCCTTCTTTCCTCGCCTCTTACTCCCTTCTTTCTCTCCTCTTACTCCCTTCTTTCCTCTACTCTTACTCCCTTCTTTCCTTTTCTCTTACTCCCTTCTTTCCTTTCTTCCTATTCCCTTCTTTTCTCTCCTCTTACTCCCTTCTTTCCTTTCCCCTTACTCCCTCGTTTCTTTTTCTCTATCTCCCTCCTTTCATTTCCTCTTACACCCTTGTTTCCTGTGCTCTTACTCGCTTGTTTCCTCTCCTCTTACTCCGTTCTTTCTTCTTACTCCCTCCTTTCCTTTCCTCTTACGCCCTTCTTTCCTCTCCTCTTACTCCCTTCTTTCTCTCCTCTTACTCCCTTCTTTCCTTTCCTCTTACTCCCTCCTTTCACCTCTTACTCCCTCCTTTCCTCTCCTCTTACTCCCTTCTTTCCTCTCCTCTTACTCCTCTTTCTCTCCTCTTACTCCCTCCTTTCCTTTCCTCTTGTTCTTTCCTCTCCTCTTACTCCTTCTTTCTCCTCTTACTCCCTTCTTTCCTTTCCTACTCCTCCTTTCCACACCTCTTACTCCCTTCTTTCCTCTCCTCTTACTCCTTCTTTCTCTCCTCTTACTTTTTCTTTCCCTTCTTACTCCTTCTTTCTCTCCTCTTACTCCCTTCTTTCTCTCCTCTTACTCCCTCCTTTCCTCTTACTCCCTTCTTTTCCTCTTACTCCCTTATTTCCTCTTACTCCCTTCTTCCTTTCGGTATTTTCTTTTCCTCTCTCCTCCCTTCTCTCCTTTCCTCTTACTCCCTTCTTTCCTTTCCTCTTAATCCCTTCTTTCCTCTCCTCTTACTCCCTTTTCTCGTCTTACTCCCTCCTTTCCTCTTACTCCTTCCTTTCCTCTTACTCCCTTCTTTCCTCTCCTCTTAGTCCCTTCTTTCCTTTCCTCTTAGTCCCTTCTTTCTCTCGTCTTACTCCCTCCTTTCCTCTTACTCCCTTCTTTCCTCTCCTCTTAGTCCCTTCTTTCCTCTCCTCTTACTCCCTTCTTTCTCTCCTCTTACTCCCTCCTTTCCTCTTTCTTCCCTCCTTTCCCTCCTCACTCCCTTCTCTTCTTTTCTCTTGCCCTTCTTTCCTCTCCTGTTACTCCCTTTTTTCCTCTCCTCTTACTTGCTCCTTTCCTCTTACTCCCTCCTTTCCTCTCCTCTTGGTCCCTTCTTTCCTCTCATGTTACTCCGTTCTTTCTCTCCTCTTACTCCCTTCTTTCCTCTCCTCTTACTCCCTTCTTTCCTCTGCTCTTACTCCCTTCTTTCCTTTTTCTCTTACTCCCTTCTTTCCTTTCATGATTCCCTTCTTTTCCTCTCCTCTTACTCCTTCTTTCCTTTCCCTTACTCCTCCTTTCCTTTTCTCTATCTCCCTCCTTTCATTTCCTCTTACTCCCTTCTTTCCTCTCCTCTTACTCCTTCTTTCCTCTCCTCTTACTGTTCTTTCTCCTCTTACTCCCTCCTTTCCTTTCCTCTTACTCACTCCTTTCCCTTCCCTTGCTCCCTCCTTTCCTTTCCTCTTTCCCTCCTTTCCTTTCATCTTACTCCCTTCTTTCCTTTCCTCTTACAACCTTCTTTCCTTTTTCTTCTCTCCTTTCCTCCTACTTCCTTCTTTCCTCTCCTTACTCTTTTTCTCCCTTCTTTCCTTTCCTCTAACTCCCTCCTTTCCTTTCCCCTTACTCCTTCCTTTCCTCTCCTCTTACTCCCTTCTTTCCTTTCCCCTTACTCCCTTCTTTCCTCTCCTCTTACTCCCTTCTTTCCTTTCCCCTTACTCCCTCCTTTCCTTTCCTCTAACTCCCTCCTTTCATTTCCTCTTACTCCCTTCTTTCCTCTCCTCTTACTCCCTTCTTTCCTTTCCCCTTACTCCCTCCTTTCCTTTCCTCTAACTCCCTCCTTTCATTTCCTCTTACTCCTTCTTTCCTCTCTTACTTTCCTTTCCTCTCCAGTCTCCTTTCCTTTCCTCTTACTCACTCCTTTCCTCTCCCCTTACTCCCTCCTTTCCTTTCCTCTTACTCCCTCCTTTCATTTCATCTTACTCCCTTCTTTCCTCTCCTCTTACAACCTTCTTTCCTTTCCTCTTACAACCTTCTTTCCTTTCACCTTCTCCTTCTTTCCTCTCCTCTTACTCCCTTCTTTTCTCTCCTCTTACTCTCTTCTTTCCTCTCCTCTTACTCCCTTCTTTGCTCTCCTCTTCCTTGTACATTTTTATGTCGTCACACAATCAGCTGTTGGCTTTTTAAACCTTTTAATCCCACACTAAGGAAATATCTGTATTATTGGTTGATTTCCTGTTTTCTCTTTTTTGAGTTGAGCTCGTAGTTAAATGGTTAAAATTAAAGAGTGATGCCCGATCATTATTACTGCAAATGATAAAACCAAATAAATCTCTACCCTCTTATTGTTTAGCCTCTGACTGTATATGTGTAATTGATATGGCTTTTTATACAGTTATTTAGTTTTGTATACAGTTATTGCATTGTGTAACTCTATTTATATATTCAAATGTTGGATGATTGTTGTATTTATAAGTCATTACTATATTATTGATTCAATGTGATTTCCATTTTGTGGTAATGAATGTAAATTGTTAGGAGTGTAAATTGGGTGACATGTTATCTTCTAAATAAAATTGAGTGGAGCAGAAATGAACATCAGGTGTCTGTCTCAGCCTCATGTTATCACAGATCGTTCTGTGCTGACGTTGGCTTTATTTTTATCCACAGTGATTTCACTCTTCCCCTCGTGCTGCTGATGAAGCCTGCGTTTGTGTTCAGTGTCTTGGTGTAGAAGTCCACCTCACCTTCTTCTTAAACCTGATGAAGCCAAACTCCTCGGTCTGTCTCAGGAAGCAGAGGCAGCGATAATAAAATAAAAAATAAATAAATAATAAATCAGTCATCTGCTGCAGAGAGGAGGTAATTAGTCAGCGTGGTGATGGTAAACGTCTGAGAGAGGGAGGGAGCGGGATGAGAAGGAAATAATTATCTCATTAGTGTACCATTATGCCAGACTGTCGGCTTCTCCTCCCCCCCATTCTGATGAGGTCTGAGCTCAGCAGGGGCCGGGAAAGAGAGAATATCACGCCTATCCTCTGTGTCAGCTGTTAACACGACACGTGGGATTCAACTGGCAAGAACAACAGAGGGAGATCAAACTCATTTTACACTGAGATATAGATTTATATTTCCATCGGAGACATCAGCCAGGTTTACATGGAGCCTAATATTCTGATTAGAATCAAGCCAGATGGACAGCTCCATATATCTGCCACAGAAATATTTCACTAGTCCATCTGGGTAGGAGCCCTTGACATGAACCTCATCAAAGACAATCCCTACAGTAAACTTCTGAGGAGGGCAGATTTCACCAAGTTTCACTGAGTATCTATGAGGACAGTAGGCTAATTGGCATGTCCACTCTCAACTTCCAGTTCTCAACTTCTGGTTGTCGTCACGTCCGCATTTTGTAGCTCCCGCCTCTCTTCCCTGATTGGGCCGTTAAGAATTCAGCCGAGTGAATTCGTTGGACAACGGAGGCTGGCAAGACGGACCTGCAGGATTTCAGAATCAGGCAGGTCAGTCTGCTGGGTTAAAGAATTACACAGATGAGAGGAAAAAGATAGAAAATACTTTAAATTTAAGAAACCTTAGAAAAGCCTGAGTGACGTCAGCTGTTTGGATATTAGAGCTAACATTTGAGTCTGTTTATGGTGGTCACCATGTTAATAAGGTTTTCTTAAACTCTCAGTATAACCACAAAGATATTTAAAGAAATATCCACAGCAGCAGACCAGAAAAATTGTAAAAAAAAAAAAAAAGAATCATATTATTTATCCTTAAAGATGCTATGAGGAGTTTCTTAGTAATTACAAAAAGTCTCACTTTTAGATATATGCCTGATGGAAATACACACTTTAAGATGAGTTTTATAGCATCAAAATAGGTTATCTATAAATGCTATTCCTTAGCTTCACAGTCGGGTCGGACAGGGCTGGACTGACCTGGATACTCAACTTCAGGAACAAGACAATTAAAACTAGAGCAAATTTATATTATTCAGACACGTCTTAGAGCACCGGGCTGTAAGTAGCCATATATAGCCAGCTACAAAACTACGACACTAAATTTTCCAAAAATTGCTTGTTGTCACACATCAAAAACTACCGCTACGTAACTAGAAAGAGATACATTACCTCGTGGCTTTGCATCCCGTAAGTTGTTGAAAAAAGAAGTTGTAAAGCAATGCAGAGTTCTGAGGAAGGTCCGAGCTGCATTCATTAGCATCACAACAAACACACGCTTTGGATTGCAGACATCTTTTGCGTGCGTTCCAGTTGTAGTCAGAAGTAGGAATTTTGAGTTCCAAGTAGGAAACTTAACTGAAACGTTCCACAAAGTCAGAATTTCCTACTGGGAACTCGGTGAAACCTCGCCACCCCTGAGTTGACAATGGAAGATGGATGCCCCCAGTGTGAACAGTTATTTAGCTCCTGTAATAATCCATTTATTTGCACTTCTGACTGGGGTGTGTGGCTCTAGATCAGCTGTATACATAGTATTGTTAGACTTATATTTACAAAAATGCTGCCATAGTGATAATCACATTCTTCATGTGATATTTTTGAACACCAACACACGGCGTCCTAACAACACGTAACAATAGGCTGGTAGATCGCCATTTTTTTTTCAGGCTTCAACTGGAACGCCGATAAGTCAGAGATGATGTCACTCCCAGTTCCGAGGTTACTTGAACGCAGCATTATGACAGTCGCCGCACGTGCTCATGGGTAGCAGAGTCTTTATGTCACTGGTAATAGATTCTCCTCATAGCACCTTTAAAGGAGACACATCATGCTGATGCATGATTTAATACTTACATAAAATATAATAAATTTGAAAACAAGACCTTACACCCCCTTAATTTTCAAAAAATGAGATATTGTATTTTTTCTGATATCCTAGAACGAGATTTGATGCCTCTGAAAATAGGTCATTGTGAGATGTCCGTGAGATTTAAATCGTCATGACATCACGAGGTACCTTTCTTTTTATTGGAGTAATCTGATAAAACACTTCCTCCTCTGTGATGTCCATTAGCCACAAAACCATCACCGAGGAACACATCCACCAACCAGCAGTATATAGGTCCCTCGCTCACGTTCACTCATTACCAGCTCTGGCCTGTAGGGGGACTCAATACGCAGTCACTGCTTCGAGCCTGCCGGAAAATACAGTAGAAGAAGAAGGACAGGCTGGCTCTACCCCCGATAGAACTGACCAATCAGAGCACAAAGGGCTGTGACGTTGTGAGGTAACTTTAGGTCAGCCTGAGATCCGAGTGTTTCAACGAGAGCTTGATAATGGCCTAAAATGAGGATTTTGAGAACGCTATTGTGGGGCAATGAAGGAGCTAAATGACTTGTACTGAGGGCAGAAATGCTTTATAGGCATCCTAGTCTGGCATAGTGAAAAGGAGAAACAAGCATGATGTGATTCCTTTAAACTCTGTCCTTAAATAGTCAAGACATGACACACACAGTCAGACACACCAGCACCTTTAAGAAAACTCATGAGACTGTTAGACTGGCACAACAAAGAGAGCTTTAAAAACACACTTTTAACTGTTACAGCATCTCGTCCCTCTTAGAAAACTGATGGATTTGGTTTCACAATCAGATGCACATCTTGGATCAAAGATCAAACTAGAAAAGCAGTCAGAGAGCTCGGACCTTCACCAAGCAGCTCAGCTCAGCAGAGGCTTTTCCACAAACATGTAAAAGAGAAAACTGTTAGCCTTGCAGAGCAGACAGGCCTGCCTGATTCTGAAATCATGCATCTCTGTCTTGCCAGCCTCCGTTGTCGAACAGTTTCAATCGGCTAAAGGCTTAACGGCCCAATCAGGGAAGAGAGGCGGGAGCAGTGGGCATGACAACAACAGAAAGTGAAGTTACTTCCGGTCATCATTATAACAAAAACCTGCAATAATCTGTATTTTATTGCTTGAATTAACCCAAATTCAGCCTTTTTTGTTCTAGTTTATAAATTGTCTGCTTGTCCTCTCTCACATCTCTAGTGCAAATACTGTGAATTGTAATACTGTGTATACCTCCACCTCCACATTGATATATACCCAAAACTGTGGTGTAAATATTGTTAATAGTTAATACAGTGTATATCTCCATCTCAGTCAGTCTCATATCCACTTAATTTTTACTTCTTTTCCTTCATAAGGAAGTTGATATTGCTGAAAGGCTCATGCTCTCTTCATTTATATTCATTTTAGTTGTATTTATGCTATTTTTTATTTTATTCTAATTACTTATCGTTTCACTTGTAAGTCTCTTTCTGATATTTCTTTTGAATCTTGCTGCTGTAAATCTGGAGCTACCCCCTGTGGGACTAATAAAGGTTTATCTTATCTCATCTTATCTTAACTTATCTTATCATGGTTACTCAGTTAAACTTGTTGAAATCTGCTCTCCTCATAAGTTTACTTCGTAGGGATTGTCTTTGACGAGGTTCATGTCACATATAAGTGTTAAATGATAAATCTGTGTGGGATAATTTAATGTGAAATGGTCGTCCTAAGGTAGTTAACAGCCGTTAGCCGTAGTCGCTAACAACAGAGCTGCTAAAACAGATAGCCGCTAAGGCTAACGGCCATTAACTGTTGTTTGCCCTTGTAAGCCGTTAGCTGTAGCAGCTAACGGTTAGCTGTTAGCCGCAATGTTTAGCCGCTACATATGCTATGTCATGGCAGCGCTGCTTGATTGGTCTGTGATGAGCCAAACGATCGTCCAATCAAAAGCTGCTGTCATTTTTGAAGGTTCTGCCCCTGAAAACATTTTCTCAGGGCTCCTCCCAGATGGATTAGAGAAATATTTCCAATATGGAGCTGTCCATCTGACATGTCAGGTTACAACTCTGGGTCAGCAGATCCAGAACAGAGCCAGGATCCAGTTATCCTGCAGGAACAGTAGGTATGGGATCATCATAATACTGTATTTGGTTTTCTATACAGTTGCATGAAAAAGTATGTGAACCCTTTTGGATTACTTGGATTTCTGCTTAAATTGGTCATAAAATATGTTCTGATCTTCATCAAAGTCACATCACTAGACAAACAGTCTGCTTAAACTACAATAGTAATACAGCACAGAAAATTATAAGTTTACATGTTTTTATTTGACACACTATGTAAACATTCACTGTGCAGGGTGGAAAAAGTATGTGACCCTTTGGATTTAATAACTGGTTGACCCTCCTTTGGCAGCAATAACCTCAACCAAACGTTTCCTGTAGTTGTAGATCAGACCTGCACAACGGTCAGGAGGAGTTTTGGACCATTCTTCTGTACAAAACTGTTTCAGTTCAGCAATATTCCTGGGATGTCTGGTGTGAATCGCTCTTTTGAGGTCATGCCACAGCATCTCAATCGGGTTGAGGTCAGGACTCTGACTGGGCCACTCCAGAAGCCGTATTTTCTTCTGTTGAAGCCGTTCCATTGTTGATTTACTTCTATGCTTTGGGTCGTTGTCCTGTTGCATCACCCATCCTCTGTTGAGCTTCAGTTGGTGGACAGATGGTCTGAAGTTTTCCTGCAAAATGTCTTGATAAACTTGGGAATTCATTTTTCTGTCGATGACAGCAATCCGTCCAGGCCCTGAGGCAGCAAAGCAGCCCCAAACCATAATGCTCCCTCCACCATATTTCACAGTTGGGATGAGGTTTTGATGTTGGTGTGCTTTGCCTTTTTTTCTCCACACATAGCGTTGTGTGTTCCTTCCAAACAACTCAATTTTGGTTTCATCTGTCCACAGAATATTTTCTAGTGCTGTGGATCATCCAGGTGCTCTTTTGCAAACTTCAAATGTGCAACAATGTTTTTATGGACAGCAATGTCTTCCTTGGTGGTGTCCTCCCATGAACTCCATTCTTGTGTAATGTATTGTAGATTTGTCAACAATAATGTTGGCATGTGCCAGGGATTTCTGTAAGTCTTCAGCTGACACTCTAGGATTCTTCTTCACCTCATTGAGCATTCTGCGCTGTGCTCTCACAGTCATCTTTACAGGACCACCACACCTTGGCAGAGCAGCAACAGTGCTGAACTTTCTCCATTTGTAGACAGTCTGTCTTACCGTGGACACATGGACATCAGGGCTTTAGAGATACTTTTGTAACCCTTTCCAGCTTCATGCAAGTCAACAATTCTTGATGGTAGATCTTCTGAGAGCTCTTCTGTGTGAGGCATGGTTCACATCAGGCAATGCCTCTGAGAACAGCAATCTCACAACTGGTGTTTGTTTTTTATAGGGCAAGGCAGCTTTAACCAACACATCCTATCTAATCACATTGATTGGACTCCAGGTTGGCTGACTCCTGGCTCCAGTTAGCTCTTGGAGAAGTAATTAGCCTAGGGGTCACATACTTTTTCCACCCTGCACTGTGACTGTTTACATAGTGTGTTGAATAAAAACATGAAAACTTATAATTTTTTGTGCTGTATTAGTTTAAGCAGACTGTGTTTGTCTAGTGATGTGACTTAGATGAAGATCAGAACAAAGTAAACATGGCAGAAACGTGCATGACTAATGGCAATTGCAGCTGTAATTGTTATGTAGTTGTTATTCAACTGTTTTAGGGGCCAGGTCCACAGTTTGGACAGCCCCGGACTAAAGGGATTTGAGCATGTCCTTATATTACAACTCCAAGTGCTTTAACTGGTCAATCCTACCCATCCACACCCATTCACTGTGTTTGTTATGGAAATGTCCATTAGAATCAGGTAAAGCACCCTCTTTAAAGGATAAGTTTGGTTTCTTCAGCTTTCACATTGTTTATAGAATGAAGTAGAACAATATACTCACCCAGAAGGCTTTCCTGATCCAAACAGTGCTTCAGGAGATATTTAGATCCAAAATCGAGCGGCGGACATCCGTATAATGGTAGCACGCGGGGCATGTATAGTGCCGCTCCTAAAACTGCATTAATCGACCAAAAACTCTACTCCTACTCCTCCAAGACAGTCCAGTGTCACTCCACCCATGTTTTTGTGACTGTGCTGACCTCTGAACTGAAAACTTTCTTTACGGCTGCCGCACATGCGCAGTAAGGCTCATTGTTTCAGGGGCGACCATCGGCTACTCAACAACTTTCTCCTTTCAGTTTTGTGCAAAATGGACGAATATCTATGGGATGAAGATGTTGTGGAGGAGAACTTTGAATATGATGGGTGTCCTTACAGTTTGGAGCCAGAGTTTACTCATCGAAAAGAGGACGCCGTACTGCGCGTGTACGGCAGCCGTAAAGAAAGTCTTCAGTTCAGAGGTCAGCACAGTCACAAAAACATGTCTGGAGCGACACAGACTGTAATGGAGGAGTAGCGTGAGCGGACCATGATGAAATATTGGTGAAACTAATGAGTTTTTGGACGACTAATTCAGTTTTAGGAGCGCTGCTATACATGCCCCGTGTGCTACCATTATACGGATGTCCGCCGCTCGATTTTGGATCTAAATATCTCCTGAAGCACTGTTTGGATCAGGAAAGCCTTCTGGGTGGGTATATTGTTCTACTTCATTCTATAAACAATGTGAAAGCTGCAGAAACCAAACTTATCCTTTAAGATAGCAGCACAAGACAAGAAGAGGAGGCATGTATATCACACTGAAGTGTAAATAAAATAAATTAAAGTAGTATGACCTGTTCAAACCAACATCCACCTGAGCCTGCATCATCTGCAGGACATGGGGGGGATTAGAGCCATTTCTAATGAAAAGGACACTATGACAGTAAAGTGATCCTCAGGTATCAGAGCTCTCATGTGCACACGCACACACAATCTGTTAGTGAAGATCGAAGCTCCTTATCATCACGCTAAATCAATGAACAGGAGGTCACTGTGAGTGCCACATCAGATCCGAGAGAGGAGCAGAGCAGCGGGGGGGGTGTGCAGCCTGAGCGGTGTGTGTGTTTGCGTGTGTCTGATGTGTGCATGTGTTTATTATGCGGCGAGTCGGTGGAAGTTCCTGCATTTTGATTGGGGTGGTAAATAAACAGGAAGCACGGCGGAGCTGTAAGGCATCGCTCCTCGTCTGTATTGATCTGAGTGCAGAGCGAGGGGCTCTCAGGAGGCTCTATTACTGCCACATGAATGGGGGGGGGGACTCCCTCGTCTGTGATGTGCAGCCTCTTCAAGTAAAAAAACAGCATTTGTCTCACTGGGACAGGAGACGAGGCACTACACTCCCTCCTGTTTCTCCTGCACACAGCGTCAGATGGTTCGTCAGTAGACTCTGGCTCAGAGCTGCTGCTGAGCTCAGGTGCTGGCTTTGCCTTCACCTACACATCAGGTAGAGCAGAAGAGAGACTGCATCATTAAGCAGCTCCACTGCTGATGGATGAAGATGTGAGAGCCTGTGTCAACACAGCCGTGCTGCATGAGTACGACATACTGATGAAGAGCAGGCTGACAAACTCAGGTGAGGTGGAGGTGTGCATCGTTAGGCTGCTGTGTTTACACATGAGGGACCGTCAGGGTTTTTTTATTCCACTTTATTCACCAATCAGTGCACACAAACAAATGTTAGTGAACAGAGACACATGTGTAACAAGTTATGGTGTCCATCACTGTCTGCTGTATGCTGCTCCCTCCCTGTCTGTCTGTCCGTAGACACTCTCACCTGCTACTCTTTATCTACAAATCTGTTCTTGGGCTGCTTCCGTCTTATTTGACCACATATTTGATCAGGTCTAGGGACCGTCGTGGACTGCGCTCACAGGATTTCATTAAAATGTTTGTTCCTAGAGTCAGAACAGAGCTGGGTAAAATAGCCTTTAAATATGCCGCCCCCTCTATCTGGAATAGTCTCTCGATGGATTTAAGACTAACAGAACTGGTCACTGTTGGTGAATTTAAGACTTTGATAAGGGAGCAGGAAAGAGCTGGCCTTGGACAATGTGACTGTTTCAATTCTTGACTGCTTCTTATTTTGTTTTGGATTGGTGTTTCCAGAGCGGTTTGGTCTCAATGTGCTGATGTCTGAATGTATTTGTTGTTTTTATTGTGTAACTGTCTGCTGCTGCCATGCCAGGTCCCTCTTGAAAAAGAGATTTTAAATCTCAATGAGGCTTTTATCTGGTTAAATAAAGGATATAATAATAATAAAAGTGTTGGTTTACAAAACTCTATGCACAATGAACCCTTTCAGCGTTTTTATTTATTCTAATTACAGCCCATTTTTATCATTGTTTTATCTTATTTTATATTTCATCTTCTCTATCTTCCGTATTTTACTTTCTAGTTTTTCTATTTTTATTTTTACTTTATTTCAATTTATTATTCATTTTTTATTATTATTATTTTATAATTATTTTTCTGATTTTATTTTATGAAACATTTAATCAAAAATGTACTCAAATGACACTGTCAACAAACTTTCAATTAACAGGGGACGACCCGTCCATAAAGTCCGCGTGCCTATTTTCACTTCATTACTGCTCGTCGCTGTAATCCAGTGTATGAAGGAAAATAGCGTCCATAATTAATTTGTGGACTTTAGTGGACCTTTTTCGCCTAAACAGTGCACCATTGTCTCCTGTTAGATGGACGTTTGTTGACAGCGAAAATCACCCCAGACCTCCGGCTGCATTTGAAACATCAAAAAAGTGCTCCAGAGTGTTGCTCAGCATGAGGGTGAGTAGAAAATGAAGGCATATCATTCTTTGGGTGAAGTACTCCTTTAACCTAACCTCCAGTGTTTTCTGATTTTTAAACGTTTAACATGGTGTTTCCTCAGTACGTACCAGGTACAGCAGTGTGCTTATTACCTCCGCCAAGGAGGTTATGTTTTAGGGAGAGTTCGTCCGTCTGTCTGTGAACAAAATAACTCAAAAAGTTATGGATGGATTTTGATGAAATTTTCAGGAAATGTTCAGCATGGGAAAAGGAAGAACTGATTCAATTTTGGTGTTGATCCAGATCAGCGTCTGGCCGCCATGACGAAAAATGTGATTTTTGTGAATAACTACTGAGCTAAAATAGATATCATTATGAATCCAGTTGCTAATGTTGTTATGTTTTCATGGTCAAGGAATCTAAATATTTAGATGAAATAAAGGTAGGACCGATATTTATGGTGAAAATCACAATATGGGAGAGGACTGTGGTGCTGGCGGAGGTCTGCGCTCTCCGAGTGCTTTTCTAGTTTTTGTCTTTTTTTATGATGCTTTGTATCAACACTGTGTGGATTGTGGTGTGGGAGGGTTCAAGGGCTGGGCTAACAAAACTGAGCAAGGCAAATGAACAGAACAAAAAAATTAGGAAAAAAATAACAAGGGGCTGGAGAAAGGGGAAAAAGCAAAACAAAAAAACAAGAAATAAAAGATACGTACAGAAAGACAAAGAAAAGAGTTTAGCAAGGCAAAGTGTCACTGTAAAGTGATCTGAAGTGGAACTGGGTGATATATTTGTCAGGATTTTCTTACTGAGTTAGTTAAGATGATCTTTCTTTGAGATTCAAATGACTCAAAGGTTTTTTCTTTCCCTTCTCCTCCTTACAAACAAACATGCTGTGGCATTCACTCATCAGCACAGAGGTGCTGAAAAGACGAAGACAGTTCTGGAGTAAATATTGTTCAGTTAAAGCTGATTCTTTTGGGCTGCTGATTATTGTTCCATTCACATATGGGGTGTAAAGAGGTCTAACCACTGTGTTGTTGTGTTTTTCAGATTTTCCAGTTAATAAAAAATATATAAACTCAAATCCTCCAACAACGACCAACATCACACACCAATAAACAAACGGGAAAGAGACCTCAACATCCACACAACCAGTCTGCTCAAACATATTCTCAATGTCCACCAACACTAAAATCCAGTTAATACAGGAAAAGATCATCCACAGTGTTGGGCATGTTACTATACAATAGTAACTAGTTATAGGTACTAGTTACTTTCCCAAAAAAGTAGCTGAATTACTAACAGAATTACTCTTTTATCAATGTAATTAGTTTCCAGGTAAAGTAACTGATGTGTTACTTTTCTGAAAACTCTTTTCCTCTTGAACTGTGTGTCTCCGTCTCTGTGTCCTTCCTTGTTGTTACCTGCTGCAGCAGCTCTGACATCATCAGTTCTCCAACGTGGCGCCGACGTGCTTCAGCGCTTGCAGTGGAATTTGCCTGATAGACTAGAATTGGAGCGAAGTGCTCTACAGTACATTTCAAGGGCGCCGCACTGGTGATTTTCTGTGCGGCTGTTTCCAAAACCTCGTAAATTCACTGTCGTTAAGATAGCACCAGACAGGAAGTCACCGTGTGGAGTGTCCGGAAGTTCCTAAATAAAACACAATGCACGGACTCCCGAATGTTAATTTGCTTAATTCTTTGTCACTATGTCAAAACCAGGGGCACGAGCATCAGGTCAGCAGTCGGTGACAACACGACACCATGGATGAAGAGAAGTGAATATAAAACATTGTATACATGACACCAAACATCTTTTCTACAAGGACATAGGCAGATAGAAGTTGAATAAATCACGAAGCTGTGTGGTTGGGACCAGCAAAGGGACCTTAGAGAAGCCAAGTGAGGTGTTTATTTCTTTTCTCAGTCTATAACATGATTTTAAAAATGTATTTTTGGGGCATTTTGTGCCTTTATTGATGGAGAGAGACAGTGGATAGGCTTGTGAAAGGGGGTCAGAGAGTAGGGAAGACACTCTGCAAACTGGTCACAGGAGGGATTCAAACCTGGACCAGCAGAAGCAAATACATGGGGTGGCTGGTAGCTAACCACTCCACCAAACCAGCACCCCTCTATAACATGTTTTATGAGCATGTGACATCACTATTCTGATGAGAGCCTGTGGCTCTGTGGGGATCAGCCCTCCCCCTACAGGGCTGAGCGCTGTGACGCTCCTCAGCACTCCGCTTTCAGTGATGTTTGTCTGTCGGAGCAAGACCGCGGCACGGCGCTACCATGTGCCGTGGAATATGGGGGCTGAGGCAGGTCTGACAACAGCTGCTTGGCATCGGTGCAAAATAAAGCACCACATTTCACTGTCAGTAATGGTAACGGCGTTGTAACACATGAAAAAGTAATTCATTAGATTACTTGTTACTGGGAAAACATAACGGCGTTAGTAACGCTGTTATTTCTAATGCTGTTACTTCCAACACTGATCATCCATAGATCACACTCACACAGAAGAAGATCCACACCATTGGACGCACTTATTGCACACTCATCACCACCGACGACCACCTCCACGCACTATGGCTCCACCCACCCATTCACAACTTCTGTAAACAAGTAACAACCACCCCATCCTGACTCCTTGGCCACAACACTCCACTATCTGACTTCGTCTGTATATCTTAGATGAACTCAACACTCAACACCAACTCAAAACAAACCACAACACCCCTGCTCTTAGCCCTAAATGTCACCAAGAAAAAAAAACTGCTCGACCGTCAGGGTTTGAGGTGAGTCATTCTGAAGAAGAAACTTTGTGTTACCATGTCACTGTTCCCAAGAAAAACAGATTTAACCTTTACAACTGACCAGTCATTAAAATTACATGACACTTAGAAGCAAGAGACTGTAGAGACTGTGCTCATGCAGACTTTAAACAGCCTGATGTGATGCTGGTCCTTCATTTAACTGTTTTATTCAGAGCTGACTCTGTGCCACAGCAGGTGGTCAAACTGCAGCTCCAGCACTATTTTACTCCAAACACTAACTTTCATTTTATTTTATTATCCCTCTAACTCTGATGACTTTGGCCAAATACAACAGGCTGCTGCGAGGCAGAGACTCCATAAAGTCAAACACCATGGTGGCTGTTATGAATGACCGGGACTGATCAGCCAATGAGAGCTTTGGTCAGACAGTGGCTTATAGATAGATAGATAGATACATAGATAGATAGACAGACAGACAGACAGACAGACAGACAGACAGACAGACAGATAGATAGATAGATAGATACATACATAGATACATACATACATACATAGATACATACATACATACATACATACATACATACATAGACTACTTGTACTTATACTATACTATAAGTCCATGTTTGAACAGCATATTTTAATTTATCATTCAGTAAAGGGTCAGTCAGTTTTCTTTAAATCTTGTGTTTCATATATTTTGTAAAACTCTTCTTTAATTGTGCAGCATGTGTTAGTCTTGGTCCAGATTGATCCACAGTCTTGTCAGCACTTGCATTGTGGACAAAATTGTTGGTACCCTTCTGATAAAGAAAGAAAAACCCACAATGGTCTCTGAAGTAACTTAAAACTGACAAAAGTAATAATAAATAAAAAATTACTAAATATTAACCCATGAAAATCAGACATCGCTTTGAAATGTAGTTTAAAGATGCTATGAGGAGTTTCTTAGTAATTACAAAAAGTCTCCCTTTTAGATATGTCTGATGGAAATACACACTTTAAGATGAGTTTTATAGCATCAAAATAGGTTATCTATAAATGCTATTCCTTAGCTTCACGGTCGGGTCGGAAAGGGCTGGACTGGCCTGGATACTCAACTTCAGGAACAAGACAATTAAAACTAGAGCAAATTTATATTATTCAGACACGTCTTAGAGCACCGGGCTGTAAGTAACCAAATATAGCCGACTACAAAACTACGATACTAAGTTTTCCAAAAATTGCTTGTTGTCACATCAAAAACTACCGCTACGTAACTAGAAGGAGATACATTACCTCGTGGCTTTGCATCCTGTAAGTTGTTGAAAAAAGAAGTTGTAAAGCAATGCAGAGTTCTGAGGAAGGTCTGAGCTGCATTCATTAGCATCACAACAAACACACGCTTTGGCTTCAGTCACGTCTTTACGACAGTCGCCGCGCGTGCTCATGGGTAGCAGAGTCTTTATGTCACCAGAAACAGATTCTCCTCACAGCACCTTTAACAGAATCATAAAAAAAAACCAAAATGCGGAAACTGGCCTGATCAAAAATGACCGTACCCCAAGAAAAGAAAATAATCAGACCATCTAAATGTGCAGAAAGCTTGGTCTCAGTCACAGGTCATGGGTCCTCCAACAGGATAATGAGCCAATCACACAGCTAAAAACACCCAAGAATGGCTCAGAACAAAACATTGGACTATTCTGAAGTGGCCTTCTATGATCCCTGATCTAAATCCTGTTGAACATTTGTGGAAGGAGCTGAAACATGCAGTCTGGAGAAGACAGCCTTCAAACCTGAGACAGCTGGAGCAGTTTGCTCATGAGGAGTGGGCCAACATACCTGTGGACAGGTGCAGAAGTCTCACTGAGAGCTGCAGGAATCACCTGATGACAGAAATTGTGACAAAATATTAAGTTAAGGGTGCCATCATTTAGTCCAGACAAGTTTCATTATTATAGTTTTTAAAATAATCCTGTTTAACCACGATTCAGAAGCAAAGTCTGATTTTCATGAGTTAATTTTCAGTGTTTTTAAATTTATTCTTACTTTTGTCAGTTTCAAATTATTCCAGTGATCATTGTTGGGTTTCTTTTTTTAACAGAGGTGTACCAACGATTGTGTCCATGTCTGCACTGCAGGGAAGTGTCTCTGTAATCAGACTCCTCTGAGCTCTTACTCCAGTCTCCTTATTGAAAACTGCCACGGGCAGGACCAGGAGGCTGCTCACATCTGCAGCTCAGACCCACACTCGCTGTTTTTTAGGCTCTGCAGAAGTTCAGATGCAGCTTACTTTAAATCTGAGCTCAATCCTTTTCTTTACTGAGGTGCTGCCTGTTTCAGGGCTGTGGAATTTAAGATTACCAAGAGGTCATATTGTGATGTTTGAGTTTATGCCCTGAGGTTTTAAACCACAAAGCAAAAGTCTGCAGCATCTGGACTCTTCTCCTGAGCAGGAACATGCCAGAAACAGCTACAACACTCATCTGTTTCTGACTTGTTCTTAAGTGTTGTAAAGCACCGGCTGAGCTCTGTCTGCAGAGGCCCAATCAGCATCCTCAGAAGCAGGAAGAGGCGGGGCTACAGGCCAGCATTTAGCATCAGGACAGTATTTTTCCTTAAAGGGCAACTTCGGTATTTTTCAACCTGGGTCCTATTGCCCCAAGTGTATGTGTGTATACGATTGACGGGTACAACTTGTTTTAAAATTGGCTCAGTATCAAGGGAGCGGATGCAGCCGGCAGCCGCGAAGCTAGATAGGGGGGCAACTGCATCCCGTATAAGTTTGAGCATTAAAAGTGTTTATTTCGCCACAGACTGGTTGCGATCGCCGGTGCTAGCTCTCTAATTAGCATTGTAAGCATTGTGTTTTCCTTCACGTCCTCTGACCTGTGTGACGTCATCTCCTGTGAGCTTGTTGCCGGAAGAAAACAGAGGAGCCATGCAGCGTGCCGCTCAGAGTGGAGCTGCTTATCCCGGAGGACAGTTGGAAGTTTTACTGCATCGGTATCATGGCTGAATATTTACCAGATTTCGAGAGTGAACACGAGCCTTTTCATTACGACGGCCACCCGTATTTATTTGAGCCAGAGTATACGGACGAGGAGCTGCTACAAACTCAAGAGCTAACGAGGATAGCAACAGAGGGCCAACGAGCAGACGAGGGTGAAGCAGCGGCTGCACGAACGCTCTAGATTTGTCTCCGACACACACATTTACTGTTGCCCTAAATCCTCTTCACTTTTTCCTCTCGTCCAGCCAGTACAGACTTGTGTGGCCTACCGTGTTACAATGCTAATTAGAGAGCTAGCACCGGCGATCGCAACCGGTCTGTGGCGAAATAAACACTTTTAATGCTCAAACTTATACGGGATGCAGTTGCCCCCCTATCTAGCTTCGCGGCTGCCGGCTGCATCCGCTCCCTTGATACTGAGCCAATTTTAAAACGAGTTGTACCCGTCAATCGTATACACACATACACTTGGGGCAATAGGACCCAGGTTGAAAAATACCGAAGTTGCCCTTTAAATGAAAAACAAAACTGAAAGGATTGTCTCATCTTTTTTACTTTACAGTCCATCAGTATTACTATTATTATCATTACTACTACAACATCTGATTATCTGATTAACTAACCCTAAACCTAATCACCTTGTCATGGTTTTGAAAGGTTCTTCCCTCCCCAGTCAGCATAAAAACATGGATGAAGTTTGATTTAAAACCTTTGGGGGGAACAAAGGAAGTTTCTGCACAAGTTTTTGTGACAAACTCTGTAAAAAAAAATAGTAATATAACAGTATTTAATGTTTATTTTACAGTTTCTTTCTGTATTTTCAAAATGCCAATTGATTCACAAAAATAAACTGTGATTACCATTATACAGACATCTTAAAACTGCATTAATCGTCCAAAAACTCATTAGTTTCACCAATATTTCATCATGGTCCACTCACGCTACTCCTCCATTACAGTCTGTGTCGCTCCACCCATGTTTTTGTGACTGTTCTGACCTCTGAACTGAAGACTGCTCTTTGGCCAGCTGTTCTTCTCTTTGCCTCCATGTCCTCCTTTCGATGAGCTCCTCATCTGTAAACTCTGGCTCCAAACTGTAAGGACACTCATCATATTTTGGATGATTAATGCAGTTTTAGGAGCAGCGCTGTACATGCCTCGTGTGCTACCATTATACGGATGTCCGCCGCTCGATTTTGGATCTAAATATCTCCTGAAGCACTGTTTGGATCAGGAAAGCCTTCTGGGTGAGTATATTGTTCTACTTCATTCTATAAACAATGTGAAAGCTGTAGGAACCAAACTTATCCTTTAAGACTGCTCTTCACGAGAGGTTATTGATGATGAAGCTGTGTAACTGTGTTAATGCTGTCATTTAGATCATGTTTCACTGCAATCAGAAAAGGAAAAGTAAAAATGACAGATAGAAACATGGCATGAGGGAAAAGTGATGATCATGTCCGTCAGAATGACATGTAGCGAAAAAAGCCGAACACACTTGCAGTAAGCACACGTAAAATCCTCCTTTAAAGAGGTTGGTCTGAACCACTTTTATTGTGCATGCAGTGACAGAAGATCAACTGTAACACGCCCACTAATAGATGTGCAATATTTTAGATTGCACACACAAGTCAGCACCCGTTACTTTGGATTTTAGTAGATCAGACCCTCTGATCACAAACACAAACTGGTGTTCCTGCTGAGGTGAGGAACAACACTGAGCAAACACTACAGCCTGACATGTGAGCTGCTGTGACAGCTCCAAACCACCTGAACCATCCATTTTCAAATGTTTATATCTGTATAGACACACCACAGAGCTGTACATATGCTCTCTACAAATCATTAATTTTTTGTTTGCATTAATTTTTCATTTCTATAAATATTCTATATTAATCTGGAAAAAAAACTAAATGAAATTATTGTTATTAATATTGTTATTATTATTATTATGCATGTATTTTCTGTCTTATATTAAAAAATCTAAATCTGCACAGCTCTGTGAGTTTATCATTTAATCTTTGGTTTTCTCTCATTTTTGGTAATTTTATGTTTTATGTCAACTTAAGCTTTAGCAATGCTAACATATGTTTTCCATGCTAATAAAGCTCTTTGAAATGAAACTGAGAGAGGACAGAGAGAGAGTCAGCGTGAAAACTCCTTTTTCTGTTTCCTTTCCTTTAAAGCTGATCTTTCCTCATCTGAATCCCAGTCATCATATTTCTCATTTTCTCTAAGTAGGGCAAAAGAAATCAGGAGACTAACTTTTTCTTGCAGATCAACTGTTAGTTTTTGGGAAAAGTGCTGCTGCACTAAATTTAGATACAGGCTGATACTTTGGGGGAGCTTCACCCGAGCTAATTAGAAGGTATCCAGTGTCACAGACTGCAGTATAAAAATGAAAAAGACATTTGATATGAGGTGAAACATGAGACAGAACATGAGCTCTGTGCATGAACTGACAGCTTCTGTTGATCGATAGAGTCAGGATGGTGTTACTGGAACATATCTGATAGACACATGCTCATAAAAGTTACTGTTATTCAATATTCATCTTCCCAGTAGGTAATCAGAAGGTCACCCTAGACCTTGGATTTTTCAGTTGCATATATAATGTCATGTGGTATAGTGCTGTAAGGAACCATTATATTCTTCAGCCAGATCAGATCCCTGCAGTAAAATTTATCAAAAATCAGATTTTCTTTCTCTTTCCATGAAGCTGCCAGAGGTGTGTGCAAACTCTGGTGAAATGAGCAGCAGTGTGTATCGATTTCAGGTGTTACAATTAGGCTATCAGTCAGCTCATTAGCCTGTATATCTTAACACGCTGCGAGCACACATAATCCCTCATCCACTCAAGCACAAAAATCAATCCAACAAATGGGATGTTGATGGATTTTCCAGCTCAAAACACTCCTGCCTCGGGCCAACCAGCTAAGAGTTATTCCTCTGATACTCTGAGGAGAAGCTTGTGGGAAACATTTCCAGGAATAAATGAATAAAATTTGTGCCCTTAGAAATATTAGGCATCACAGCAGTGATGAAAAAAATCAGTTTACAGAAGTTTGAATGTTGGGTCACTTGTTTCTTGTGTTTATCATTTATTTCAATGACACTTATTTGGTCAAACTTCTTGAATACACTGTAAAAAAAAAAAATAAATGTAGAAAAAACGGTAATTTTCCGGCAGCTGGGGCGCCAAAAAATACTGTGAAATAACAGAAAATTGCTTTCTCATAAAAATACAGTTTCTTTCCGTAATTAAAATACAGTTTGTAGTTGTAATTTTAACAAGATTTTGCCTTAATTTAAGGTTCTTTAACGTTTAATTACAAACATTTAACATTAAAAAAACAATTAAATTACTCATAAAGATGGTAAATCAACATTGTAATACACAGAATTATGCTTAAATTTACAGGAATGTGCTGCTAATAGTTGGTTTTAATGACATTATTTTTTTTAATGTATTTTTTGGGCATTTTGTGCCTTTATTGATAGGAGAGAGACAGTGGATAGGCTTGTGAAAGGGGGTGAGAGAGTAGGGGAAGACACTCTGCAAACTGGTCACAGGCTGGACTCAAACCTGGACCAGCAGAAGTAAGTACATGGGACATCCATGGATACTAACCACTCTGCCAAACCAGCACCTCTTAATGACATTATTTTATAGACAAAGGTTTTTTTTGGAGTTGTAAAGTTGAATTTTACAGTTTATTCCCTTAAATAACAGAGAATATTTGTAAAATTACAATACACTTGTTAACATATTTTAACAATAAATATTTGTATTTCTAACGGGGTTTCTTTGTAAAAGAACAGAAATATTGTGTTTTTTCACAGTTACAGTAATTTCCTGTTACATTACATTTGACATGTAAAATCTGTTTATTTTTGTGAATTAATTGGCATTTTAAAAATACAGAAACAAAATGTAAAATAAAAAGTAAAATACTGTTATAGTACTATTTTTTTCACAGTGTACTGTAGTTTCCAAATGATTTCAAAATGAGTTTTAAGCTTAAATACTTAGAAAAATATACAATAGCTTGAGTTCATGCTTGTGGATGCACAACACTGCAGACAAAGAGCTTCCTGATGTTACATTTGTCACTCAACAGCCTGTTTGATTCTGAGGATGCAGAATTTTGACAACAGAATCCAGAGAGTAAATTACTGAAACCACAAAACTCAACCTTTAAACAGTGTTTGGGTCACTTTCAGTCCTTCAGTAATCTCATATTCAAGTTTTAAAATGTCCTCAATGATAACACGCTGCTCTGCTGTAGATTATGGCGAGCAGTTTGGGCAAAAAAAAAAAGATATTAATGATATAAACCGTGGATCAGCTCTACTAGTAGATTTTACTACTGAAGAAAAAAGTGTCACTAGTACCATTTGAAGACCAAAAATGCCCACTAGTAGAGCCTATTTGCTTTACTAGTTCTACTATTAAACATAAAAATGTGTTCACTTCTAGTAAAGCAAAAAGTCGATGAGTACTGCAACTCCATCCGTCAAAATGTAATCCTTTGAAGGCTGCTAAGGTTTAGTGGCTCTTTCTTCCAACTCCTTGATTACATTTATGAAGATTAAAACATGAAAATAAACGCAATATTAGATGGATTCATTTTTCTGTCAACAGCAGTGACACAAAAGACATGAAATTGATTCTCCATTGTTGATATTTTGAGTATTAACAAAAAATTGGTGCAATCTTAATAATTTGTTTTTATGTACCTTATATTTCCAAAAGTCTTCTCTCACCTGTCTTGACTCTCATATGAACTTTAGTGCCATCCCATTCCTAATCCATAGGGTTCAATCTGACGTGGGTCCACCCTTTGCAGCTATAACAGCTTCAACTCTTCTGGGAAGGCTGTCCACAAGGTTTAGGAGTGTTTATGGGAATTTTTGACCATTCTTCCAGAAGAGCATTTGTGAGGTCACACACTGATGTTGGACCAGAAGGCCTGGCTCTCAGTCTCTGCTCTAATTCATCCCAAAGGTGTTCTATGGGGTTGAGGTCAGGACTCTGTGCAGGCTGGTCAAGTTGATCCACAGCAGACTCTGTCCTCCATGTCTTTATGGAGCTGCTTTGTGCTCTGGTGCACAGTCATGTTGGAAGAGGAAGGGGCCAGCTCCAAACTGTTCCCACAAAGTTGGAGCATGGAATTGTCCAAAATGTCTTGGTGTGCTGAAGCATTCAGAGTTCCTTTGACTGGAACTAAGGGGCCAAGCCCAGCTCCTGAAAAACACCCCCACACCATAATCCCCCCTCCACCAAACTTTACACTTTGCACAATGCAGTCCCACAAGTATGGTTCTCCTGGCAACCTCCAAACCCAGACTGGTCCATCAGATTGTCAGATGGAGAAGTGTGATTGGTCACTCCAGAGAACGCGTCTCCACTGCTCTAGAGTCCAGTGGCGGCGTGCTTTACACCACTGCATCCACGCTTTGCATTGCACTTGGTGATGTGAGGCTTGGATGCAGCTGCTCAGCCATGGAAACCCATCCATGAAGCTCTCTGCACTGTTCTTGAGCTAATCTGAAGGCCACATGAAGTTTGGAGGTCTGTAGCGATTGACTCTGCAGAAAGTTGGCGACCTCTTCTCACTATGCGCCTCAGCATCCGCTGACCCCGCTCTGTCAGTTTACGTGGCCTACCACTTGGTGGCTGAGTTGCTGTGGTTCCCAAACACAAATCTACAACCTCAGCCTCTAAAGGTTGAGGGCTCGAGATTTGTATGGATTCATTAAGACTGACGGTTCATGCTGTGTTCTAATATCTTGGTTTATGACACACAGAAATGTAAAATGACTAAACAAGTGCGGCTCCATGATGAGTGTCATCACTGCTTTTTTGTGTTCACTGTTTTTTCAAGTATGAGCAACCATATATTACCAGCAAAGTCGGCACATTTCACTAAAGTTTTTCTACTTTGCTTTATTTTGAGAGAAAACATCTTGAATTGCACATGTCCACATCAATATTCACTCAGCTCTAACCCCAAAATGTTCACTAAATAAATAAATCTTAATAAAGTAAAAGTGGGCCTTGTAAGAGAGAAATCTCTTCGTATAAGAATCTGCTGTGGAGCTCAGACTTCACTCTGTTGCTCTTTATGCAAACACCGTCTGCAGGCTTGTGTGTCTGTCTTTCTGAAAACACCACTGCAGACCGAGGAGAGATGAAGACGATATGAAGGAGACTGGAAGTCAGAGCTGTTTTTGTTTCTTTGTGTGTTTTATAATGAAAGGCTGTGTGGATGAAGATGAAAAAGGTCCAGAGCTGCTGTGCATTATAAAACAAAGCAGTGCACAGCATTCTAAGAACCTACAGGACTTCATCCCGTCTCTGGTCAGCCTGTCAGATCTGTGTTGGGATGCAGGACGTGTGCTCGGCTTAATGAATCTGACACCATCTGCTGATGAGCTGAGCTGTGAGCTGAAATGGTCCCAACACAAAGAGACTTGATTGTTAAATATACATCAGTTCTGACTTTGAAGGCTTTGCTTGAATCGTCTCCAGACTGACACGACTGAATAAATACTGTGATGTCTTCAAACTATTTTTGGAACTTTGATTTGTTTAAAAATGTCTAAAACTCGCTCTCCAACGTCAGTGTGTTATGGAAGAAAATAACATCAGAAGAATGGAGATAAGAGGTTTGTTTAAGTTTATCTCTGGTACATTCAGACTCGTATAAACATAGATCATTCAGTAACATGTGGACAGCATCATTCTGACGTCCAGCTGAAATCAAACAGGATGTGACATCACAAGCAAAAGGTCAAAATGAAGGATTAGAAAATTTAAAGGGAGAGTTCACCACATACTGAGAGCTCCTGATTGGTCCAGTGCTTTTGCTGCTTTATTTACAGTCAGCAAATCAACAGTGACGAGCTGTGATTACCTATTTTTAACCAACCAACACCCTGACAACATGTCCTTAACAGGGGTGGACAGTAATGAAGTAGATTTACTTGAGTACTGTACTTAAGTACATTTTTTGAGTATCTGTACTTTAGTTGTTTTTTTTTTTTTGGAACTTATGACTTTTACTTCACTACATTTAAAAGACAAATATTCTACTTTTAACTCCACTACATTTCTATAAATGGCCTCGTTACTTTTAGGTACAGGTATGAAGTCAGCGGATTAAATTTATTTTCTCTTCTAAAATGTGATTTGTTCAAGTGGTGTTATCTATACTTCGTGCATCCTGTTCCACACTCCAGTCCAGTTGGTGGCAGTAATGCACTTTTGAGTTGGTTTGCCAACCGCCATTAAACAACAAAGAAGAAGAGGAAGACGCGCATGCGCTACTGCGATCAGGCAGGTAAAGGTTGAGCTAACGTTGGTGTTACGGTTCGTCTTGGCAGTAATGATGGCTACTATGGCAGATAAAGACGACAACTCCACACCAGAGCACCCATGGCCATATTTAAAGTCCATGTTTGAGGTGGTCGAAATGAAGAATGATTCTTATTGGTTCAAATGTGTGCTCTGTTTGCCGTGCACAAACTTCATCACCCCCTACAAAAACTCGCCGTCCAACCTGAGAAAGCATGTTGAAGTAAGGTAAAATGGTGTAAACATTTGTTTACTTTCAGATAAATATTAGACAGTATGTGCTTGTAGTTGTTGCAGTTTAATGTGACGGTCACTAACATTAGTAAGTTAGTTAGCATTTTAATGAGATTTGGCGGCATTTCGCCGAACAGAAACAATGAATATACACGCTTTTACACATTTCAGATAATACTTATAATATTAGAGGAGTTAAATTTTAAAAAAAATGTCAATGGTTGTCCTTTTGTTGATTCATTAGTGTTTCAGTCTGCATTTCCATGGGCTTTATAGCATATTTCCAAACTCTTCAGTGCTTTTAATACTTGAGTATTTTCAAAAGCAGGTACTCCAGTACTTAAACATAAGTAAAAACTTGACTGAGCAACTTTCACTTGTATTGGAGTAGTATTTGAAGATGAGTATCTGTACTTTGACTTGAGTACTGGCATTGAGTACTTTGTCCACCACTGCTCCTTAAGGAGAACGGTCATGATCAACATGTCAGATAAACTGAACCAAGCTCTGGTTTGAAGGAGACAGCCCTCTGCTCAGGCCAAAGTGTGACCATGTTTATTGTCTGTTTTGTGAGGATCCCCCCCCCTCTGCTCCGCTGCTCTGGTTTATCGAAGCCTCTCCACTGCAGCTCCACACCTGCCTCCTGTTACTCTTTGTTTATTATTTATTTCAAGGATAACCCCTTGAGACATCATCTCATTTTCAAGGGGGTCCTTACAACACATCAGTATGATCATCAGAATTACAAAATCATGTTTAGAGATAAATCAAAACATTTAAACAGAAGACACACACACAGTTTCTCACACCTAATGCTCCCTCCAGCATAGCCACTGTGAAGAACAATTTGACTCTTGTATATATTGTATAAAGTCTTTTTCACATATTTGAAACGTCTTCTCACTCTATCCCGAATTCCCATAAAATCATTGCTTAGTGACATGACCTCACATAGCCCTCTCCTGCTAGAGACTGCATTCCCACACATACACACACACTACATGACCTTGCATAGCCCTCTCGTTGCTCCTTCTTCCCAGAAACTCAAGTTATTCCCATGAACTTGCTGAACTTGCTGCGCTTGCAAGGCCATCTGCCTCCCCCCACGTGTCCAAATACAATGTTATAACAGGGAGAAGACACTGTGCTAGCTTCACTTCAACATCTCAGACTGCTTGACACTCTGTTTTGTTGTTCTCTTTGCTGCAAGTAAAACTCCACTTGATTGCATCCAGCTGCTTCTCGTCATCTTTATTCTGAATTATGTCAGGTGTTGGTACAGACCTAGAAACAGAGCAATCTTAGGACTGTAAAGGGAGAAATCCTGACAGCCATCTACCAATCAGCCAATAATAAACAACATACATATACATACTTATACATGTAAATATACATGTACATACTCAAAGATTTATGCATGTCATTCAGTACATATTACACTCAACATCAGAGTACAAGGCACCAGATAAGGCACAGTAAATACATGTAGATATGGGGTACACAAGCGGAAACAAGAGAATATAAGACCAGACCAACTGAGTCCAGCAGAGAAAGAGACTTAATAACAAGAGCAGGATGTTTGGCAATATATAAGTAGAGATGATTTAAAAATATTAAAAGAGGAAATAGATCTAAGTGAGTGGGGTAAGTTGTTCCAGTCTGATGGAGCTTTGAATTGAAATGCACAACGTCCAATTTCTTACCTAATTCTTGGAGTTACACCTGATCAACGCTCACCTGCAGTCGTTGTGGATCCACTCCTGATGTGCTTCGTTCAGGCCATTTCTCTTCCACTCTCCTGCTAACTCTACTCAGAGCTGGCCTTAAGTGTTTTGTTTCTCCCTGTTGGAGTCTGACTCGTGTCTGTGCCTGTGAATTGGATGATTGTTCAACTTTTTATACTTACAGTTTCTCTTCTGCTCCTCTTTTCCACAGTGTTCTTCATGAGCCCTCACCATCGCCTACGCCTGTAAACACTCACTGTTGTCACTGGATCACTGTTGTGTTTTCACCCGCCTTGGATTTTCTCTATAATGAAGTCACTGTCAACTTTCACCTGCCTCCTCCTTGAAGCTTTTGGGTCCAACATTTCTTCCTGAGCATGTTTGACATGAGACATTATCTTCATCCACCTTTTACACCCACCTAGTGACTGGAGCTTGGTTCAGTGACCCCACCTTCTCTTTATGTGTTTGGCTATATTACAGATTTCTTTCTTGAAACCTCCAAACCACTGGACAGTTCTTCACAGCAGAATTCTATTTCTAATTCTATTCTATTTTTTTGCAAGCGTATTTTTGTTCACTCTAATGCAAATATATTTGCTGTGAATATGTTAAAGGTGAAAAATAGAAAAATATGTGTGTATATCTGCAAATATTTCTGTGCATATGAACAATCTGAAGAGCTTTCTACAAATCTGGCTCTATGGAAAAGCATGCTAAAGATAAAAGAGATTTTCATTCTGTCCAACAGTATGTAGTTGGTTAGACAAAAATATAGTCATATGCAGAAGTTTGTGCCATATGCTGCTGAAGTTTGATTTTGGTAATGCTATATAGTTTTTATTTCATACACTGTTTCATTTTGCAGGACAAGGAGAGTGGGTGTGTGAATTGTGTTACAGTAAGTTTTTTGAAAAAAACAGCCTAGTTTGCAAATTGTGTTTCAGCAATTGGAGAAAAATATGCAATAGTTTACAATTTCCCTGGCAGCATTGCACTAGTGCAATGTGTGACATATACAGATATAGATATATAATTCTGTTAGCCAGACAAAAAAGAAAAACACAGTGACGGACTGAGCTCAGACTGATGGAGGACATGAGGGATATTTTAATGCTCCTCTGCAGCACTGACTGAACATCTGAACATTTTGACCTGCAGTGTTCACACAGCCAAAGGACGATACATTTGGGGGCGCTGACTATTCATACGAGAGAAATTAAGTTTTGAAACATGAGAGAAGTGTTTTGGGAGATAATTGTGCTTTTGCAGTTGGACTACGGTGTTGTTCTGAACTGTGAGACTGTTGTGCCAGATGATCTTAGAGTTTGAGAAAGTAATTTCAGTTTCAAGAAATGAGCCAAACTCATGGAGAAAAGCTGTGACCCTGCCAAGGAGGTCATGTTTGTGCTCCTGTTTGTTTGTTAGTCTGTTAGCAAGATTACACAAAAACTACTAAACTGATTCTGCAGACATTTTCAGGAGATGTTGGTGATGAATCAAATCAAATCAAACTTTATTTATAAGGCACTTTTCATACTTATAAGCAACAAAAAAGTGCCTCACAGAGGCTAAAAACAACATAAAAACAGAAAACTCCCTCCCCACAAATACAGAGACATGTCCAGACACACACTCGCAGACATTAACATACGCACACACACACACACACACATATGCACACACCTTCATACTAGCTGTAAAGAGAAGAGAGAGAGAGACATGGCTGAGCACCGAGGACTGAGGTAAGGAAATAAGCTACCTTTGGGGGCCATCAACACTGAGGAGGGCTCCCGGCCCACGAGACCCAGAGACTTTCCCACCCCGCATAGACACGAGACCCCACAACACAGTGCAGGGGCCTCCGGCCATGCAGGCGGAGCCATCCCCCGGCAGCTGCCCCACAAGTGGACCAGGAGCAGCTCCCAGTGTGGAGAGCCCCCATGAGGAAACACTGGAGCTGAAAACCATCATACTAAAACAATAATAAAAATATAAGAAGAGAGATAAAATAACAAGTAAAGTAAAAAGGTAAAGTAAATAGTAATACAGTAATAGAACAATAAATAAAGGAATAAATAAGTTGATTAAATCAATTAAAAGCTCGATTAAAAAGATGGGTTTAAGCTTCTTTTTAAAGCATCAACATATATTAATGACTTTATTACTAAACTATTTCTAATAGATGTAGTGTAGCAGTGTGTGAGCTACCTTGGTGGAGGTTGGTGCTCTCCGAGTGCTTTCTAGTTTGCATAAGCTTCTAGAAAGCAAACAGAACTAGAACAGAGTGTCTTACAGAGCAGTTTATAGAAACAATAGTTCATGAAACTTTGTCTGAGACCATCTCAGTGTCTCCTTTATGTAACTCCCTTAAAAGAAGGTTTAGTGAATATATCCTCTTTGTTATGGAGACGGAGCGACAGTGAGAGCGTCCACCTCTCATTATGAATTGGAACAAAGCTAAAGAACATGTAGTGCTCTTGTGAGCTGACGAGTGCAGGCTGACAGATCCCACATGCTGCTCACAGAAGCTTCAGCCTCAGTTTGATCCGACAGAATCACTAAGAGCACCAGGACTGTCATTACTGCCTCCATTTACCATGGTCTCTTAAATGAAGAGACGACTCTCTGACATGTGAATCCTCCTCTAAGTGCAGTTCTGTGCTGAGCAGATGGTACTGGTGTTAGGATCCCATAACGGTCTGATGGCTGCTTCAGAGGCTTTCTCTCTGACAGGAACAGTACTCAGGAGGGAGATGAGCTCTGCCTAATTAAAAACTCTGGGTGTCTTAAGTTCAAACTTATTTTAAATAAGTTCACCATCAAAATGATTCCAACGAGCTCCTGCTGCACCTCCTGTTTTATATGAGAACATGACTGAGGTGTTATTTGGGGTTCTTTGCATTTTAAAGCTGAGCTGTAATGAAGAATTACTTTAAGAAAAAAAGACAAAAATAAAGACATCTGTCTATTTTCTATACCACTCATTCTTTTCAATAGCCCTGCAGAACAGACGGACCTGCTGATTCTGAAATCATGCATCTCCGTCCAGCCTCCATTGTCAAACGGTTTCACTTGGCTAAATGCTTAACGGCCCAATCAGGGAAGAGAGGCGGGAGCAGCGGGCATGACGACAACAGGAAGTGACTTGACTTCCTGTTATACAAATAATGGAGGCTAATGTCAGTTACCCTCATGGTAACACAGTTATACTTGGTGAAATCTGCTCTCCTCATAAGTTTACTGCGTAGTGATTGTCTTTGGTGAGGTTCATGTCATATATAAGTGTTAAATGAATCATCTGTGTGGGATAATTAATGTGAAACTACAGTCTCAAGGTAGTTAAGCTAGCAGCCATTAGCCAACAACAGTTGGCCGTTAGCTGTAGCAGCTAACAACAGTTAGCCGCTACGGCTAACGGCCATTTAACGGCTAGCCATTAGCCACTAGGTTTAGCCACTACATAAGCTACATCATAGCAGCGTTGTTTGATATGGATTGGTCTGTGATGTGTGTGATGAGCTAAATGATCTTCCTATCACAAGCGGCTGTTGTTTTAAAGGTTCTGCAGGGCTCCTCCCAGATGGATTAGTGAAATATTTTCAATATGGAGCTGTCCATCTGGTGTGTCAGGTTATCTTTTCAAGGTCACAGAGGGAACAATCCATGCTCACACCCATATACTGTATAAGGACAATTTGGAGTCTCCAGTCAACCTAATGTGTGTTGTTGGTCTGTGGGAGAGGCAGAGTGCCTGAGGAGAACCCAAGCATGCACAGGGAGAACATGCACACTCCACACAGACACAGAGATCAGACCAGCAAATGTCTTAATGTGAGGCACCTGCTGCTCCACCATGCTTCCCATATGCATATATAAATACATTAAATATAAGATGTAGATATAGGGCTCTAATTTCGTGGCGCAGCACAGGGGGCGCAAGCCTGGCGCACCCTGCGCAGTGTTAATTTCGTGCGGTGCACCGCTGTGCGCTGCCAATTTGACAATTTGGTAGACCGTCTGCACAGAGATGGGTGTGACGGCGCACCAGGGGGAGTTGATGGCGCACCAGGGGGAGGTGTCGGCAGATTCATGTTGGCGCAGTGACAATTTCGTGCCAAAAACAGTGCAGAAAGTGCGCTGAAAGCTCGCCAGCTGCAACCTGGTCTATTCTCGGCGCAAAGCGGAGCGCACCCTCTGCAGCTGTAATTTGGTGACAGGCACACATGTGCACACACGTCAACAAAGCCTCAGAGGCAGGTTTCCAGAGTGTCAGGCACATTTTAATGCAATAAACAATCACAGCAATCACTATTTAATGTAACCATCTGAACCAGCATATACATTTGTATCTATATTAACTGTCCCGTCACATCTGATGTCGGATTAAAGCCGTTTGACATAATGGAAACTTAACCTGACGGCAGCTGGAAGTTTGATGCACATCTTACAAGTCAACAATAAACAGCCTTAACATCTGATACTGAGTATATATCTGGCTTCTCTCATTTCATTAAATTCAAAGAAAAGAGGAGAAAAAAGACGAAGAAAAAAGAGAGAAAATAAATGTCTGTCACTCAGGATTTACCTGTGATTTCCCATGTTCCTCTATTTTAGTCTTTATTTTTAACGTGATCTAAAAAGATGGAGTACATTATTGTAAGGAGGATGAGGAGGAGACACCGGGAGAGTATACAGTTTATCACTAAAGGCTCTGCTATTTGGTGATGACAAACCAGGAGTGCAGGTGGATCACAAGCATTATGAATGGATAAGCCAGCTGCGGTGTGACTGTCTCTTAATTTTGTACTCCTATAATGACAAAGGAACAGATTACATCTGTCCCGGGAGCTGGCCCACACAGTGACGCGTAGACCGATGCGCGCCCCGATGGCCAGTCTGTTCTCCCAGCTGCTGAATGACAGCAGCTCTGACCGTCTCCAGCAGCGATCATTCAGACCAATCAGATGCTGCACCTCGGCCGCAGCGCATTTAAAGGCGAGGAGAGGCGCTCATTTGATTGGTGAAGACAGCGATCGGCTGTGTTAATCCCACTCACGTCTATTCTCCTCCTATTCTGACATTTGTGCGGAGAGGCAGAGACGTGGGCGTGGACGCACTCCTCTGCGCTCTGAAGGGCCATGGTAGATGGAGGTTATAATTTTGGGGAAGTCTAAATTAAAGTCAAAGTTTCAAGATTGAAGTTTAAATGAGGAGGATAAAGTCGAAATACAATTTTGTGATAAAAGTTGACATGTCGTGAAAAACAGCCGAAATGTCGAGAATCGTTGAAATATATTGTGTTGACTTTATTCACGGCCTTAAACTTTTTTCTCGACATTTTATCTTTAATCTTATCATTATGACTTTAATCTTAAAATTTCAATATTAATCTCGACCTGCTGAAAATATTTTTCCATCTTACATGTGTGTGCCAGCCAAGCAGCAATCAAGTGAAGTAATAACAGGAATGCAGTTAATTTGTCTCACAATTTCATGTCCCAAAATGTCGCACATGAGCACATTCCAGTTTAAAATGATCATGAAGCATCTCAGGGTTAAACAAACCTCTACATGTCCCTACTTGTTTTCTCATATAAAAGATACTGTTTAGAAGTTTGTGATAACAACTATAAGAATCACTGCACCCACCTTTTCTAAAAAAAAATGAAAAAGCTACGAAAATCATCCACAAGGTTGGATATATAGAAGACAATTCACTATTTTTATATTTAAAACTAGTAAAATTCATGGATATCATCGAACTGTAAGAATCACAAATAATGAACAGGGTCAAGAAAAAACCATTACCACCTACAATCCAGAAACTTTCTAGAGATTGACATGGGGATTATATTTTAGAAGAAAGTTTAATTTTAAGATGTTTAGGTCATGCACAAGAATTAAAAAATGTTTGTTTCACAGTGTGGTGCTTAATTATGGAAAGACTTACATCAGGAGCTAAACCTCATGGTGTTTTATAGGGGTGTAACAAATGACGAAATAAAATTTAAAGACACACGAAATAAAAGAACGAAAAAAAAATCGCGAAGGGGCATGCGCACCACTGAGACTGGTGATTTTTATCCTCCTCGCCTACCGTAGCAAAACACTCGCTTCAATATGGAGGAAGACGAGGTCGAGGAATTAGCTGACGCTCCTTTGTCAAATAAATCAGTTGTGTGGACCTATTTTTTCTTCCCATGTAAAAGATGAGAGAACGGTGAGAAGATTGCGGACAAAACAACAACCGTGTGCAAAATATGCCGCTACAGTTCACCGTATACTGCGGCGAGAACAACTACCAACTACTTTGAACTGGAGACAGGCAGCAACTGTATGTTTGTGTAAGTCTGCATAAAAAACAATATTTGATTTTTGCATCTACTGTTGAGTTGACAGAATTTGATCATACTTGAAGATCAGAAGTATATGCACTGTTATAGGCCAAATATTATAGTTCACAGTTCAGACATTTATAGGTCTAAACTGCAGCTCTGAGGACTGCTGTTTGTTTTCCTTTTCATTCAAGAATGTACTTATCCTGATTGTTACAACAACAAAGCACTTTTTATTGAGATTTTATGTTTGTATTTGCACTGTAGTCTAAACAAGGGGAAAAAACTACAAAATTGTTTTTTAAAGAGCATTTATTTTGTACTGATGCAGTAATATTTTTGTATGTCTGCATTAGGAAGAAAATAAAGAAAAGGAGACTTTTGCACAACTTCATACTGTTGGGGATTTTCTATAATCTTTATTTCGTAACGTGAGCCCTGTTTCGTATTTCGCATTATTTCATGAGTTGACCTTCTCGTTACACTCCTACTGTTTAAATAATGTCTAAAAATATCATTTTCAGTAGATATATGGATAAAACAGGAGGTTTTGCACTAAAATTAAAGACAACTACTGTGTTGGGTTTTTTTTCGTTGTATGTTATTGTTTTGTCTGCTTTGTTTGTTTTTTTTGTTAATCACTTAAATATTGCCTCGAAACTTTTTTTTTTTTTTGGTGTAAAATATTAGTTTTTTATCAACCGATCAAGTAGTCCCTCTTTTAAAATATATGATATGCTTTGCTACACTATATTCTTTCTTCTATTTCAGTTTTTATCTTTCTTTTGAACGTATTAGAAATAAGTAAGATACGTTTTTTTTCAGAAAGTTAGTAAAGGTATAAAAAGATGTGTTTCTGTTGTTGGGGTTAGACTATAAATGATGCAAATATAAATTTAAAAAACTGAAATTCATGTTATATCTTCAGAAAAATTGTCTCTTAAGTTATTTTTGAAAATGATAAGTGATGATCATGTGATGATGTTGTTCATGTTAATTTCTTTATCTTTGGTAGCTTAATTTTGTCAAATATGTGTCTCGGCTCAGATGAGCATTTTGCTTCTGCTTTTTCAGTAGTTAATATAAGAACTCTGGTTTGTTTAAATTCAGTTCAGTTCATTTCAACTGCAGATGCCACATGATGCATCTTTCAGCCTTTCTGTGTAGCTCAGATCTGAGTGAGTAAACATTAGAGCCCAGTCATGCCCCTCCTGAGGACAGACCTTGACTCTGGTCTTCTCCCTGTCGTGCTCTTACTCAGCTGCTTCTCTGTGAAGTGTCCTCTGGAGGCCAGAGGAGGATGAGGCTGATGAAGATGGATCACGGCCTGAGGTCCCGTCCAGCGTCAGCAGCTGTGAGCTGCAGAGATGAGTTTGTGGAGGAGGATGAGCCAGCAGAATCACAGGAGCATCACTCCTCTGTGCTTCAGTTTGTGTTTGAGAGAAGCTCAATACCAACACAGATCCATTTAGCTGCCTGTGTTCACTCAGTCCGTCAATACTGAGAGTGTTTTAGCTCAAAACAAAAAGTATAGACTCCTGCAGCTGTGCTTTAATAAATACTGAAATGTCTCATGTAAAAGATCATTTGTTCTGAGAGACAGAAAACTTTGAATGAACTCAGCCGTCTGACTCCTGCTGTTGATCACAGGGAGCTCCTGTGTTAGTGTCAGGACCAACCCGTTTTAGGTTTTACATGCATGAAACAACCACTTAATGTTTGTTTATTGCAGACATTTTGTCTTTGTCAGGAACCATTACTTGAAAATTGGATTATAGAGCAACAAAAACTCCAATCATAAGAGCTCAATCAGTTAACACATTAAAGGGACTGTGAGGAGTTTCTAAGTAATTACAAAAAAGTCTCACTTTCAGATATGTGCTTGATGGAAATACACACTTTAAGATGAGTTTATAGCATCTAAATAGGTTATCTATAAATGCTATTCCTTAGCTTCATGGTCGGGTCGGACAGGGCTGGACTGGCCTGGATACTCAACTTCAGGAACAAGACAATTAAAACTAGAGCAAATTTATATTATTCAGACACGTCTTAGAGCACCGGGCTGTAAGTAGCGATATATAGCCGACTACAAAACTACGATACTAAGTTTTCCAAAAATTGCTTGTTGTCACACATCAAAAACTACCGCTACGTAACTAGAAAGAGATACATTACCTCGTGGCTTTGCATCCTGTAAGTTGTTGAAAAAAGAAGTTATAAAGCAATGCAGAGTTCTGAGGAAGGTCTGAGCTGCATTCATTAGCATCACAACAAACACACACTTTGGCTTGGGTCACGTCTTTTGGTGCGTTCCAGTTGTAGTCAGAAGTAGGAATTTCCGAGTTTTGAGTAGGAAACTGCAACTGGAACGTCCCCCGAAGTCTGAATTTCCTACTGGGAACTCGGTGAAACCTCGCCACCCCTGAGTTGACAATGGAAGATGGATGCCCCCAGTGTGAACAGTTATTTAGCTCCTGTAATAATCCATTTATTTGCACTTCTGACTGGGGTGTGTCGCTCTAGATCAGCTGTATACATAGTATTGTTAGACTTATATTTACAAAAATGCTGCCATAGTGATAATCACATTCTTCATGTGATATTTGTGAACAACAGCACAGGGCGTGCTAACAACAGCTAACAATAGCCTGGTAGATCGGCATGTTTTTTTCAGACTTCAACTGGAACGTCGATAAGTCGGAGATGATGTCACTCCCAGTTCAGAGGTTACTGGAACGCAGCATTACGACAGTCGCCGCGCGTGCTCATGGGTAGCAGAGTCTTAATGTCACCGGTAATAGATTCTCCTCATAGCACCTTGAACAGCCAGCTCCTCTCCCATTCATATGAGCTTTAGAGTAAGTCCAGACATGTGATAGCCTAACACGTCAGATGGACAGATCCATATTGGAAATTTTTCTTTAATCTAGAACCTTCAAAAACAACACCAGCTTGTGATTGGACGATCGTTTGGTTCATCACACTCATCACAGACCAATCCATATCACGCAGCACTGCTATGACGTAGCATATGTCAAGTCAAGTCAAAGTTTATTAGAGAGCACGTTTAAAAACAACCTCGGTTGACCAAAGTGCTCTACAGGGGTGTAAAATAATCTCTCATTCACTTTATATTAAAAACTCAGTAATAATAAAAACAGTAAAAACAGTTAAAATGAGCCAAACATTAAATATGCATAAAAAAAATAATAAAATAAGAATAAAAACAATAAAAGAAGAGTAAAAGAGAGGATGGGGAATAAAATATAAGGGATTAAAGATCCAAAGATAAAAGAGATAAAAACCAAGATAACTTGTTTAGCTGGGATTAAATGTCAAAGAATAGAGATGGGTTTTTAGCAGTGTTTTAAAGTGCTCAGTTGACTGTGCAGCTCTAATGCTGCATTCACACCGCACGCTACTTGTACTACCTCGGCGATCACTCTCCATGCAAAGTCAATGTACAGCCGCGATGGGGCGGGGCTAACCCTCCCGCGATGCGTTTGCCGCGTACAAGACGATCACTTCACTCGTTGCACGATGTCAAAGTTAAAAAAAAGTTGATCTTTTCAGGCGATGTCGTGTGTGGCTGTGTGGCAACTACCAATCAGTGGTGTGTGCGTGTGTGACGATACCCGGGACAGACAGTTATTCAACTGGACTACAGAGGAACAATTTACATCCATGTGGAAACATTAGTCAGTGAGGACTTTAGTTCCACCTAGACGGACCGCGGTAAACTCACAGATGATGCTGCTGCATCATCAGCTGCAGTGTTTTGTGGTTGATAAGTGAATGAAAAGGATACAGCTGGAATAATGTCTGCTTATACATCCTACTATATGATATATGATATGATCGCGGTGAAACTCTAGCGGACATGACGTCACCGAGCGACGGCCGATGGCAACGGTGACCAAAATGAGGTATTTATGGACGTGTGACGATACGTCAGTGGGCGACGTGATTTTGGTAGCTGGGTCACTTGCGGTGTGAATGCAGCATAACCTGGATAGGTAGGCTGTTCCACAGCTTTGGTGCCGTCACTGCGAAGGCTCTGTCCCTACGAGTGGAGAGCCTTGTCCGAGGCACTGCCAGGAGCAACTGGTTCAATGACCTAGGTGCCCTGTTAGCCACATGAGGCTTTAACAGGTCAGATAAATAAGGTGGAGCCAGACCATTCAAGCACTTAAAAACAATCAATAAAAATTTTAAATGAACTCTAATATCAACAGGCAGCCAGTGCAAAAAAGCAAGGATAGGTATAAAGTGGTCATACCGTTTTTTGCCAGTCAGCAGGCGGGCAGCTGAATTTTGGATTACCTGTAGAGGGCGTAAAGCTGACTGGCTAAGACCTACAGATAAAGAGTTACAATAGTCCAGGGGTGACGTAACAAAGCAGCGAAGAGCCCTCTCAAGATCTTTTTTGGGAAAATGAAAGTAACTTGTTTAAACAGTGGAGCATATCTGCCTGTCAAGTTTAAGTTCATCATCCAGGCTAACCATTGGCCGCTACAGCTTACAGGGGCAAACAACAGTTTGTAAGCCTTTAGCTTAACTACCTGAAGACTATCATTTCACATTATATCATACCACACAGATGTATAATTTAACACTTATATGTGACTTGAACCTCGTCAAAGACAATCCCTGCACAGCAAACTTATGTATAAGTATAACTGAGTAACCATGATGACCGCAGTGTGTGGTCTAACACACTAGTAATAGTGCGGTAAAATACAACTTCTTATTTGTTTATATGGTTATCTTGAGGTTCATTTTGCATTTTTTTTTTACAAAATTGAAATCAAGACATATACAAAGAGAAGCCCAGAAGCCCACACTAAAAGATATTAAAACCAATATTTTCACGGATAAAGACTGATAAAGCCTGACATGGTAAACAAGAGACAGGAAAAAATGCATGATGGATAATTGTTTCCAGAGTAACTTACAGCTGACTAAGGGTCAAAAATGATAGCGTGGAGCATGTATAGAGAAAACTAACACAGTAAAAGGGTTGGTGCAAAACTGGAAACAGCATTTTACGAGCATGCAGAGGAACAATTCAAAGACATGGCTCGCCGCGTCTTACCACCATAAGCTGTGGAGAACATGCTGCAAAATAATTCAACTATAAAAATGATGAAATAATTGATGAACCACTTTAAGATTTGACTAATCAACAGTGAGTAAATGGAGCTAAAATGTGATTTGTGTTCACACGGTGGATGTCAAGCGACACATTCTGAGTGCTCTGATATCGTTTAAGGCTCCATTAATCTGTAATGTAACATGATGAATTAATTTGAGTGAGCCTGATGCATATGGAGCCCACTGCAGACAGAAGAGGTGCTGTCCTGATGTTTGAACCACACACTAAAATGAATACAGATGCTGCACAGTGAAAATAAAGTGTTTGCTGAAGAAGAGGGTTCATGCCTCCTCTATGTGACAGAGCACTTTTATGAACGAGACAAAAAGTCTGTGAAATTAAAACCTCTTTATCTCCCCTCTTTGACCTGCTGGCTTGTTCTCCCCCCACCCATAGACCTACCAGTGTGACATCATACCACTGTTTAGCCCATCGTTTAGCCTAATTTATATCAAGAGTCAAAGTAGTGCTGAACTGACCAAATCCCACAGAGCAGATGGAGAACCAATCAGAGTGGACGAGGCCTGAAGAGCAGGAGCTCTGACAGTGAGAGAATACAGGACTATCAGGGACGCTCCTGAGAAGGATGTTGTAACACTGACAGTGAATATATGGTAGCAGTCCTCAAAACTTAAATCCAATCAATCAATCAATCGTTATAATTATAGTGCCAGACAAGTGTTATCTCAAGGCAGTTTACAATAGAGCAGCTTATAGACGGACTCTTTATTTATGGAAACACATATAAGCTCTAAATATTAATATGAATATAGATATTTGTATATATATATATATATATATATATATATATATATATATATATATATATATATATATATATATATAAATATATATATATATATACATGGAGAGAGAGAGAGAGAGAGAGATACACACTATATTACCAATAATACTGGGTCACCCATCCAAATAATCAGAGTCAGGTGTTCCAGTCTCTTCCATGTCCACAGGTGTATAAAATCATCACCTAGGCATGCAGACTGCTTTAACAAACATTAGTGAAAGAATGGGTCGCTCTCAGGAGCTCAGTGAATTCCAGCGTGGAACTGTGATAGGATGCCACCTGAGCAACAAATCCAGTGGTGACATTTCCTCACTCCTAAATATTCCACAGTCAACTGTCAGCTGGATTATAAGAACGTGGAAGTGTTTGGGAACCACAGCAACTCAGCCACCAAGTGGTAGGCCACGTAAACTGACGGAGCGGGGTCAGCGGATGCTGAGGCAATCAGTGAGAAGAGGTCGCCAACTTTCTGCAGAGTCAATCTCTACAGACCTCCAAACTTCATGTGGCCTTCAGATTAGCTCAAGAACAGTGCAGAGAGCTTCATGGATGGGTTTCCATGGCCGAGCAGCTGCATCCAAGCCTCACATCACCAAGTGACATGCAAAGCGTGGATGCAGTGGTGTAAAGCACGCCGCCACTGGACTCTAGAGCAGTGGAGACGCGTTCTCTGGAGTGACCAAGCACGCTTCTCCATCTGACAATCTGATGGACCAGTCTGGGTTTGGAGGTTGCCACGAGAACCATACTTGTGGGACTGCATTGTGCCAAGTGTAAAGTTTGGTGGAGGGGGGATTATGGTGTGGGGGTGTTTTTCAGGAGCTGGGCTTGGCCCCTTAGTTCCAGTCAAAGGAACTCTTAATGCTTCAGCACACCAAGACATTTTGGACGATTCCATGCTCCAACTTTGTGGGAACAGTTTGGAGCTGGCCCCTTCCTCTTCCAACATGACTGTGCACCAGAGCACAAAGCAGGTCCACAAAGACATGGAGGACAGAGTCTGGGGTGGATCAACTTGACTGGCCTGCACAGAGTCCTGACCTCAACACGACAGAACACCTTTGGGATGAATTAGAGCAGAGATTGAGAGCCAGGCCTTCTGGTCCAACATCAGTGTTACCCCTTTTCCACCAAGCTGGTTCAAGGGCTGGTTCGGAGCTAGAGCCAGCTTAGCACCAGTTCTTTGGTTTTCCACAGACTAAGCACCGATTGCTGGCTCTCAAAACCGGTGCTTAGCAAGCACCAACTCTTTGCTGGGCCAGAGAAAGAACCACTTTACGTCGGGGGCTACGGCTTACATCAGGGGGTGGGGGCGGGTGAAAACAGGGAAGCACCAAAGCAGAGGAAAAACACGGAAGCATTCTTACCTTCGTCTTCTCAAGCGTGATCGCTGTTCGTTGCATAATCGTCGAGCAGCATTAACTTGCTGGATCGCCAACTTTTGCTCTACAAAGGAAGGCTCGAAAAGCCAACAGCAACACTTGAATCGCAACGTAGTCCTCCATCTTTGTAGTGGCAATTGAATTCGGCGCTAGTTGTTATGGGAAACTAGCGTGACGTATACAGACGTATACATTGACGTGATGACGTAGCCCTCTGGCCGGCACCCGTTTGTGGAAAAGCAAACGGTTCTAAACAGGTTCGCAGTTGAACCAACTGCGAACTGGCTCTAGCACCAGCACTAGCACCAGCCCTGGAACCAGCTTGGTGGAAAAGGGGTATGTGTGACCTCACAAATGCTCTTCTGGAAGAATGGTCAAAAATTCCCATAAACACTCCTAAACCTTGTGGACAGCCTTCCCAGAAGAGTTGAAGCTGTTATAGCTGCAAAGGGTGGACCCACGTCAGATTGAACCCTATGGATTAGGAATGGGATGTCACTTAAGTTCATATGAGAGTCAAGACAGGTGAGTGAATACTTTTGGAAATATAGTGTATATCCAGCGATGTACCCATTCAGGCAGAAACAAAGTGGCTGGAATTAAGAATTTATGATTGCGACCAACACACAGATGCTCATATAATTAATCTTTTCTTGTCATATTTGTCTTTGCTGAATTTAGAGTCATCAATCATGGGAAAGCACCACTGAATCAGGCTGCTTATGGGGGCTTAATTGTATATTCTCTTGAATCTTTCAACAGAAGCTCATGATGTGGTGAAATCTGTAGAAATAGAGCTGTGAGCTACATCGACCTGTGCAGTGCAGAGTGGATTAGGAGTCAGTCCACACTTCCACCATCAATGGTACAAGCTAATATTCAGTTTACTGGGAATGATTAAAAATGGCTGCTTCTTTAAGTGTCAGCAAACCTCAAACAGCCAATCAAAATGGAACCAAAAGCTCTGCCAAAGCTTTTTTGTGTAGTTTATTTTAAAATGTGATTATAAGGAATGATGTGCTAACATGCTAAATGTGACACGACAATGTCTATTTGAATAAACTGTTTTCATATCTGCTGTTAAATGCATGCTTATGTTTTAAGAATCAATGCATGACATCTCAAAAAGACTCTTTAGAGGTTAATAGGAGGTCCCATGAATTGCAAGACTAGGTATTATCAGGCAGAAAAAACAATGTATAAATCTGAGCAGAGTCAAAGTAGTGAGGCCTCGATATGCACTAACAACACGTCAGATGCTCCTCAGCAGAGAGGTGGTGAAGTCCACAGCCCTGTTTGTTTATCTGTTCGCTCTTGTTTTGAAAATATGAACCTGAGTTAAGGACAGATGTGACCTCTTAAAGGTACAGTGTGTAGTTTTTAGCGACATCTAAAGGTGAGGTCTGAGATTGCAGCACTCCGGTGCTCCCCCCTCCCTTTCGGAGAACCCCTGAGCTACGGTGGCCTTCCAGGGACAAAAAGTGTTTTTTCAACATTGCGTCATCAACAAGTGTTTCCAGCTACCAGGCTATCAAATATCTCTGTTGATTCGCCACATTTGAAAATTCAGAGAGTATTTCAGGCACGAAAGTCACCACGTAGAATACCAAAATGTGGTCATTTGAGCCATAAAACGCACGGATACAAATTTCATTTCGGTACATTCTGTTAAGCGGGCCAGTATGCTATCGAAGAAACTTCCGGTCGGCTCCAAAACAAGAGCCTAATTTACAAAAGCGTTAAAGAACTAATAGGAGATAATGAAGAATGCTTTTATTTTGAAAATGGGAAGTTTTCTAGTAGCTGATTTTTAGCTGAATGCCGTCTCAAGACGACTTGACATTTATGATATTACGATGATTATGATATTGTTACGACCTGAGGCTGTTTTTAATTTTGAGTCTGTTTTTCCAGTATTTAGTCTGATGACTTTCATTTTGAAGCCTGAGGCCGTATTATCTGACGGAGGTTTTATTTATCATTATAGCTATTCATGTAGTTACTAGCATGATCTCCATATCCATGATCGTTACACCTACAGTATCTATTTTTTATTACCACATAGTCATGAAGTCCCTCTTGAAAATGGGATGTCACATCTCAAGAGGCCTTTAACACATTTATACTTAACGGAGACAAATATTGTTGGGATGCACTTGTGGTCTGGGCACCCTCGAGTTCATCACTACCATAAATTCTTATTTTCAGTAAGAATATCTAAGATTATACTTCTATAAAATGATCACCACAACCATTCAGACATGAGGACCCTCCTGAAAACCAGATGTAGCATCTGAAGAGGCTAACCTCTAATAAATCAGACGACAGGTTGATGGTACATGAACCTGTCCCTAACTTTAGTTCTTACTTAAGTCCACTTGTCTCCTCTTACCTCCCTTCTTTTGCCCTCGCAGCCAACACAGCATGGTGTGGATTTGCTGTTCATCATGAGACTGGGATCCACATTCAAGATTTCCTGCTGCTTAACAGAAGGTTTTTTCTTGAGCCATGATGGAGGGATTCATGATTGGCTATATGGATTCATGTTGGTGTTGGATGTATATATTTGTATATATATGTATATGTGTATTTTATATGTATATATGTATCTGTGCATATATGTGTATCCATAAAATGAAGAGTTTTATGCTCTATTGTAAAGTGTCTTGAGATAACACTTGTTATGAATTGGCGCTATACAAATAAAGATTGATTGATTGATTGATTGATTATTGAGGGGGGTTTTCTGATGCCATTTGGTCTGAGAAATGACACAGAGGTTTTCCTGAGACCGAGGATGTCCTAAAATATACACCGTACCAATGTGTACATGTGCTACTAAATGACAAATTAGGAGCAAACAATAAAATTAAGGAGTACGGTGAAAATCTTTATCTTTGTCTCATCAACAGCGTTATATAGCTTAGTTATCAGCCTATGTTTTGTCTTACTGCCACATAAAGTCTTTTGTGGCCTTGAAATAAGCCTCTCATAGCAGATACATTCTCTGCGTCTTACTCCTACTTCTCCCGAAAGTAAACAAATAAATTCAGCTCCATATAAGAGTACAATTCGACACTTAGTCTTACCTGTCCAGCAAAAAACAGGCAACTTCTGCGTCTGTCTGCAAACTTATCCTTCAGGGACTTCCATCTGGGAAAGGCAGCGCCGATGTTGACCCTGTTTTTTATGTCTCAGCCTGTCCCGATTGCGTTTGGCTTCATCCCGTTTTCGTTTCTTTGACAAAGATTCATGCTCCTCTGCTGGCAAATTGTACGTGTGGTCCTCCATGTTTGTTTGTATTAGCACAGCTGCTTGGTAATCACTCTCTTCTTCTTCGTCTATTTCACAACTGTGCATTTCCGGTAGGCGTCGAAAAAAACGCAAAAGTGTATTTTTGTCTGTTCTGGGTTACGGTAGAAAAGATGGCGACACAAGATGGAGGCCACCATAAACGGGCGACCTTCTCCTAGATTGACATAAATGACTTTTTCTAAGGTAATGAAAACAAAACATGAATTATTTAAGGCTGATTAGAAACAGCTTTAAATATAATTTTAAATAATATATTCCATTTTTACCAGGTCTGTTATTTATTTATTTTTTTCGTTGAGCATTTAATAATACACACTGTACCTTTAAATAACTAGAGATGCTCAGAAGGCAAAAACCTCCACCAGGGCCTTTTTAATATGCTTAGCCGAATATTATCTGGACTCGCTTAATTTTTGGATAACAATTAAAATCAAATCACTTTCTCTTTGTACCATGATCAATATTCTCTAGAAAACTTCATTAAAATCCATTAAGAGCTGTCCAAGTTGTTTTACTCATAGGAAATAACGTGATAGTTTTGTTGTAATTATTTATTCATATCCTGCTTTACAACAACATTGATCACATGATAAGCGCTGTAAACAATGCCACGACATTTTAATCCAGGAAATGAAAGGAACTTTTAAAAGTTTTGGCTCCGTTTGGAATAACGTCTGAACAATTTCATAGAAAAACAAAAAGATTATGGCAGCCAATAAAGATCTGGTTTAGATTTGGTTTTATTTTTAACATAACTAACCCTTTATTGCATGAATTATTAAATCTCAAAGATATATATTTTTAAATATTTGTTTTTACTTCCAAAAGTTAAAAATCATGGTAATTGTTATGGTATTTTTAGTGGGACTTACACATCTGTCCATTACAGTCTTGATTTAGTGGAACTTGAGGATCTACAAATTAGAGCAAGACACAGGAGTGGATTTTCACTCCTGTCCCGTCCCAATCCCGAGCTGAAGTAAAAAAATGAATCCTGTCCCACTCCCGTAGAATGACTCCCACTCCTGTCCTGTTCCTGTTTGAATAAAACCAAACATGTTGAAAAATGTTACATTTTTTATTTTAGGTAAAGTTCAGTGCATAAAAAAGGCCTTGCCTTTAAGTTTCACATGCCTGACATTTGGTCGGTGTAAACAGCTCTCTTTTTGACGTGTTGTCTTCTCCCTCCATGTTGTTTCGTTTGTGTGTCACCAGCAGCCGCTCTGAGTCACTTTTCACTTCCTGTGGTGACAGGAAGTCAAACCACTTTTGTAGTTCTTTTGTGCTGCTAGTGCAGTCAAGAGTGTTGGCTCTCACTGAGAGATGACTACAAAAATGGACGCATCTGTTCATCTGGTTGTTTAACACGGCTGAAAATGATCATCTATTTATGTCGTTCCTGCTCCTGCCCATTCCTGTTGTTTTTTTTTACCATCCCGTCCCGATCACAGGGTTAATTTAAAAATGACTCCCCATCATTCCCGTGGGTCAATCATGTGACCCACAGGAATTCCCGAAAAATGTCATCCTCTACTACAAATGCATCTTTGACAAACATTTAATAAGAGTAAATAAAAGAAACAGCAAAATCTAAAGTATATACTGCATAGTTTTGCTGAAATCAAACTATTCAAAATCTGAATACAGGCATGAAACCAAAATTGCCTTTGTTGGCTGTTTTGGATTAACAACACAATATCTCAATATGGCAAAAATATGCAAAGTTGATGTTTTTATGAAACTTAAAGGTGTAGTCAGCGATCTTCTAATCTAATGCACTATTTGTCAAAATCACCGTATTTCTCCTCTCCATCCACAAGATGTCCCCACTGACAGCATGTTGAAAAAAAAGTCTGGTTTCAATACACAGCCTTGGCTCTGAATTTCAGCAGGTAAATACTGTGGCTCGGGCCGAGTTACCAAAACAGGGTACACCCCCCCCACATCGATCATACTCATGTGCAGATCAGACAGAGGGGGGAGGGGGAGTCGTAGGTTGTGTAGCGTGTGCAGTTAGCGTAAGAGAGAGATACAATAGGTGCAGTAGCAATGGCTGAAAAACAGCCCAAAAGAAAAAGGTCAGAGGAGTGAAAAGTGAAAAAGAAGGGCTATGACCATGAAAGAGCGAAGACCCGGGTCAACATTGGTGTTGCTTTCCGACGGTGGAGGGAACTCCGCAGATTGAAAGACCTGAAAACAGACGCGGATGTAGCCGTCTGTCTGCTGGACAGGTTAGCAACATTAGCTTTGTGGCGCTTCACATAACAGTAACAGCTGTCAGGCATTCATCTTATTGTCTAATCTGCCAGAATGTTCTGTTGTTGTGATGTTATCAATAATGTCAGTCGAGTTGTCTGACGAGTCGGGGTTACCTTAGCTACACTGGTCAGCTACGCAGTTTCCATGACGATGCACGTCCGTCAGCTTTCGGGGTGGAGCCAGGGGTGAGGTATGAAGGGAGAGGCGGGTCTAAATTAGTTTATCAACAACCTCTCCACTCGTTTTCTCCCACATCGCTGACTACACCTTTAAGACAGGTTTTGGAATTTACCACCTGGTAGCTGCACACAGTACTGTGACCTAAAGGGTATACAGTTTGTAATATCTGTCCACTGTAGTGAACACCATGCATGACAGGGCTAAGATGGGATATTTTCTGAAATTTGAACAGAAAAATGAAGCATGTTTCTTCCTCGGCTCTTTTCTGTTCGATCAGACTGCAGAAGGCTCATGACTTTCAGATGTTATTTTGGGCTGTTTTGTCTCTCTGTGTGATCTCTCGTTCTTAGATAGCATTCTTTCTTCCTAAAAGGCCGATCTCCCTCGTCTCTCCTGGTGTTTACTCTCCCTGCTCTGTCTCTTCATGCTGTGACCTCTCCACCTGACTCTTCCTGCCTCATTTTGGATCTTACTGTCGTCCAAGAAGACTTTCGTTTTCTTTTGTCTGCCTCTCTTCATGTGTTGATTTTTCTCCGACCTCTATGAGAGCTCAGTTTGAGCTTTTGGCCCTCTCTGTCGTCTCTCAGGTTTCCATGGTGATGAGGACGTCATGTTGTGTGTCCATGGGTCAAGTTGTTTGGTGAATAAAGTCCGATTCACAGTTTTCTCCAAGGTCCACTCTTTGAAGCCTTTCCTTCCTTTTTTGGTTTGCTTGCTTTCAGTCTGATTTTCAATACTGTGAAGGTGCAGTTTTTTATCTTTTAATGAGATTATGGAATACAAATATAACACACATCCAAAATTTAAGTTTAACAGACCTATAATACATACATATACATATAGATCGATAGATCGATCGATCGATCGATAGACTGCGTTATTGTTATCATATGGCTGGAGCCTATCCCAATGATAGACACCTGGACCTTAGAGGTTTGATGCTCATATCATACTCAGACTCATGTCACTCGATCAGTTATTTGCCATCCAGCAGCCACTAGAGCACTGTCAAAAGTTCTGTTTACCAGGTCAGCTGACCCACCTGAAGAGGGTAGATGAGCTGATCTTATGATATCACTGGCGATGGATGAAAAAATATAATAAATGAGCGATTTTGCAGAGATTATGTTCCGCTGAAGCTCCTTATAGGGCAAAAATCGCTTCATTTCGCTATATTTTTTCATCCATCGCCAGTGTTATCATAAAGTCAGCTCATCTACTCTTTCAGGTGGGTCAGCTGACCTGGTAAACAAACTTTTGATGACGCCATAGCCGCTGCCGACACAAAGGTACAGCTGACCTACTTTTAGCCAGCAGTGCTCAGTAAGATGGCAGAATATTGATCTGATGAAGAGTCAGACTACGACGACCGGTTTGAGTCTGAGTACACGGACGAGGAGCTCCATGAAAGAAGAATGTGGAGGGAGAGAGACTAACAGCTGGCTTGAGAACAACAAACAGGAGCACGCCCACGACTCAATGCTAACTGGTGGTGCGCTGTGGACAGTGTTCACCTATAGCAACAGAAGAGGAGTGTGTTTACTGAGTGGGACTTGAAACCGCTGACAAGCGATGGATCTATCCAGGAATATATGTCTGACTACTTCTGGAGGATTTCTCTGCAATGACAAACCGGCTGTGGTAGAGACGATTTTGCAGAGATTACGCCCCGCGCTGAAGCTCGCTGCTGGGCGGCTACATCGGTTGGATCTAAATAACTTCTGAAGGACTCCGAGCTGCACGATGTTTGTCTGAGTGAGTATATGAGCATGTACAAACCTAAAAATAAGGTCCAGGTGTCAAAAAACCGGAGTTTCCCTTTAAGGTCAATTTAGAGTCACCAATTAACCTAATGAGCATGTTTTTGGTCTGTGGGAGCGAAGCTGGAGTGCCTGGAGAGAACCCGAGCATACACAGGAAAATCATGATATATATTCTATATATTTTCCGAGCTGCGCAACCTTCTGATAATCAACCAAGTGCAAGATCAGAGATCTGTGGTCCTTATGCAGCAACTTTAAACATGAGAAACAGACATTTAACATGGTGTTTCAACACCAAAGAGGACTTGGAGATTTATTAGCTCTGGTCACTAAATCTCTTGACATCTAAACCCTTTCATGCATGGTGTCCGCAACAGTGGACAGATATTTGGAATAAATGTATGCTTTTTAAGATGCAGTACAATGTCCAACAACCAAATTCCAAAGCCCTTGCCTTCAATTTCATAAAAATATTGTCTTTTCACATTTTTACCATATTGAGATATTCCATCTTGAATCCCCCCAAAAAAAGCCAGGGAATGACAAATTGGACACTACACCTCTATTCAGATTTCACATACTGTTTTTATTTTAAATTTTAGTGGGACGCACAAAACAGTAGTTGGATTAATCAGCAACAATGATTGATTGATTGATACACTATTTTAACCATTACCATGTGAAAAATGTGCATTTTTGTCTTTGAAGGCTTTTATCAGTAATTTAAAGTTTCAGAATTATTCAGTTAGGCAGCTAACAACCTTTATGTTCCCTTCAATAAAACAAGTCTTTGGCTGTGTCCGAAATGTCGTACTAACGTCCTACTCATACTAAGTTTTACGTCAAAATGAGTATGTAGTGTGTTCACATTAGATAGTATGAAAAGATTGAGTGAGCGAGAAATACCCGGGTGTATACTATATCAGAAAAAAATTTAAGTATGCAAGATGGGCATACTAGTCACACTCAAACGCCCCCATAATGCATTGGGAGCTCCATAATGCATTGCGAGCTTGTCTTACCTTTGCAGGGAAACCAAAACGTAGGCACGTATTAATCAAGTGCCAGAGGCAACAGACAGATCGTCTTCATGTCTGAGGGCAGTCAACATTTTATTGTATTTGGGAAGTTACTGATTATAATATTATTAATATCATAAATGTTAAATTGTCTTGAGACCGGCATTCAGCTAAAAATCAGCCACTAGAAAACTTCCCTTTGTCAAAATAAAAGCATCTTTTATTATCTCCTTTTAGTTCTTTAACACTTTTGTAAATTGGGCTCTTGTTTTGGAGCTGACCAAAATTTTCTTCGATAGCATAAAGGCGTGAATAACGGAATGTCCGAAATGCCGAAATGAAATTTGTATCCTTGCGTTTTATGGCTCAAATGACCACATTTTGGTATTCTACGTGGTGACTTTCTAAAATGCTCTCTGAACTTTCAAATGTGGTGAATCAACAGAGATATTTGATAGCCTGGTGTGCTTCAGATTTTTGTCGTTTGAGGTTTGAAATGCATCATGGGAAACTTAGTAGTATACTACAGTGTGAACGGTTGGCATTTCTATCATACTCATAGTATGTAGAATACAGTATATACACAAGTATGTAGTACGTTAGTATGACATTGTGGACAGCCTTTGTCAATTTTCAAAGAAGTATCAGGGAGTTACTTTCTGGAGCATGCACTCACCTGAAGGCTTCCTCTGTGTTATTGTCAATACAAAATCAGAGTAAGGTGTTAGGAAACAGTTTTCTCTGTGTGAGTTCATCGTTGGACAAAAAGCTGAAGTCAGAGGCAAAGCGAAGGTTTGACAAAGATTTATTAACGTCCACTAACACAAGGAAAAGGACAGTGCACGTGAGCGAGCATTTATGAAGTGGCAGGGTGAGGGCTCTTGGAGACACCGGCCCTGTTTACATGGGTCAAAAAATCCTGTTTACAATCAGATTAAAAATGTCTCATGTAAACACCTTAGCCAATCTGATTCACCTGGATCTGATTGTATTTCTGATCGGATTGTAAGAGGTAGTCTACGCCAATTGATAGTCCGCTCCATGCTTCATGTAAACGGCTGATAGAGAGGATTGTTCGGTCTGCGTAGGCACAGAGCATGCCCAAACAAACATGGCGAACAAACAGAAGAACGGGACGGTGGGGCAAACAAACTTTTTAATAGAAACCCTGCGAGAGTTAAAAATTGTTGAGAGGTTAGACGGTAGAAGGTCGCAAAACATGAAATGCTGGAGGCTGGAGGATTGAACAGGACTATCAGGCAAATTAAAACACACTGGAAAGTGCTGAAAACGGTGTATTACAAAGCTAAAGTCCAGAACAAAAAAAGCGGATCCAGCGCTTCAAGTTTCCCATTTTTTTGTCTTATGGACGAAGTGATGGGAGACAGAGTGGCCATCTGCGCATGTCAAAAACAACAATACAATCAGATTCAGCTGGGGCCATGCAAACGTGGATTTACTCAAAGTTCATGTATACAGATCAAATCAGATTCACTTAATCTGATTGATTTCTGATTGATTTGACTAGTTTAGATAAAGGAGGAGATACGGCCAAGAGCAGGGATGAATCCTCACATCAGGGACTTTTTAATGGCCTTAACATGAGCAGGAAGAGTCCCTATTAAAATGTTTATTAAATAATTAGTAATTCCAAAGCACCTCCCTTGTTTCATTCTATTATTTTTTTCTATGATTTTGTGTTTGAAATTGTTGCACTTTATTTATTATGTTACAGATTTATTTATCAGCATTTACTTTGCATTGTCTCTTCAATGTGGTTTATTAAGCCATTTTCAGGCTTCTACATCTCACACATTCTTTTAAAATATGTTTTTATGTGCATTGTGTTTCTTTAATTGTATGAAATTTTTGATCAAGTAGATGAATCACTGAGTGGTCAACAACAGCTAAGAAAACAGTCCTATACAGGACAGTCCTATCCTTTTTCCTTATGACATGACCAACAATCCCTGATGTTTAAATGAAATTAGTCATGTGGTGTGTTCCTTTAAAAATCCAGAGGTAGACCGTCCTCCTCGGTTGTTTTCCTGCTCTCAGTGGTGAAGCTGTGATCTCGGCTCCTCTTCCAAACACAGGAATGCCTGGATCTGGATTTGAAGCTTAAAGTCAGCAGTAAATCGTGTGTCATTGGCCTGGATGAGCGTCATGACGTCTGCTCAGCTGAAGCGGCTTTAACATGAGTGACATAGAGACACAATGCAGACAAACGACAGATATGAGCCTTTGAGTGTGTGAGGATTACGCTGTCAGCACACACCACGGATGTGTCATTCTGCTTATTGTAGATCCTCAGCCTGTTGTGGCTCTGTTGTGTTTGTTGTATATCCGTCAGCTAACGTCACGATGATCCTAAAACTGCAGGAAAGCTGCTCAGCCTCAGTGCTTTCTCTCTGTGTGTGCAGCGTCTGCAGCCTCTCCGCTGTGGGCAGGGCATCTCAATTATTTCCCCGCCATAATGCAATCAGCCCGCTGTAATGGCCAATATTGCCTTGCATAACTCACTCATAACTCATTTGCAGAATTAATTGCTGCATTAGACGCTGGGTGTCCCCGGTGGCGAGTGAGCTTCACCGATAAGAGATTTCATTAAGTTCACTTGTTTACAACACATTCCATCAGCAGAGCGCTGTTATTCAGGATGAAGCCTGACACTGTCACAACACAGGCCTCGAGGAGGAGACCGGCACAGTCCAGACCAGACAGCACTGACATCAATCTCTGCTGTGTGATCGGGAATAAAAGACTTCTGTTCATGATGAGGTTAGAATACAAACACTGAGAAAGGGACTGTTCGCCATCCATGGTCTTTGTTTTCATTCATTATTCCATTCACTCGTTTATTCGATTCAAACAAGTGAATATTAAAGGCTGTGATCATTACTGGGCAATTGCAACAACAAAGTGTGTTTAGACCTTTTTCAAAATATACTTATTAAATGTTGGCTAATCTGTAATATAAGATGACCTGCAAAAAAAAGTACCTGCAAACAAAAAAGAAATGCTGCAAATAAAAGAAAAAACGCAGCAAATAAAAAAGTAAACGATGCGAACAAAAAACTCCCACAGCAACCTAAGTGGATTACCGGGGACTATTTTTGCAGACGCATCGGTGTTTTGTGAGAGGAGACAAAGACAAAGGCTGTGTTCGAAATGGCGTACTACTCGTACTACTCATGCTAATCCCGCCCCCATATTGAGTATGTAGTGCGTTCACACTGTACAGTATGCAAATTTTGTGTATACGAGAAATGCCCGGATGTATACTCAATCAGCTTCAATTTCTGAGTTTGGAGTGGAGCTTGCTTCATGTACTGCTTCTGCCCCACAATGCATTGCGCACTTCTGACGTGGGAAGACGAAATACAAAAGATGATGAAACTATGAAATGAAAAACTAATGAAAACACTTCACAATAACTTGGAAACATGAAGAGGGGGCTGCTGCTGCCCGGTGTTTGCGGTATATAGACGGAAACACCCACCAAGCGGACGCTTCAGTCTCCGAAAACGGCGAGACAAATTAAAAACAGTCGCTATTTCAAACAACTGGGCTCATAATCGTGATCTAAATACTTACTTTCTCTCTAGAAAATATATTATTACTGAATTAATTTGTAGTTTTTCCAGAATGCAGTCATTTTCTGCTGCTTGTGGTCAGACTATTTTAATTTTCCCGGCGCTGCTTCCCGGCCGGCACGAAATGCATTCTGGGGTATTAAGTATGCATCTGTGTGTAAACGCTAGGGCAGCCGCGGCACACTCAGATCACCTTTGAATATTCAGTATGCAGTATGTACTGATTGAGTAGGTAAGTAGACAGTAGACAGTATGCCATTTCGAACACAGCCAAAGAAGTTGAAGAAGAAACAAGAGTAGGAGTGGAAATTGTTAAACGAAAGAGGAAGTAAGTGAAAATGTTAGTGTTTAATGTCATTATGTGTACTTTTTATTATGTTGTTTGGTTAGGCCATGCAGGTTTGACGTTGATATTGAATTGGGGGATGACAGTGTACTAGCTTCGGCTAACGCAGAGAAACACAGTGTTCGGCTGCGGTAAGACTACTAAAGAGAGGAGAACCGATTTCGGTAACTTTAATTTAATATGCAGCAAAACACCGTTACACACACCACCGCACACTCTCACTCCAGGGCAGTTTCTACCCCACATAAACTCAGCAAACAACAGGTACTGAGAGCCCGGAACGAAAACACATTCGAGGAAACAACTGACTGCTACATAATTCTGACTTCTTATTGCTGTCATCGTTGTTGTTGTTTTTATGATTATTAAGCACGCTAACAATAACCTAAGGGTAACAATAGATTTTGGATGAATGTGAAGTTGAAGCTTTGTGGGGTGGCCAGGAGACTTTTGAGAAAGTACCATAATGTCAGATTGAAATAGACACACAAATTCACATTGTTGATGTTATCATAATGGAATAATTGAAATAGAAAGGTATTTATTTAACCTATAGCACGTAGTTTCCATCACACCTCCTGATGTTCCTGGGCCCTCTTGTGAGTCCGAAAGTGAGACCTGAATCATAAAACATAACAGGCATAGGACAGGTAAGTTGAAGTATTTTAACTCTTGTGCATCCTTTTAATAAAGGCACCAAATAAGTCCCCAAGGGTAAAATTTATCAACCAAGATAAAGGGCAATTAAAAAATGCGAATGAATGTATCATTCAATTTTTTTTACATGAATAATCTCATTAACTTAAGCTTTAAATATATACACAACATTTTTGTTTTAAAATTTTAACCCCATTAAATGCCAGTTTTTGTGTAAAAAGTGACTTAAAAAAAGGGGTAATTACTTTCAGTCCACTGCATGAAAAATGTCATGTTTTGTTATCAGAGCCTGGAAGTGCTACAGACTGATAGGAAAATATTTTTTATGCATGTCTATTTTTAATGTGGGGTCAGATTTTGTATGAAATAACCCAAATATGTCTTTCAGTCTTTCATTTCTCGTCTTCTCCTGCTGGTCTCTCTCCATCAATCTACTCGTGCATCTCCTCAACATTTTTACCCAGCAAATGCTTATGAAACTAGAAAAGCACTCGGAGAGCGCAGACCTCCGCCAGCGCCACAGTCCTCAGCCTGATTGTGATTTTGACCATAAATATTAGTCCTACCTTTATTTCATCTAAATATTTAGATTCCTTTACCATGAAAACATACCATTAGCGACTGGATTCATAATTACCTCCGCAAGGAGGTTATGTCCGTCCGTCCGTCCGTCTGTGAACAAAATAACTCAAAAAGTTATGGATGGATTTTGATGAAATTTGCAGGAAATGTTCAGCATGGGAAAAGGAAGAACTGATTTGCTGTTGATCTGGATCAGCGTCTGGCCGCCATGGCGAAAAGTGTGATTTTTGTGAATAACTACTGAACTAAAATAGATATCATTATGAATCCAGTTGCTAATGGTATGTTTTCATGGTCAAGGAATCTAAATATTCAGATGAAATAAAGGTAGGACTAATATTTATGGTGAAAATCACAATATGGGAGAGAACTGTGGTGCTGGCGGAGGTCTGTGCTCTCCTAGTGCTTTTCTAGTAATATCTATTTGAGTTCAGGAGTTATTCATAGAAATCACATTTTTCGCCATGGCGGCCAGACGCTGATCCGGATCAACACCAAAATCGAATCATTTCTTCCTTTTCCCATGCTGAACATTTCCTGAAAATTTCATCAAAATCCGTCCATTAATTTTTGAGTTATTTTGTTCACAGACAGACTGACAGACAGACGGATGGACAGACTCCCCCGAAAACATTACCTCCTTGGCGGAGGTAATAAATATCTTGTGCATATTTAAGAAACTGGATAGTGTGGAAAATATCTACAGCTGTAAATATATAAACTATGACGTAAAAACGAAGAAACACGGCAAAACTCAGAAAAATACGGCAAAAAAAAGGGAAAAAAACAAGGCAAAAATGTAAATCACGGCAACAAATACACTCCATATACTCCAAACATGCAATCAAATTCTATTATTTACAGAATTACAATAATATTGATGAAGAAATACTTTCAAAATCACCGCCAAATCAGTCCCGACACTTGCTCCGCTCGCTCACCCCTCCCGCCTCAGGAACAGAAGGGCTAACTGTGCGTTCACACCAAAAGAGGCAAAAGCGGCCAAAGCGGCAAGCACGCCCGAGAAAGCCGACAGCGGCCAAAGAGGCCAAATATTTTAGCCGCTTACGTGACTGGCGTCAACGTAAAATCTTGCTTGTCATTTAAAGGAGCCACAACTTCTTCACAGCAGCAGCTGCTTGCTGTTGTTCAACTTCAGCTTAAAACATAGCATGAACATAACGTAAAATCACCATCTAATCAGTCACGAGCGGATTGACAGGCAGGAAGCAATTTACAAAGGAGAGAATATTGATTTATCCACGACATCAAACTTTTACAGTGTTGAATATACTAAAATCTTGTGGTGGAAAGGAGCACGTTTTTGCACAGTGTGTGTTCGTGTGTGTGTGTGACATACTCTTCTGTCTCTCCCTCATCTTCCCTGCTCTCTCTCTCCCTCCACGGACCTCCATCAAGGTTGGAGGTGGAAGGACACTCCTCCAAGAATGGGTCCAAAAAACCCATCACGGAGGCATACTGCCACACACGGCCCACACCTCCAGCAGACCCACTTCTCCTCCTGTCTTTCTCTCTCCTCCTTCCTGTAGTGGTCCCTCAGACCTATCCATTTTTTCTGCATTCTTCCGCTAATAGAGAGAGAACAGACGCATTTTGCTCTTTTTAAATGGCGCTGTTTTCAAATTCTGCTGATAAAATGCTTTGTTGTGCAGCGTGTCATCCAGGACTCGAGACGCCGGAACTAGGAACCAAAGTTACATGAGTTGTCCTTTTGGGCCCGCTAAGTCGAAGGACATCTCTACTCTGATTGGTTGCCACCGTTTGCCGCTGAACTGCGTCATAGCTAATTACCATAAAGTTGAGCGAGGCTCAACTTCTCATCTGGGGCCGCTTTTGACGCTCTAGCCGCTTTAGCCGCTTTAGCCGCTCAGGACGCTTTGGCCGCTCAGGACGCCGGGCTCTCATTGAAAATGTATTAACTTCCGGCGTCGTTGCCGCTTTGGCCGCTTTTGCCTCTTTTGGTGTGAACGCACAGTAAGACACTGATTGTGTTATCATATTTTCAGACAAGGCTAAGTATGAACAATAGAGCATTACTAACATTACATGTTTAGGAGCCACAATTACCAGAGCTGCTGAATCAGCTCCCGACTCTCCATCTGCAGGTTCCCATAACTGGAAGTAAAAAACAATATAACAGTGATCTCTTCAAATTTGATTGACAGAACTACAGCTGAACAAATCTGAACATAAATATTGAATTCTATTATTCTGACTGAAGTTTGTAAAATATGTGTAGGCCAGGACACAGCAATATCTACCGTAATTTAAAATGCTGTTTTGGCACTTTCATCTCTAAAACATGGATTCTATTTAAGATCAAGAAACATTTTCACTTTCAGACAGAACTTACCATATAACCAATGTTAGACACAACAAATGTCTCTTAATCTGACTCATTGGACTCATGATGGTCTCCTGAGCTGTGAAATACAAGAATAGGGATAAGAGGATTTTAGACTTAGAACAACCGACAACTTTTGTGGACAAAAATCATTTTAAAAAGCTGTTCTTGGTTTTTCAATTCTCTCACAATTACTTACATGAGGTAAAGAAGTCTTCAGCCATACATATGTAGAGTGTGATGCCTTTCCCAAAGCCTCGTTGGACTCTTTTAGAGTGAAAGCTGTTTCTGTTCCTGGTACATTAGCCATCTTTGTACCGTCGGGGTAGATCTGTACAGAGGACCACCATGTACATTTCTGTAGAAGCTCTTCAGTTTTTGCTCCACAGTTATCTGTAATTCATCTGCACCAAACTCTGGTCTCACCAAAAGGGGGAGTACTGTTCCTCTTGCAGCCTTCAGTCCACCATCTATCAGCCCCATTAGGCCGACTGAAGTCTACAGAGAGAAGTAGTGACTTTTAACTACATCAGTGACACCATAAATATATGACAAAGTGGACTGTTGGCAAATCATAGGTCTATCTCGGCAAAAAAGTCACCTTCACAACCTTCAGGTTCTCTTTTGATGGTGCTCTTTTCTTTTTAAAAGAAGCTCGTCTCTCCTTCTCTTTTAAACTCCGAAAAGTCTGACATGACTCCAGCACACTTTTTCCAGGAGCTTCTGCTTCAAATAAGAGTCCAATCAATCGTCAATAAAAAATAACAGAGATGACAAACGGTGTTCTCTTCCATATACATAAAGTATATAAACTGTACGATACCTAAACCGAATTTTAAAAAAAGGAACGTGATGCCCTTGCCACATGAGCAGCCAAACACTGCTTTCAGAGGCTGCTGATGTCCACAAAAGGACAATACATTATGATCTAGGCTGCTTTGGACTCCACTAGCATGAACATTTTAGTAGTCAGTTATTTCCACCCAGATGTGTTTTTGTTCTGGGATCTCTGTACCTCAATCTGACATTATGGTACTTTCTCGAAAGTCCCTGGCCACCCCACACAGCTTCAACCTCACATTCATCCAATGTCTATGGTTACCCACGCCTTAGATTATTGTTAGCGTGCTAATTGATCATAAAAACAACAACAACAACGATGACAGTAATAAGAAGTGGGAACTATGTAGCCGTCAGTTGTTTTCTCAAATGTGTTTTCATTCCGGGCTCTCAGTACCTGTTGTTAGCTGAGTTTATGTGGGGTAGAAACTGCCCTGGAGTGAGAGTGTGCAGTGGTGCATGTAACGGTGTTTTCTGCATATTCGATTAAAGTTACTGAACTCGATATGGTTAATGTTATTATCTAAAGCTTTCAGGCAACATTGTCACCCCTAAAAATACTATATAAATATATATATTTATATATATATATATATAGACATATATATATATATAGACATATATATATATATATATATATAGATAGATATATAGATATATAGATATAGATATATATATATATATATACATACATACATACATATATATATATAGACATATATACATACATATATATACAGTCATGTAAAAAATTATTAGGATCCACCCTTGTTTCTTCAATTTCTTGTTAATTTTAATGCCTGGCTCAACTAAAGGTACATTTGTTTGGACAATTATAATGATAACAACAAAAATAGCTCATGAGAGTTTAATTTAAGAACTAAGAACTATTCATTTTCCATGGTTTTCTTTGATAAAAAAATTACTTAAATTTACATCAATAGCTATGGCATTGTACCTATGAAACACTACTTTTACATTTCCATTCCATTTTCTTTTTCTGTTTGCTTTAAACACATGATACACACAAGAGTTAATACTTGATTGCATAACCATTGTTTTTGATGACTGCAGCCATGCCGATGTCTTGGCATGCTCTCCACCAGCTTCTGACATTGTTCTGCTGTCACAGCAGCCCATTCCTGTTGGACAAATTCAAACAAATTTTTCTTTGTTTTTGGGCTTGTGGTTCTCCATTTTTGAGTTTGATGATTTTCCACAGGTTTTCAATTGGATTAAGATCTGGTGATTGAGCAGGCCAAGGCATGGCATGCCATGGTGAATGTTGGTTCTCCATCCAGGTTTTTAACTGACCTTGTCCGTGTGGCAAGGGCATTGTCTTGTTGGAAAATCCAGTCATTCGGGAGGCAGGAAAGAGTTTTTCCAGCTGATGGAAGAAGACTGTTTTCAAGGGTAGTCCTGTACATGACCTGGTCTCATTGCCTTCACACAATTGCATTTGCCCTGTTCCACTCCAGACTGAAACAACCCCAGATCATGACTGATCCACCCCCATGTTTTACTGTAGGGGCAAGACAGTCTGGGTTGTAAGCTTCTCCAGGCTTCCTCCTAACCAGTAAGTTGGCTGGAGTGGGCATCAATTCAAAATTGGATTCATCACTGAAGAGAACCTTAGCCCAATCATCAACAGTCCAATCTCTTGTGGTCTCGAGCAAAGAGTAACCGGGCCTTCCTCTGCCTTTCATTGATGAAGGGCTTCTTTATGGCGTCGGTCCTGTGTGAATTCAAACCAGCTTCAACAAGTCGGTTTAACTGTCCTTGCTGAACAAGTCACATTTCTCGACAGTGCCCACTCATTTTTAAGGTCCCTGGAGGTCTGACGCATTTTCCTGACACAGGAACGGATGAGTGAGTGCACGTCATCTCAGTAGAAAAGACGTTTCCTTCTGCCAGGGTAGCAATTTGGTGCCATGTTCACGAGCCAGCTTTTTTTTTTTTTGTAATGAGCGGCTGTCAGCTTTTTTCGCTACCTGTCTTCGCTACATGCCAATTTCCAGCAGTGCCAAGAGATGGTTGCCTTTGGTCAAATATACCTTTTTGTTTTAGGCATTATGTGAGAGCCAATAAGACAGATGGCCTGTAATTGAACAGATGGTAACAGTTTCCGATTGACATAACACAGGGCATGCACAGAGGGGGGTTCACTCGTATTTGGCACCGATCAATACTGCCCACTACCCTGGAGAATGCTGAGGATCCTGCAAGACGGGCAAAACCAGTACCCACATCCCCCAGCTCAGCAAAGAAAACTATTTTTTTCTTGAGTAGCTCCTTTGACATCTTGTGGACCATGTCGTGGACTGTCGTACGAGGTATGTCAAAGCTCTGTGACATAACACGACATGAGGTGGCACTGGAAAGCCAAAACACAAATACCAACACCTCCAGGTAATGGTCCCATTCATGGTCCTGCTGGCTCTGAGTGATTCTGATGAGGTGCTCCAGCTCCCTCTTCATCCAGATACAGTCTAAGGACTGGCATGGTGGCGTTGAGGTGGCAGTAGGTTTTTGGCTCCAGTTAAAACAAAAAATATTTTAAGGGTTATGTTAAATCCTGTTCTGAGGGTTTTTTTTTCACAAGTTTAAGTATGTTGTAATTTCAGACAGGAAAACCCTGAGCACTGATACACCACAGTTTCCCTCACACTTCCATAGTTACTGATATCCAATTAGTGCAAGCCTGAAGTGGCAAGTATGTAGATTTGATTCTGACATCTTTTCTCAAAATTGTTTAATGTATTGTTTTTAAGAGCATTATCATGTAGGCCGTGGCTAAATGACACTTCTTGTGTTGATCAATAAAATAGTAAATTCATACTAGTCTCTCCTGGTTTCATTTTTTATGTATAGAATTAAAGCTGTAAATGCAATTTAATAACTGTTAATAAGTTAGATACCTTTTTCATTAATTGTTTTAAAATGTCAAAGAAAGAAGATGACCTCAAATGTATTATTTAATCACTACCAGAAGATAATCAGTTTACTGTCAGTATAAAAGACAACCCATAAAACATTCACATGTAAAAAGCTATAATCAGATTACTCAAAATTCAGACTGATCAATTGAACATCCAAATTGTTGGTGATTAATTCGATAATTGGTTTCTTAATAAATCAAAATTCAAAGCTATGACATAAATTCATATTTAGGTGTAAATATAGTTTCAACAGAACTGTTACATTTTTTGCAAGGACTCTTTCACATGGGTGTAAATTTTAAGTGGGTCCTGAAAGAAATTCCAGGGGGTCCCAAACAAAACAGGGAAAAGATACTTTTGTAAATAACATCAAAATGCCTGTGCCTGAGAAGCAGCAATTGTGCAAGCAGCATCCAGACAACAACAGGAACCATTTTTGTTTTGAAAACTTAACAATTTAGCAACAATACAGCGACGCTAACTGGAAGCTTGTACGCTAACTACAAAACCCAAAACCAGTGAAGTTGGCACGTTGTGTAAATCGGAAATAAAAACAGAATACAATGATTTGCAAATCCTTTTCAACTTATATTCAATTGAATACACTGTAAAGACAAGATACTTAATGTTTGAACTGAGAAACTTTATTTTCTTCTGCAAATAATCATCAACTTAGAATTTAATGGCAGCAACACAATGCAAAAAAGTTGTCACAGGGTCATTTTTACCACTGTGTTACATCGCCTTTCCTTTTAACAACACTCAGTAAACGTTTGGGAACTGAGGAGACCAATTTTTGAAGCTTTTCAGGTGGAATTCTTTCCCATTCTTGCTTGATGTACAGCTTAAGTTGTTCAACAGTCCGGGGGCTCCGTTGTTGTATTTTATGCTTCATAATGCTCCACACATTTTCAATGGGGGACAGGTCTGGACTACAGGCAGGCCAGTCTAGTACCTGCACTCTTTTACTATGAAGCCACGCTGTTGTAACACGTGCAGAATGTGGCTTGGCATTGTCTTGCTGAAATAAGCAGGGCGCCCATGAAAAAGACGTTGCTTGGATGGCAACATATGTTGCTCCAAAACCTGTATGTACCTTTCAGCATTAATGGTGCCTTCACAGATGTGTAAGTTACCCATGCCTTGGGCACTAATACACCCCCATACCATCACAGATGCTGGCTTTTGAACTTTGCGCCTATAACAGTCCGGATGGTTCTTTTCCTCTTTGGTCCGGAGGACACGACGACCACAGTTTCCAAAAACAATTGTAAATGTGGACTGGTCAGACCACAGAACACTTTTCCACTTTGCATCAGTCCATCTTAGATGAGCTCGGCCCAGTGAAGCCAGCGGTGTTTCTGGGTGTTGTTGATAAATGGCTTTGGCTTTGCATAGTAGAGTTTTAACTTGCACTTACAGATGTAGATGAACTGTAGTTACTGACAGTGGTTTTCTGAAGTGTTCCTGAGCCCATGTGGTGATATCCTTTACACAGTGATGCCGGTTTTTGATGCAGTACCGCCTGAGGGATCGAAGGTCACGGGCATTCAATGTTGGTTTTGAGCCTTGCCGCTTCCGTGCAGTAATTTCTCCAGATTCTCTGAACCTTTTGATGATATTACGGACCGTAGATGATGAAATCCCTAAATTCCTTGCAATAGCTGGTTGAGAAATGTTGTTCTTAAACTGTTGGACAATTTGCTCACACAGTTGTTCACAAAGTGGTGACCCTCACCCCATCCTTGTTTGTGAATGACTGAGCATTTCAGGGAAGCTGCTTTTATACCCAATCATGGCACCCACCTGTTCCCAATTAGCCTGTTCACCTGTGGGATGTTCCAAATAAGTGTTTGATGAGCATTCCTCAACTTTCTCAGTCTTTTTTGACACTTGTGCCAGCTTTTTTTAAACATGTTGCAGGCATCAAATTCCAAATGAGCTAATATTTGCAAAAAAATAAAGTTTCTCAGTTTGAACGTTAAGTATCTTGTCTTTGCTGTGTATTCAATTGAATATAGGTTGAAAAGGATTTGCAAATCATGTATTCTGTTTTTATTTACGATTTACACAACGTGCCAACTTCACTGGTTTTTGGTTTTGTACTATGCTACAGTGTGAATGGTTGGCATCCTAATCATTCTTATAGTATGTAGTATACAGTATATACACATGAGTTTGTAGTATGTAGTACTTTAGTATGCCATTTCAGATACAGCCACAGTCTGAGGAGGGGGTGAGGTAGAGACCCACAGGAGACCGTTGGGAAGGATTTTTCCTGAAAAAGATTATTTATTAAAGAAAATCCTGCAGACCCTTCCTTAAATGTAAAAAATAGTGGGAGTGAATCATGTTGAAGTGCTGGAGTCTCTGAGTGAATCAGGCCCTTGAGTTTAGTATCTCAGATCTTCATAAAGTCCCACAGAAGTGAAACTGTGCCTACTGTCCTCTCTGCTCCACAGCTTTCATTTCTGTGCCCTACATCTGAGCGTTTCATCTGGCTCTGCAGCCTGCACATGCAGCTCACAGTAGTTTGGTGTAGCATCCCTCCAGGGAGAGCACTGAGCTTAAAAAGTGTGCCTTCCTCAGCTTGAAAGAGCCTCCCCCACATGGCAGCAGAAGCAGAGCTCTCCAGCTTTGTCTCTCTTCTGAAGACGACGATGATGAGGAGAGGCCATCAGCAGCGATGTGACACTCTGTCTGATTGTTCTGGTGCAAACACGTAACTTATTCCACAGTTATATAATCCATCTCCTCCCTGCTCGGAGGTAATGACTGGAAGGCCATGCATAATTCAGAATAAATCAGGACTCAGATTAGTGTCATATGAAAGTGCTGCGACGTGCTTGATGTGTCTGCCTCATCAGCTCGCTCATGCCTCTGGAGTCTGTATTCTGTAAACAACATGGTTCAGGTGTCAGTTCTTCTTTCAGGTGCTGCATTGATTTTGACTTCCCCATCTGAGTGTGTGAGGCTTGACTTTTCAACCAAATCCAAAGTGTGTTCACTCTGTTTAACTCTTCTAAAAATAAGAAAATGTGCCTGTCTCATATTATTTTCTGTTTGAGGATTTGGTTAATCTTCCCAGTTTGGGCCCCTCCTGCTGGCCTGTGTTTGCAGCTCCTCAGGAGGCTGACAGGCACAAAGTGAATCCAGCTTCTGCACGACTGTCAGCGCAGACGAATCAGGACATAAAGAAATAAATATCCATTATCCATAAGGTGTTAACCAAAGACTGTTACAGGGCAACCCACCGGTTATAGTGCTGTTGACATCAGTACATCAGTTATGATAGCCAGTTTATTTTTATTTATGTTAAAATAAAAACATGTCAGACTACTGTTAGTCCTGCTGCTGAAAATGCTATTTGTTGAGAATTTTCTCCTGATCAAAATCTTAAATGGTAAATGGACTTGAGCTTATATAGCGCTTTTCTAGTCTTGGACTACTCAAAGCTGCTTTACACCGCAGGTCACACCTACCCATTCACACCCATTCGCTCTCACATTCACTCACTGATGGTTCTGAGTTTCTATGTTAGTTATCCATCAGTATCTCTAACACATTCACACCCTTTCATGCCCATTTACACGCCACTGACGCAGCAGTGGGAGCAACTTGAGGTTAAGTGTCTTGCCCAAGGACACATCGCCATGTGTCGCCCGGAGCTGGGCTTGAACCTGCAACCTCCCGATCACTGACCAAGCGCACTATCCAACTGCGCCACCGACGCCCCAACCTGAAAACCAGGTGAAAAATTTTACAATTTTGGATCTTGAGAAGGTCCAAGGACTCAATTTCCAAAAAGAAGCAACAGACAATTTCAGTCTACAGGGCTAGTTGATAACAGACGTTTCCTTCATTCATAGATAAACATACATGCATATATACAAACATCCAGAGAAGTTTCCATCCAGGCAGAGGCAAAGGGACGTCCAGACCATAAATCTGTCCTCATCTAATACGCCCTTATTAAATAAAAATATATTTAAGGTTACCCACTTGAGATCAAGAGGGTCCTCATATCTTTGTGGTTTAAAAGGTATTTGTTATAGAGGAATCATCAATAACAGCCATGGACAGAGATCATTCTGATATTACATTAACATCTTTAATGATTATAAATAAAAAGAATATCTACTTGCCTGATTTTATTTACCGTTTATTTAAGTGCATTGGTTAACAAGGTGGTCTTAAATAAGTGCTAAACCTGCAGCATCAAAACACTGAGCAGCATCAGGACAAAAATCTGCGGTCATTTTAACAGCCGTAAGTTATCTGAATCTCATGAATGGGAAAGCTATTTCTAAATGTAGTAAAGAAAATCTGCTTTCCTGCACCAAAACTAAAACCTGGAGAAAAGTAGAATCTTAGTCACAGCAGTATGGCAAAGTTAGCCCCCTGTTTCTATTTTCATCTGTTTTGCAGATATCAGCAAAACTGTAATTAACATTTTAAGCATAACTACTGTTATTGTTTTTAAGATGTTATTATCACAGACAGGCAGTGCTTAGTTCATTCATTTGACTTCTATGTCTGCTTTATTTTTTCTGTTGCACTTTTTTAATTTTCCTTTTCAAATATTAACTTTATTAGCTTAGCTTAGCTCTCTAATTAGCATTGTAAGCATTGCGTTTTCCTTCACGTCCTCTGACCTGTGTGACGTCATCTGTGAGCTTGTTGCCAGAAGAAAACAGAGGAGCCATGCAGCGTGCCGCTCAGAGTGGAGCTGCTTATCCCGGAGGACAGTTGGAAGTTTTACTGCATCGGTATCATGGCTGAATATTTACCAGATTTCGAGAGTGAAGACGAGCCTTTTCATTATGACGGCCACCCGTATTTATTTGAGCCAGAGTATACGGACGAGGAGCTGCTACAAACTCAAGAGCTAACGAGGATAGCAACAGAGGGCCAACGAGCAGACGAGGGTGAAGCAGCGGCTGCACGAACGCTCTAGATTTGTCTCTGACACACACATTTACTGTTGCCCTAAATCCTCTTCACTTTTTCCTCTCGTCCAGCCAGTACAGACTTGTGGCCTACCGTGTTACAATGCTAATTAGAGAGCTAGCACCGGCGATCGCAACCGGTCTGTGGCGAATTATAAACACTTACACAACACATACAATACTTATACGTATTGTATGCATAAAGACATATTAGTTATACTTACTTTATGGATAGTTGACCATTTGGTCCCTGTGGTTTTACTCCAATTTATTTTGGGTACATGAAAAAAGGTATCCAGCACTGCCCTGTTGATCAGAGGGGGGAGATCCTCTAATGTAGTTACACAGCGTCGGGTACTTTCTGTATCATCCCACGACACATCGAGACCACGAATATTGGGCAACAGGTCCCACTCGTTACAACACAGACATTCTTCCTCTGTGGGCATAGAGTCACAGCAACCACAGGAGCACCACCAGTCCTCAGAAATTCGCGTTCGTGCCGCTGCTGCTTCACCCTCGTCTGCTCGTTGGCCCTCTGTTGCTATCCTCGTTAGCTCTTGAGTTTGTAGCAGCTCCTCGTCCGTATACTCTGGCTCAAATAAATACGGGTGGCCTTCGTAATGAAAAGGCTCATCTTCACTCTCGAAATCTGGTAAATATTCAGCCATGATACCGATGCAGTAAAACTTCCAACTGTCCTCCGGGATAAGCAGCTCCACTCTGAGCGGCGCGCTGCATGGCTCCTCTGTTTTCTTCCGGCAACAAGCTCACAGGAGATGACGTCACACAGGTCAGAGGACGTGAAGGAAAACACAATGCTTACAATGCTAATTAGAGAGCTAGCACCGCGATCGCGAACCGTCTGTATGCAAATAAACACTTTTAATGCTCAAACTTATATTGGATGCAGTTGCTCTATCTAGCTTCTCATGCTGCTGCCGGCTGCATCCGCTCCCTTGATACTGAGCCAATTTTAAAACGAGTTGTACCCGTCAATCGTATACACACATACACTTGGGGCAATAGGACCCAGGTTGAAAAATACCGAAGTTGCCCTTTAAGGTTTAACCTTGCAGGAACAGAACTATGCAGTTAATATTTGAAAAGGAAAATTAAAAAAGTGCAACAGAAAAAAATAAAGCAGACATAGAAGTCAAATGAATGAACTAAGCACTGCCTGTCTGTGATAATAACATCTTAAAAACAATAACAGTAGTTATGCTTAAAATGTTAATTACAGTTTTGCTGATATCTGCAGAACAGATGACCAATAGGACCCAAGTTGAAAAATACCGAAGTTGCCCTTTAACTACTCATTTGAATTGGAGACAAAAACAACCATATTCTCTTATGATGTCACAATGAAATTTGATTTTGATTTTGATTTTTCAGTTCAAGTTCTATCATGTGTTTTGGAATAAAGTACTAGTACTGATGTTTTATTGTGAATTATTCAGTTAATCCTATGATGGTACAGGATTGGCTAAAATGAGCCTTAAGGCTTCAGCCTATTCCTTTTTTGGTTGCTTTCTGTTTTTTGTAAAGACTGAATTACTAACAGAATTCCTCCTTTATAAATGTAATTAGTTAACAGGTAAAGTAACTTTCTGAAAACTCTTTTCCTCTTGAACTGTGTGTCTCCGTCTCTGTGTCCTTCCTTGTTGTTACCTGCTGCAGCAGCTCTGACATCATCAGCGGAGTTCTCGCTGTTTTTGGTCTCTAGATTTTAGATTTACTAACAACAGACAAACACTTTGCTTTAGGACATAATGGACACTTCACATGTGTGTTCTTGACTTTTACTTCTTTTACTTCCATCCTGAAAACTCCAGTTTGAACTCCACAGACGCTCCAGACTCACCGTTGATGCAGCTAGCTGTGTTGCCAGATTTTGTGATTGAAATAAGCATTTTGAAAGAGAGAAACCTACATGAAGTCATAGTCTATTTCTTCTTTTTTGTCTCTTCATTTACTTATTAAACATCCTTTTGTTTGGAGGTAGAACATCCTTTTCTTTATACAGAAGTGAAGGGAGGGGCTGCTGTTATTTATAACTCTGTTATTGCTAAACAGTCTAACCTTGATTTTTATAACCAAACAGACATGTCAGGGTTTATCTAAGTTTTATCTTAATCCTGCACAGGTTTATTATGGTGAAAACAGTAGTAGCTACATTAGAAATGAATTCATATTTGGCTATAAGGATTTATTTTAGGCGGAAACATCATTTCTATAGTAACATTTTAATGTGTGTTAGGGTGGGATAAAATAATATTGATAACTTCTGAATTGGGTTTATATTGATGGTTTGGGGGCACAAAAAGCCCAAATGAGAAACTGCGCAATTGGAACAAGATCAAAAAAACTGTAACCTACAACTCCCAATATACACTTGCAAGTTAGAAAAAGAACCTGAAAGTCGCTTATAATAAGCAAACCTGGCAACTCTGGAGTTCCTCCCAACACTGCTCATGTCATGCAGGCTCAGTAAACAGTGGTTATTACAGAATAATATACGTGGTGCACCAAAATCAAACATGTAAATCATGTTAAAAAATCCTTTGGCTAAGTAAAAGAAATCTCAAAACCTGTCTTTTTAATCTAGCTTTTAGCGAATTGTATTTATTATTATTTCACGTTATATTTTAACTTATTTTAACCCTTTCATTCTGTTTTATTTCTACATCTCAGATCAGATTTTTTATTACCTCCTCCAAGGAGGTTATGAGGGAGTCTGTCTGTCTGTACGTCTGTGAACAAAATAACTCAAAAAGTTATGGATGGATTTTGATGAAATTTTCAGGAAATGTTCAGCATGGGAAAAAGAAGAACTGATTAAATGTTGGTGTTGATCCGGATCAGCGTCTGGCCGCCATGATGAAAAGTGTGATTTTTGTGAATAACTACTGAACTAAAATAGATATCATTATGAAACCAGTTGCTAATGGTATGTTTTCATGGTCAATGAATCTAAATATTTAGATGAAATAAAGGTAGGACTAATATTTATGTTTAAAATCACAATATGGGAGAGGACTGTGGCGCTGGCGGAGGTCTGCGCTCTCCGAGTGCTTTACTAGTTTGGAATTTTGTTCCTTGTTAAAGAGACTGTGAGGAGTTTCTAAGTAATTACAAAACAGTCTCACTTTTAGATATATGCCTGATGGAAATACACACTTTAAGATGAGTTTATAGCATCTAAATAGGTTAGCTATAAATGCTATTCCTTAGCTTCGTGGTCGGGTCGGACAGGACTGGACTGGCCTGGATACTCAACTTCAGGAACAAGACAATTAAAACTAGAGCAAATTTATATTATTCAGACACGTCTTAGAGCACCGGGCTGTAAGTAGACATATATAGCCAGCTACAAAACTACAATACTAAGTTTTCCAAAAATTGCTTGTTGTCACACATCAAAAACTACCGCTACGTAACTAGAAAGAGATACATTACCTCGTGGCTTTGCATCCTGTAAGTTGTTGAAAAAAGAAGTTGTAAAGCAATGCAGAGTTCTTGGGTCACATCTTTTGGTGCGTTTCAGTTGTAGTCAGAAGTAGGAATTTCCGAGTTCCGAGTAGAAAACTGCAACTGGAACGTCTCCTGAAGTCTGAATTTCCTACTGGGAACTCGGTGAAACCTCCCCACCCCCGAGTTTACAATGGAAGATGGATGCCCCCAGTGTGAACAGTTATTTAGCTCCTGTAATAATCCATTTATTTGCACTTCTGACTGGGGTGTGTCGCTCTAGATCAGCTGTATACATAGTATTGTTAGACTTATATTTACAAAAATGCTGCCATAGTGATAATCACATTCTTCATGTGATATTTGTGAACAACAACACAGGGCGTGCTAACAACAGCTAACAATAGCCTGGTAGATCAGCATGTTTTTTTCAGACTTCAACTGGAACACCGATAAGTCGGAGATGATGTCACTCCCAGTTCAGAGGCCACTGGAACGCAGCATTACCACAGTCGCCGCGCGTGCTCATGGGTAGCAGAGTCTTTATGTCGCCAGTAATAGATTCTCCTCACAGCACCTTTAAATGCTTTTCCTTTTATTATCCCATTTTAGCTGACTGTATTATGCACCATTTACACTTTCTCATGTTACCATATTGTTTATCAAAGTTTTATTTTATATTGTTCCACTATATTATCTTATTTATGTTTTTACACATTAACTTATCTTACCCTCTAGTATTTTGCTAGTATTTTATCAATCATTTTAGTTTTAGCTCCTGTGTTTCCTCAGTCCTCTAATTCTGTTTTCTGTCTGAATGTCCTTTTTTTGTCTTTGTGCGTTTGAGTAAGTGAGTGTATTGAATGTGGTTTGGGGAAGGGGGAGTGTTATGATTTCATTTTTTGCAATTAAGTAATTTCCTGCTTTTTATTTCACTTCGTGTTATTTCATTTTTTTTTTCCATATAAAGCACTTTGTATTACAGAGTCCTGTATGAAAAGTGCTGTACAAATAAAGTTTGATGGATTGAAGTTTGAAGTATTTAGTAACTTCTGTCAGGCTGACAGAGTGAAATATTGACGTTTGTGCCTGTTAGTCATTTTCTGTAATATTTACATTCTTAGTTTGTCACCATTCTTCATATTGAACAGCATAAATCTCTTGACTCTCCCTCACGATCATCCCTGAACTCTCCTCAGCTGGACTCCAGGTGATCAGCTCACCTGTGAGTTATGAACCAGGTGCTGTGTAATGTGGTGTGTGTGAGGATGAAAGAATCCAGAGATGCAGCTTTTGGTGACATTAGGGCTGTGCAGCGCCGCAGCTGCTGCATGCAGAGTGTACGATGTTGTCTAGAGCAATCAGGCGTCCTATCAGACGTCAGAATACTGATGAGCTGTCTGAGGCGAGGAGGAGACGCCGATAACTCCGACCTGAGCGACGAGGACGGGGGAATGTGTTAGTGCATCGGCAGTCATTACATATTTACGTGTAAAGAAGCTGGGAGGAGATGGCATCACACACACACACAGTTATATCACTGCCACGCCGGCAGGACTCTGTTTTCATCCAGCTGTCAGGAACTTTTATGCTGAGTTATTAAACGTCAAAAAATTAAATACTATGACTTTCACATCTCTGCAGAGTCTCAATTCAACATGAGCCTGTAAAGAGCAGTCTGCAGCAGAGATGGGACACACCAGGAGTTTATAATTAACATTTATAACACAGATATGTTTGTTTCTCTTTTCCATATCAGTACATATACCTATCATGACCTAAAATGGAGATACTGCTCTGTATAGACTATCATTTATTTCAATGACCAAAAGCAAACATAGGATACACAAAGTCTAGACCTGCAGATCTTTAGTGTTCTGACTGTAATGTTTTTGTTAAGGATTCAGAGGCACACAGTAAAGAGGTATGGAGATGGTAGATGTCTGATCCAAGCTGACTTCAATCAATCAAACTCTGATGTCCTGCAGTTTTAAAGAGTCAGTGAACAACAGAGGAGCAAAATCAGGCCACAAAAGTCAAACGTGTTTTAAAAACCAGAATCAAAGGCCGTTTTAGAATTCACCTACTATACCAGCAGTGCGTACTGACTCACCCAAAATGTAGTCTGCAGTATACAGTATGTGAACAAAAGCAACGTTACAGTATGCAAAAAAACCCCGCATGACGTACTGATTCAGGAAAAAATTCACAGTATGCACTGGACCAGTCTGCTGTACCTACTGTTACCCACAATGCAAAGCGGCTGAGGCGAAGCTTCAACAACCAGAGCAGCACACAAATACAAATATAAGAGCCATCACTTGTCATCTTTACCTGTTCAACACGTAATAGTGTGTAATAAGGTGTCAAAAGGTCTGTTGTTGTTGTTTTCTGTTAACGGTTCGTAACGGCCGACGGTGGTTTTACGTCCGTCCTATACCTGCGACTTTATTAGCGTAAAACACACAAGTCTAACATTTTACCGTTATGTTCTGTATTCCACCACCCTAAATGTTCCTGCTTCTCCTCATTCTTAATGCTGTATTGTGTTGTTTTTTTTCTTTAAGTGGCCCTAATAGACGCCACACAGAAATATATAAAATAATTCCTCTCTGAGATAATACGTATTTTCCACCATTGACTGTTTCATATAAAATGCTGCTTCTGTCAATCTCTGCAGATTAATAACTGAAATGTCAGCATGTACTCATGGTTTGTTTGTTTTGTACAATTAAAATTAAGTTTGGAAATAAATCAGCTGTAGCCTACTTCTGCTTTGCTCAAACTGGAAACCAGCGCAGCTACAAAATAAACCAGCAGAACAGTCAGACTACATTCAAGTGTTGTGGATAGTATGCAGTGTCTACTACAGACTACTTTCATAGGCAGTATGTAGTAGGCAAATTCGAAAACAGCCAAAGACTTGAGAGGGTGCTACAGTCAAAGACAAAACAGTTCAGAGTCCTGAGGAATAATGTGAATAATGTGAGCTGTTGTTCTGGGCTGATGAGGTGCAGGTGTGATCCTCACTCAGGTGGGTAACTGTCCCAGCAAAGCCTCATGGGAAACACACACACTCACAGAGACGGAAAAAGGGAGAGGAACACAGGGAAATAACTGAGGCTACAGTTTTTAGTCATAAATATAAGATATTCCACCATATCAGACTAACGTAATATCACATTTTGGTTGAATCAGTAAAAATTACATTAAACAAAAAAAAAACTGCAACAAAAGACACATTCTGTGTCGCAGGAGTGTTTTTTAAACTAAACAAAAACATTTAAAATCATTTTAAGAGTAAATCAAAGGCTTGTGGAGGATATCAGAGCATAAAACAGTTTTCCTGCAGTCTTTCACTCTAATGTGTCTCTAAGCTGTGTTATGATGTGGGTGTAATGATCCATCGATGTGGATCGTTAGGTTAAGGCAATGATCTAATCACATCGATGGAGACTCAAAACATCGATCGACATCGTCATCTTTAATATACACCTTTGTTTGAAATCCCGACCGGACATTCATGTCAGTCTCTGTAAAATGTAACATGTAGCAAGACGCTGTTAGCATCACAGAGCTAAACGGGAGCCAGACATATCGGCCAATCAGAATAGCTCTGCTGTATCCGGGTAAGATACGGTCGACCTGACAGCAGAGGATGCTGCACACACGACAGGAGTGCAGTGAGTTATCTCACCATTTGTTTTTTAGCGCACTGATTAATGAAATTACAAAGTATAGTTAATAGTTCTAATTTTAAACTTGAGACATGTTTTGATTTAATTAAAATCAAAACTACACATTTTTAGCTTGAGCATGGTCAAGTATTGAAGGTGAGTAATTATAAAATAAAATAAATAATTTTTATTAAAGTGTTGCATCATTACTTGATATAATATATACAAACATTACAAAGTAACAGTCAGACCCATAAGGTAACTGTGGGGGTGAAAAAGCACCTTACCTCAATTAAACCTGTTTTAATTTAAAAATGATCAGATCATACAGATGGTTATAATCCTCTATAAACTATCAGACTCAGAGGTCAGCACATTGCTGTCTTGCTTCAGGTGAAATGTTGCTGATTGTGTTCAGTGAGGACAGAATATCGTCTTAAATCGATCGAAGTCCTGATTCATATCCAATTAAAATCGAATCGTGGCAGACTTTGTGATATCGCCAAATATTGTATCATTGTCCAAAGAATCGATATTGTATTGTCACGAAACTGGTGATTTACACTAGGGCTGAACGATTGAGAAAATTATCTCATTGCGATATTTTTCCCCAATATTGCGATTTACTCTACGATTGTTTTAATGTTCCTCATCTTCTGTATTCTTAAACAAACATAAGCTGTAGATCTTTTTATAGTAAAACCAATATGACATTAAATTAATCTAAGGATAAAAGATTTGAGAAAAAGTGGAGAAGTGAAGAACAGAAGAAAAATAGGTATGAAATTGTAAAAACTGGGTCAAAAAAATGGAACGAAAGTGGAAAAAAAGTTAATAGGTGAAAAATAGGTATGAAATTGCAAAAAAAAAAAAAGCAGCAAAAAAATTCAAAAGTGACTAAGGAAAATTGATTATAGCAGCAAAATTGGGATTAAATTTCAAAAACCATGTAAAAAATCCAAACATGGTCTGACAGTGGCCAACAAAAAAAAGATGAATGGGAGCAAGATAGGCATAAAGTTGTAAAAGCTGGGTTAAAAAAGGTTAAAATAGGCATGAAACTACATCACAATGCCAAAATGTTCAACACATTTTGGGTTAAAAATATTGAACCTTCTGTGATTTGAAAATTGCAACAAGCCATATTGAGATTTAATCTAATTTGCAACTAATTGTTCAACCCTAATTTACACCCCTATGATGGATGTGGGTGTAGGCTCTGGGTGCAGCTGATGCTTCTGATTGGTCCTCACAGTCACATGACAAGGAACTTGGGCCTGTCGACACATGGAGGCGTAGTCCTAAACACACGACCCCTTCACAACCAAGTGTCACTACCAAAGTGAAGTCACACTGGTAGCTGTGGAGGGCACTTCAATCAATCAATCAATCAATCAATCAATCAATCAATCAATCTTTATTTGTATAGCGCCAATTCATAACAAGTGTTATCTCAAGACACTTTACAATAGAGCATAAAGCTCTTCATTTTGTGGATACACATATATGCATAGATACATATATACATATAAAATACACATATACATATATATACAAATATATCCATCCAACACCAACATGAATCCATATAGCCAATCATGAATCCCTCCATCATGGCTCAAGAAAAAACCTTCTGTTAAGCAGCATTTCCACTGAAGGGGGAGGGTATGTAAATATGACGGGCAGAAAACAGAAGACCTCGTTGCCATGGCAACAGAAAGACGCCACCGTGTATGGCTGTTATGCTGTAGCAAAGATTGTGACCCGCTAGGACAGGAGCTACGTTAGAGCCTACTTCAGATTATTTATGTGATTTCACATGTCATTCAATCTGATTACCATCTGACAGTTCAATCAAAGAAATAAATAAATGCCTGTGCTCACATGTCATGGCTCCAGGGCTGCACAATCAAATCAAACGTCAGCATTGAGTATGATTTGCTTGTTTCCTTTAAATCTTTTAAACCACGCTCTCTGTGATGTTCTGTCAGTGTGACAAAGGTGTGGGGAACATATGGACACATGCAGCACTTATATTTACGTTGTTTCCCCCATTTAGATGTTGCACTTCCTGCAAAGTTGTCAAAAAGTCTTCATCGATGCAGACTCACTGTTTAAGGGCTGAACTCCCCCTCTGCACTACGTGGCTTGGGATGGCCCTTAATATGACCGACCCTCCGCGAGGACGCACAAACAGAGGGGTAATGGGTAGGGAGAGGGGTGGTTTGGGACCGAACCAAAGTCCTAATAGTCCCCTTTCTAAATTGAGGCCTGGATCTGCATCTTTTCCTTGTTATTAGCCCCTCCCGCCAGAGCGACACAGTTATTGAAGCAGCGGACTGAAGGCAGTGGTGCAGTGGGATAGTGCGCTTGGTCAGTGATCGGGAGGTCGCAGGTTCAAACCCAGCTCCGGGTGACACATATAGCTCCTTTCCACTAGCACGCCTCGGCCCTACTGGATTAGCAGAGTATTTCCACTAGCCTGGTGCCTCCTAAAACAAGCTAGTTTTAGTACCTACTCCGCTCTGGTTCCAAGCGAGCTGAGTCCATACTACAAGATGACATCACTGACTGCCGGCTACTGATTGGTCAGACAATGTCGTCATCGATGAGCCATGAGCGCGGCGACCTAGCATGCTGGCGGTAGCTACCATTAGCTTACCCTCATACGTCTTTTCTTTGCAGCTGGATTGCTCTCGTCCTCGGCTTCATTCTGTTGTATAGCTTCCAAAACTCTCCTGTGCTTCTCAAGGGGTATTTCTTCTTACCACCTGCAGCCTTCCTCTGCTTTCCTTTTTTACTCGGTTTGTGACAAAAAGCCACAGATTGTTGTGTTGCGCTCAAAATGACGTCACTGCAGTGCCGCTCAGCTGTTTACAGCAACACTGCAGCCCGTTGGGCAGGCGACTGGGGCTAATGGAAAAGCAGCACAAGGCGAGTAGAGTAGAGTCGAGAAGAGTAGAGTTGGGCTGATGGAAAAGGGCCAAAAGTGATGTGTCCTCGAGCAAGACACTTAATCCCAAGTTGATGCTGTTGCGTCAGTGGAATGTGAAAGGGCATGAAAGTATCAGAGATACTTATGGATAACTAACATAGAAACTAAACCATCAGTAGTGAATGAAAGTGAATAGGTAGGTGTGACCTGCGGTGTAAAGCAGTGGCAATTGCTCTAAGACTGCAAGGGAAGCTCAGCTTCCCCTAAAATATCCCCCAAAAAAGTGGTGATATGTCCTGCTGTGTGTACATTTCATTGACTAAATATGAGCTAGAATACCTTCATCTTTTGTTCAGAATCAGCTACTTATCACAGGTAACTGGAGCGACTTCCTTCTCATTCATCCCCGCAGCGTCTCAGCGCTTTAACACAGTCGGACGCTGAGCGTCGTCAGACTTCAGCAGGAAAACTTAGAGTGGGTTGTTCCACTGTGGAAACTGGACGGTCATTGGATAAACGCTGGGCTTTGTCCCGCCCATTGGACGCTCAGCGTCTCTGGGGGTCTATGAGGCAGTGGGCTGGCCTGGACGCTGAGCTTCTGCGTGATGATTGGATGAGCTGTCTGAGGCCGAATCCCTTTTTGATTGACAGTGAAATGAGCCAATCAGCGATCTTGAAGTATCACCTTTTACTGCAGCATCTTTTAAGTTTTACATTCAGTTGTTCTGGACTGATCCGGGGCTTTATCGATCTCCAGTGACTTTATCTTTCTTAAAAACGACTAGCGTTGTGTTTGAAGATTCTCTCCTGCCACTTTTCTTTTCACCAACGAGCAGATGCGGATCTTCTCTCCCTCTCACTCACACTCACAGCCTGTCAATCGTCTCACGTAGCTGCTCCAGCTGCTAGCAAGCTGCACATCATGGCAGATAGTATGAATGTTGTAGACCAGATTTTGGCGAGGCCATTTGATAGTCTTCCTTACAAAGAGAAAATTAGAGTAAAACAGCAGGGCAGATCAACTCCTAAGATTGATTTAGTGCAAAAGGTGGAGAAAAGTAACAGGTCTTTTCAGCATTCCTGGTATGACAAGGTGAGCTGGCTCACTGGAAGTGCTGTCACAAAATGTGTTGTCTGGTCAAAAATGAGTTTTGGGGAATAAAATCCCTGAAAAAGACACCAAACAGGGTCACAGATCATTTACATCAATAAACAAAATTATGATGTAGGCTGGAAAAAAAATGAGCCTCCCCTCCTTGACTGACCAGCAGCCGCCACTGTTGTAAAGCAACTTTGAGTCAAAGACGAGAAAAGCGCTATATAGGTTCAAGTCTGTTTACCATTTATAAAACAATTGACAGGATTGAAAGAGCTGGCAATCATAGAAATGTGATTAAAATGAAAACCTCAAATGTACTAGCACTAAAACATCAGATAATTAGATCACTGAAATCCAAGTCTTTGCAGATGATTGACCTTCAGAAAATCAGATTCTTCAAACTTCTGTGGAGATGGTAACAGCTGATCATCAGTCATGAGCACATACGTCTGATAAAATGGATAAAATAACTTTATATTTGATCTGATTATGAACTTCTGATCATGAAGAACAACCTGCAGACTGATTAAACCCTTTTTTTCTGGTTTATAGCTTTAATATTAAGTTTTTTGTTAGTCATTATTTTTTATGATAATCTAATTTTTAGTTGTTGTGCCTTATTAAGCATAATTACTTGAGTAGAAAATCAACCTCCTAAATAATATGGAATAACGCTCTCCCACTTTCATTCAGCTTAAACTGGTATGAACGGCTGGTTCACTAGAAACTAGGGCTGGGTATTGATTCAGATTTTCTGGATCGATTCGATTCAATATTACAAGGTCTCAAATCGATTCAATTCACGATTCAATTCCATATTTATTCAGTCTGGGATATCTAAATTAAAATAGTGCTGTAAATTTAAAAAGTGACCTTTTGACCTGGTACATCATTAAAAATTGTTTTAACATGAAGAACTAAACCCAAAGCAGTTACATTAATCATATTTTAATGATATGCATTAATGCATATTCTGCACATTACTTGTTTTTTGTCCAACTGGTATTTTCCTTTGTACTTGTTAAATCTAAAATACTGTCCATCCAAACATCAGCTTTAAACTCTCCAGTGGTGCCCATATAGAGCTTCACCATGTTTGTTTGCAGTAACATCTCATGAGATCTTGTTCAGTAGAAAGCAACGCTAAACGCTGATCACACCAGACGAGCAGGGTTGATACCACAGGCTGCTTCTCTGCACATCCAAAGAAGAAAAAACTACACAAGTTAAAAGATCCATCTTTGAATTTTATGGATCCATTATGAACCAGTTAAAGGACAATCTATCTAAATCGATTAAATCGATATCTTTAACCCAGCCCGACTAGAAAGCACCAAGAATCTGAGGATTCAGAAAAGCTCTGCTCACTTCCTGATCAGACATCAGCTGATTGGATAAAATACGAGGAGAGCATGAGGAGATTACCTGGGTAAAGTCAGGGATAAAACTCTGTCAGCGTCCACATTTACTGCTCACCCACGTAAAGTCTGAATAATTTTCATGTTTTTTTAATGCTAGTGTGGAAATGGTTTATGATAATGACTGTTTCAGAAATTCATATTAACATTACTTTGTGTGTGTTTGTATTCATTAGTGTAAGTCTGAGTTTGGACAGCATTAGTGTTTCACTAAAACATTTTTTCTAACTCATTTGATCTCCAATAACACCACAAACATTCAGTAACAAACCATAAAAGCATTACAGCACAACGATCCGGCCTGTGGTGACTGTGAACAGCTTTCATTTGCATTTGTGAAGTGAAGCAGCAGATGTTGAGAGCTTTGGGAAATGGCCTTTCTTGTTTGTTTGAAATTACTGAAATATTTTGTTTCCTGGAGCTCTTGGCTTTTGTAAGTATGTGCAGTCATCTAGGCTCGATATAATTCTGTAATTTAGTTCTAATTAGGTCCTTGCATGTGTTACAGTGAGCAGACTGAATGTTTTCCTTCCTGTTGTCCATCACAGTTTTTCCAGATCTGCTTTTGGATGCTGAACACATGTGTGCGTATAAAGTTCTCCCCTGGTTGTCATTAATTAGGAGCCGGTATTGTAATAATGTCAACATCTAAGTGCTTTATTTGGTGCATTATAATCAGCTTTATTATCCCAGCCCTATTCCCAATTCAATTTTCCTCCTGGCTTGGCCCATCAGCAGCTCAGGGCCGCACACAACAGCAGGATAAACGATTCTGCTTTGTGTGCCGCCACTTCCTCATCAGGCGATAAGACTGTGCTGATTAAAGAGATTACTTCTGCCTGACATGTCAATAAATCAGCTTTATAGTTTGTGTGCAGACTGCAGTGCAGCACAGATCCTCTGAGTGATGGGCTTGTTTGGCTGTTGCTGTTTTTGGTTCCTATAGTGCAAACTTTATGGAGCAGGGAAGTGCCGGCTTGTGTGCTTTGTGCCGGTGCCAGGCCGAGGAGCAGAGCTTACTCACCCTCTCCATCTGTTTGCCTGCACCTCCACCCACAGTCTTTTGTCTCCTGTCCTCCTGTGTGTGGCTTCACTTTTAATTTCCAGTTGATCCAAACAGAAACATTAGAGCCCAGTTCAATCTTGTAATAAAAGGAGAAATCCAAATAGCAACACAAACCTGGAGGCCGAAATGTTTTCAATGACATGGGCTGTTTTATGAAAACTTTCCTCCAGACGGTGATCCGGATCACTCCCAACATCTAATCATTTGTTTCTTGTCCTAATCCGGACATTTCCTGAAAATGTCATTGAAATCCGTCTGAAACTTTTTGAGTTATGTTGCTAACAGAGAAACTAATGGTGAATGCACTTGAGCTTATATCGCGTCTTTTCTAGTCTTTGACGACTCAAAGCTGCTTTACACCTCAGGACACACTGACCCATTCACACACTAATGTTCCAGGGTTTCTATGTTAGGTATTCATCAGCATCTCTAACACGTCCACACTCCTTCATGTCAACCAGGGCTGGGTTTGAACCAGCAACCTCCCAATCACTGGCCAAGTGCACTATCCCACTGAGCCACCAACGCCCCTACGCAAATAATAAACAAAACAAACATACCTAACATACCCTCCTGGCTGAGGTAATTACTCAACAGAACTGCTTAAAACTCCATATTTCACGTTCTTGGAGACAGACATGGCAACAGTAACCAAGGGGGGCGGAGCTTAGCAAAAGGCCAATTTCACAAAACCATGGCTGTGTCCAACATTGCATACGAACATACTACATACTACAAACTCATGTGTATATACTGTATACTACATACTATAAGTATGATTAGGATGCCAACCGTTCACACTGTAGTATACTACTAAGTTTCCCATGATGCATTTCAAACCTCTGACGACAAAAATCAGAAGCACACCAGGCTATCAAATATCTCTGTTGATTCACCACATTTGAAAGTTCAGAGAACATTTTAGGGGAGAAAGTCACCACGTAGAATACCAAAATGTGGTCATTTGAGCCAAAAAACACACGGATACAAGTTTCATTTCGGCATTTCAGACATTCCGCTATGCACGCCATTATGCTATCAAAGAAACTTCCGGTCGGCTCCAAAACAAGAGCCCAATTTACAAAAGCGTTAAAGAACCAAAAGGAGATAATAAAAACACGTTTAAAGATATCGTTGGTCCGCTATTTTCGACATGTTTTGTTGAGAATTTGTTTTCTAAGTGGCTCATGTTCAAAGAGGAGTAGCTCCCACCTACAACACTATCTGAATGCTGATTGACAGACAGACAGATCGTCCAATCACAACTGGATATGCTTTCAAACAGTCCGTCTGTTGTGCCCGGTCAGGAAATCTGTTTATGGCTGAAGAGAGATAATTTAACTTGGACTTTTATTCACCATGAATCTGATTATCAACAATGATTGAAGGCCACAGTGGAAAATCCAGTGGGCTTTTAGTCCAGAGCATGTATGTCAATGACCTACCTGAGATTTGTCCTGCTGTCAGTTGACAAATGTATGCTGATGATACAGTCCTCTACACACTTGCTGGATCAGTAGAGAAAGCCGCTGAGCATTCTGTAGCACATTAGCTTGAGTCTTCTCATTTACCACTAAACATTAAAAAACTGTCTCAATATATTCATCTAAACAACACGATGAAGAGTCTTTCTTGATTCAGATCAATAATGAGCCCTTTAATGTGGTTAATGATGTGAGGTACTGAGGATTCATCTTAGACTCAAACCTATGATTTGAAAAACAAGTGAATTAGATGTTATGTTTTATTAGATTATATGTTTGCTAAACAGTTAAATCTAATGTAAACTGTTTCAGGATCATCAGAATGTATCTCTCTTTAAACACAGCCAAACTCTACATGCACACTGTGATATTTTCACATCTGTCATACGGCCTCACCTCCAAGCCTCACAAACAACTTTAAAACCAATCATATCCATAAACAACCAGACAATAAAATCATGGACGGAAAACCTGTCCGATGGCATCACTGTCTCATATTAGAGAAAAACAGCATGCTTAGCTTTGAAAGTTTCATTACCTACTGTAATAGTAATGTTTCCCTAGGCCTGTCATGATAACAAATTTTGCTGGACGATAACTGTCCAAAAAATGATTGCTGATAAACGATATTATTGTCAATATTATTAAGAATTTTTTCATTAATGTAATTATGATATATGTCATAATAAAGTGAGTAGGCTACACCATATCAAAAGCAATAAACTTTAATTACTTAAGAGTATTTAACTGTAATTGGAAGGTCAAGATCTTTTACTTAAAATACATTAAACAAACAATATAATAAATTTAACAAACAAAAAAGAGAAGAACAACAATGAAAATGAAACGGACTCTCTCTCAGGAAAAATTGCATGTAAATAAAAATAATTATACTAATTTAAAAAAATAGAAAATAGACCCTGTCTCTGTAAAGAAAAAATGAAACTCCAATAAAAAACAATAAATAAAATGGAGTTTATACAATTCAGGAATTGTTTGTGACATCAGTACGTTCTCCTAGTCAATTCGTTCTGTCTGTCAAACATTCGTAACATTGCTGGCTTTGCAACTGTATTGAAGGGTTGCGACAGTTTGTTAGCGTGCACCATTTTGCACTGTTTTTTTTATATTTCCTTTGCAGACCAAACGTCTCAGTAAGCACTGACTGTCAGGACGAAGGCTCTGCTGCACCTCCCCTTCTTCATCGCCAGTACTTTCAAACAAATTCGACATATCTCCTCGTCGGTGTTCATGAGCTCACACCTTGTTCATTCTGTTTAAAACCAAAATATTCCCACACTGGGGCTGTAGCATTCTGCTTAAGAACTGTAGCTTTCATGCCATCATTCATATTACCGTTTGTTTCCTTGTTACTCCTCCGGATGCTCAATTCAGCTCTCTCTATCTGTACACGCGAGCAGCCCCGCCTCCCCTCCCAAAGATTGAATGACTGACAGATGCTCACTCTGCTATACATCCGCTACAGAACCAATGCAATGTTAAGAAAGATGGGCAAAGTGAGCCATCTTCTCATTCAGCCTCTTTGGCAGAAAGAGAGGAGGAAAACAAACATGCATGCACGTGTCAGTTTATCGAGGCCTGCAAACTTACCGAGGACATTTTTATTTATCGTTGGTTAATTGACTTATTGATTAGAAGTGAATTTGCAGGAATCAGACTCCAGTCGAGCCAACACACGGGCTTCTGTTTACAGTAACTGTCTAATTCCAATGAGAACATCATTTGGTCTGTCAGCCTTCTCTGTCTCAGGAGCTAAACTCTGGAAAAGTCTACCCACTGAGCTGAGAATGTAAAATAACTTTAAAGGCTTCAACAAATCATGGCTGAAGAAACAACAACACTGTTCCCACATATTAAACATTTGCTTGCTACATGTTTACCTGAAGAAACCTTCTCATTCATCTTTTATTGAACCCCTATTTTTTCTGGATATTTTAATTCTGATGTATTTTCTAATGAACTATGTCTTAGGTGTCTCTGTTCTTCTTTAAACTTCTCTTGGCACAACTTTAGTCCTTAAAGCCTCCCATGGACTGGTGCTGAAAATGAGCACTGAGCTACGAACACAGCAGTGCACCTGTGGATATCTGAATATAACAGCACCAATGTGACTGTGTCCATGTCAAATAAACTATGAATAAAATTAAGTTGTGGGTTGACCCACAAAAATACATCATCCCACCATCATTCAATGTAACTGCTTTGCCTCGTTTTCCAACATCTGATTGCTGCTTTATTTATTTCTTCAGTGCCATTAAACACAGCACTGTGTGGCCAATTTCAACATTTTGCAGATGTTATAAAACTCACATATCTTTGGTGTGATTGGCTGTTTACAGTGTTTATTAAGCAAGGATGCACAAGAAGTGATCAGTTTCATCTCTGTTGATGATCAGCTGCAGCTCTTTTTCCTTCCTCTTTGGAAATGCTCAGATCTGCCACAGGAGGCTATGACAATGAACTCTGTGCTGATTGGTTATCCAAATGATTGATAAGAGGAGGAGAGAGAAGTTTTAGGCCACAGAGCTTTAAAAACAGTCATGGTGTCTGACTGTGACCATCAGAAAACACATGTAGGTGGAGGCTGCAGAGCTATGACAGCAAAAACTCCAGAAGTTCAAGAAAGAGCTGATGGGTATTCTCTTAACAGAAGCATAAAGCATTTCTTAGTGAACTGAGATATTAGAAATGTGCCATGTTCTTCTGCATCCAAGCTCCTTCAACATTTAAAGCAGAGAAAAATGATTTTGCAGTACGAGACCTTCACAAAAAGTAAAAATACTGAAAGATTCTTCCCAACTCCAAATACTCCTGCAGGGTATACTGCTAAAACCTGTTAAATAAATAATCACCTAACAGCATATGATCACCAGGTATTGATGTGAGAGGACTTTAATGAATTATTTAATAGAAAAGCAACAAAAAAAAAACTGGTATGATTGATTATTCCTTTCAAGCTCAAACTCACAGGCCTTGGCTCATTCTCAAAGAAGATCATGTACAGTTGCAGGAAAAATATGTGCACCCTTTGGAATAACTTTGATTTCTGCGTAAATTGGTCATAAATATGTTCTGATCTTCATCTAAGTCACATCACTAGACAAACACAGTCCACTTAAACTAATACAGCACAAAAAATGATCAGTTTACATGTTTTTACTCGACACAGTTTGTAAACATTGACAGTGCAGGGTGGAAAAAGTATGTGAACCTTTGGATTTAATACCTGGTTGACCCTCCTTTGGCAGCAATAACCTCAACCAAACGTTTCCTGTAGTTGTAGATCAGACCTGCACAACGGTCAGGAGGAGTTTTGGACCATTCTTCTGAACAAAACTGTTTCAGTTCAGCAATATTCCTGGGATGTCTGGTGTGAATCGCTCTTTTGAGGTCATGTCACAGCATCTCAATGTGGTTGAGGTCAGGACTCTGACTGGGCCACTCCAGAAGCCGTATTTTCTTCTGTTGAAGCCGTTCCATTGTTGATTTACTTCTATGCTTTGGGTCGCTGTCCTGTTGCATCACCCATCCTCTGTTGAGCTTCAGTTGGTGGACAGATGGTCTGAAGTTTTCCTGCAAAATGTAGCAAAGCAGCCCCAAACCATAATGCTCCCTCCACCATACTTCACAGTTGGGATGAGGTCTTGATGTTGGTGTGCTGTGCCTTTTTTTCTCCACACATAGTGTTGTGTGTTCCTTCCAAACAACTCAATTTTGGTTTCATCTGTCCACAGAATATTTTGTCAGTAGTGCTGTGGAACATCCAGGTGCTCTTTTGCAAACTTCAAACGTGCAGCAATGTTTTTGTTGGAAAGCGATGGCTTCCTTGGTGGTGTCCTCCCATGAACTCCATTCTTGTGTAATGTATTGTAGATTTGTCAACAATAATGTTGGCATGTGCCAGGGATTTCTGTAAGTCTTCAGCTGACACTCTAGGATTCTTCTCCACCTCATTGAGCATTCTGTGCTGTGCTCTCACAGTCATCTTTACAGGACCACCACACCTTGGCAGAGCAGCAACAGTGCTGAACTTTCTCCATTTGTAGACAGTCTGTCTTACCGTGGACACATGGACATCAGGGCTTTTAGAGATACTTTTGTAACCCTTTCCAGCTGCAAGTCAACAATTCTTGATGAGACGATCAGAGCTGCTGTCACTTCAACAACAGGGAGAACGGACTGGCCATCGGGGTGCGCATCTGAGGCCATGAAGCGCGTCACCGTATGGGCCAGCTCCAGGGACAGATGTAGTCTGTTCCTTTGTCATTATAGGAGTACAAAATTAAGAGACAGTTACACAGCAGCTGGCTTATCCATTCATAATGCTTGTGATCCACCTGCACTCCTGGTTTGTCATCGCCAAATAGCAGAGCCTTTAGTGATATACTGTATACTCTCCCGGTGCCTCCGCCTCATCCTCCTTACAATAATGTACTCCATCTTTTTAGATCACGTTAAAAATAAAGACTAAAATAGAGAAATATGGGAAATCACAGGTAAATCCTGAGTGACAGACATTTATGTTCTCTCTCTTTTCTTCGTCTTTTTTCTCCCTCTTTTCTTTGAATTTAATGAAATGAGAGAAGCCAGATATATACTCAGTATCAGATGTTAAGGCTGTTTATTGTTGGCCTGTAAGATGTGCATCAAACTTCCAGGTGCCGTCAGGTTAAGTTTCCATTATGACAAAAGGCTTTAATCCGACATCAGATGTGACGGGACAGTTAATATAGATACAAATGTATATGCTGGTTCAGACGGTTACATTAAATAGTGATTGCTGTGATTGTTTATTGCATTAAAATGTTCCTGACACTCTGGAAACCTGCCTCTGAGGCTTTGTTGACGTGTACACACATGTGCGCCTGTCACCAAATTACAGTTGTGGAGGGTACGCTTCACTTGCGCTGGTAATAGACCAGGTTGGAGCTGGCGAGCTTTCAGCGCACTTTCTGCACTGTTTTTTGGCACGAAATTGTCACTGCGCCAACCTGAATCTGTCGACACCTCCCCCTGGTGCACCGTCACACCCATCTCTGCGCAGGCAGTCTACCAAATTGGCAAATTGGCAGCGCACGGCGGTGCGCCGGATAAAATTAACACTGCACAGGCTGTGCCGGCTCTGCGCCCCCTGCGCTGCCCCATGAAATTAGGGCCCCAAAAGTTGAACTACTGTGTAAGCTGAACAACAATAGATCTTTACTGTGCTCTATTTACATTCTTATCCTGTCCTGTACGTCACAAAGGCAGGCCCGGTGCTGTAACCTTCAGATAAGAGTTATTAGTTGCTGACCTGACTGACTGGTTGGTGAGGAGGTAATTTAGCGAGCATTGTGCTGCCTGACACTTGAAAGCCTGCTCAAAGAGTGTGACTGGCAGGTTGACTGATTGACTGATTGCTTTCAGCGTCTACAGTGAGCCAGGACTGAACACCCTTTGACATAAAATGTTTTCACACACACCAATACAGGAGGACGCTCTTTCTTCATGTTTCACATTTGAGTGAGATAAATGCTCAGGTTTTCTTTGTTTGGCAGATCCACTCAGAGCTGCTGACTTTGCATTATGTGTATAGATCTATCTGTATATATCTATACCATGGTTATGGTTAAGAGATGTTTTTCCCTCCATGCTGAATGTTGGCCTTGTGGTTTTAAAATGAGCCGTGTCAGTGTGATGTAAGGTTTCATATGTGGAGTTAATAACATTCCCATGAGAGCAGCCAGTTCATCGTCCCCACAGATGCATTTAGCATGTGTGATCGCACCGCCATTACTCATAATGTTGCTGCATCAGTGGGAATAAATGCTGCCTAAGCAAAGTGGAGGAAGTATCCCCGGCTCTCTGTCCACGGCTGACGGATGGTGGCCTTACACACTGACTCTCCTCCTTATTCAGTCTCTTTATTCCTCATTCTTTCTCTTTATCTCCTCCCTCCAGGGTTGGGTTCATGTTCTTAAAGCACACAGTGGTTTAAGTAATCAGTCGTTATGTTAACATGGAAACAAAGAACTAGAATAAGCACTTGATTGGGATGAAACCCTACATCTAAGTTTAAATATTTCATCATGCCAATCAGAGGACTGATCTGAGAGAGCTCGTTCAGGAAGGCAGGAGGATCATACTGACTGTTTTCGGTGAAGTCCACCTTAATACTCCAAGGGTCTGATCTACTGAGATCCAACATAACAGGTGCTAAAATTGCATGTGCAAACTAAAAAATTGCACGTGTTATTAGCAGACAATTGGACTCGAGTCATAGGGATTCGGACTTGAGTCGACTTTAGCCACTAATGAGACGACTTGCAACTCCACTTGGACGCGGGAGAAAATGTCTCCAGACTCGACCTGACTTGAGACAACATGATTCTGAAAATTGCACTCAGGCTTTATATGAAGAGTCAGACAGGAGATATACGCCACTCTTTCCTTTTAGCTTTACTTTATTGATGCTCCATTCACAGTACACTTGTCCGTCACCTATTATTGTCCCTCACAGACACAGTACTACACACATAGGTTCCTACCACACACCTGCTTCTGCTACAGTGATGATCAGTGGACAGGGTGTGCGGGACGCAGGTTTCAAATTGGCAACCGCTGTCTTCTGTGCCCAAAGTTATTTTCTCTGCCTATAAGAATTTCAATCTGATAGAAAACAAAGACACGCCAAGTGCAGGACCTGCAACGCTTCGATAAGCGAAAAAGAGGGCACAACATCGAACTTTATCCACCACCTGAGGACACATGAGGCCAGGTAAGTGAAACCTGCAAACGTTAGCCAGGTAGCTAACGTTCCTGTCATAGGTCAATATGGCAGGAACGTTAGCCCGACCTGTGGTCAATATAAAGCTAGCAAAGCTAACATTAGTAAAGAGGGTGTACGTGTGTACGTGTGTTGTATGTGTGGGAAGATAAGGTTTCTCTCAAGATAAAAATATGAGTGCTTTTTGGGTGGACTGGGGAACATTGATGAGGGACTCGACCCGTCAAAACCTGTGACTCGACTTGACTTGCCCACAGCAGAAAAAACTCAAGACTTGCTTGGGACTCAGATCAGAGGGACTTGGGCAATTGTCTGGTTATTAGTGGGCATCTTGCGTGTGATCTGCTATGACTGTGTGTGCAGTTGATAACAGGAGCTAAAGTGGCGTGGACCGCCGTCTATAAAGAACATTTTACGTGTGCTATTGTCACCATGGAGAGTTTGGGAGAGCAGAGAGGCCGTAAATGAAAAATGAAGTTTGAAGTCATGGAGTTTGAGTCAAACAAACACACATGTTAATGTTTCTTTTGCTGCATGTCATTTTGACGGACATGATCAGCACTTTTTCCTCATGCCATATTTGTATACATCATTTTTAATTTTCCTTTTCTGATTGCAATGAAACAAAATCTAAATGACAGCAGTCACACAGTAACACAAACTGAGCGGGTACTCTTACCTGTTACACACTGACAGCCTCTAAACTCTGTCAGTGTGTGGAGAGTGTGATGCAGTCAGCTCTGAGTGACAAACACAGTGATTACGTCTATTAAGGCTTTTCACACAGGTTATATGACCTCCTCCATGATGTATTAAGAGCGCAAAACAGAGAGGATTTACTTTACGTGTCCGTCTGCATGAGTGTGATGGCACACTGGATCGTCTGTCTTTTTCCAGTCTGTCATAATGCCAGACAGCCTCCACAAGCTTTCTGTTTTTCATTAAAAAAAATTCAGTCAGTGATGGGAAATATTTGGTTAATGTGACCACCATGATCACAGCCTCCCTTTCGTAACACTGTGCCCTTTTTGCACCTGCTTTTCAAACATACTAAATTTAAATGCAAAAACACCGCATGCAATCACTTGCAGGTTTGATCAGTCACATTTCAGGCACCAAATGATTATATTTGCATCCCTCCTCCCAGTATTTTGCATGTTCTGATGATCTGCATGTATTCTGCAAATTCATGAAGGCAAACACGCCAATCAGTCAATCAATCTTTATTTAAATACCACCAATTCATAACAAGTGTTATCTCAAGACACTTTACAATAGAGCATAAAGCTCTTCATTATGGACACACATATGTGCATAGATACATATGTACATACATATATATCTATACAAATATATCCATCCAACACCAACATGAATCCATATAGCCAATCATGAATCCCTCCATCATGGCTCAAGAAAAAACCTTCTGTTAAGCAGCAGGAAATCTTGAATGTGGATCCCAGTCTCATGATGAACAGCAAAACCACACCATGCTGTGTTGGTGTGAGGGTGAAGGAAGGGAGGTAAGAGGAGACAAGTGGACTAAAGTAAGAACTAAAGTTAGGGACAGATCCATGAACCATAGACCTGTCGTCTGATTTATTAGAGGTTAGCCTCTTGAGATGCTACATCTGGTTTTCAGGAGGGTCCTCATGTCTGAATGGTTGTGGTGATCATTTTATAGAAGTATAATCTTAGATATTCTTACTGAAAATAAGAATTTATGACGAATTCATGGATGCCCAGACCACAAGGTCATCCCAACCATATTTGTCTCCGTTAAATATAAATGTGTTAAAGGCCTCTTGAGATGTGACATCCCATTTTCAGAGGGACCTCGTGACTATGTGGTGATAAAAAATAGATACTATAGATGTATCAATCATGGATATGGAGATCATGCTAATATCTACATTAACAGCTATGATGATAATGGGAATTGAATGTTCCTAATGAAATGGCCAAATATTTGTCATGTTTGTTATTGTAGTTTTTGAGGCTTCTTGACTCCACTGCAGCAGGCAGTCTCCACCAAGGATCCCAGACCACCTACAAGACAAGAGCCAACACTAAATGGACAATCGATCAATCCTCAGTGCACCCTGTTAGCAGATCAGATTTACACATGTTTTAATACACGCAAGCCTAGTAGATCAGGCCCAAAGTCCATTTACCATTCTTTTATCATCATCTAAGGATTAAAAGGCTGAGCTGAAATAAAATCAGAGTATTAAACACACTCGGGAACCTCAGTCCTAACTAAAATAACTTGACTAACGCACAATCGTTTTGTTGGCTGCTGCTACTTTACACTTTCATAACAAATTAAAACTTACCAAAACCAGTTGTTTTACAAATTACATCATTCTTTCATTTATTGTAATAGGAAGGAACAGCTTCTTCTTCTGCCATCTGAGTTCAGATCTCAGGGCACTGGATGTATTTTACTTGCTTGACGGCTGCAAGCATGTCATCAATTCAGAGCTTTCAGGGTGTCAGCAGCTCGACTCGCCTGCCAAAAATGTCAAGAAAAGGAGACTTGACTGTATTTTCCCCAAATTTATAGAGATTAGTGACAGCAGGAAGATGAAGCCATGACACTGCAGACACTCCCACCTCGGTATGAAAGCCATGGCATTTGAAGCTGCAGCAGAGTGAATTAAATCAGACTGAATGAAAATGTTACAATCAAACATAGACTGTGACTTTCTGACTGACTTTAAAACATAGTCTTTGTATTCCTCTGGGTGCTCAGCTCCACTCATTTACTCTCCCGCTCCAACTGTCCGAGCAAAACATCAAGAAACTAAAAAGAAGTCGGACAAGCCCATGATGGACTGACGTACCTTAAACTTTGTTTGTAAAAAAGGAAGACTATTAAATCCTGTTGAGATGTGGGACATTTAAATAACAGAGGAGGCCTTCCTTTCTCTTTCAGACTGTCCACAGAAGACTGATCGACATCTTTGTTTGAAAGCTCTGCTGTGATCACGTCCTTTCTCGTTCTGAACAGTTACCACAGTATTTTTGTTCTGCAGGTCTGGAGTCTGCAGAGCGACAAAGCTTTGAGGAGAGGACAGAGGCTGTAATTGTGTAATCGGAGTAATTTGCTGCACTCAGTGCCATTATAATCAAGATGGCTGCTCAGGTTAGCATGTATGAACTCCTGTGGATTCATAATCCACTTTCCCTTCCTCTTCTGTGTAATTGTTGTACAGTTGGACATTGGCAAACTGTGTGAATGGAGCAGAAGAGTGGAGAAGAGGAGCTTTTGCACTTCACTGAACTGCTGTGCCGTTTCACGAGTGCTTCATCCTTCACTTTGAGAGGAAACAGAAGCCTGGAGGAGAAAACGAGGGGCCGAGTGGAAAGGTTATTGTAGACTGAAGTTCTGTAACTCTGAGTCGCTTTTATTCTTGTTTCCATCTTCACCGTTATCTTTGTTTTCAAGCAAAAGCACACTCATTACTTATTCTTCATGTTCCACTGACTTTGCTAAGCAGCTGGATCCACCTGATTCAATGTTTAGGTCCAATGTAAAACAGACCCAAAGCAGGACTGTCCAATCAGACTTCTCTGAACAGAGATTAGCATAGATGCTAACAGCTTTAGCAGTAGTTTGAGCAGATCTGGATTTCATGTCTTTTAATATGACAAATACCGACACTACAATCTTTTCTATAGTACGATTTGTTTTACTCTACCCATGACATGTTTGACGAGCTTGTTTTACGCAGTGACTCACCTTCTGTCGTGCCGTAGCTCCCACCTGCTACACTACCTGATTAGCTTGTAACAAATATGATTGACAGAGCGATCCTCCAATCACCTGCTGAATATGCTTCTTTAAACACTGTCCAGGAGAAGTAGAAAAACACGGACGGGAGAGCGAAAAATGAACAAAAACCAACAAGTAACACAAGACCCATTCACACTGCTGATTCAACCCATAATATCTACGCCCCAGTAAAATTTGGCTTCTACTGTGAACTCTGCAGATATGGGATGGTGTGGAAAAGTAAAACTCTAATTTAATAATAATCATTATAAATATTATGATGTTGAATCCTTTCAAATGCCAGATAGCAAAGAGACAATAAAAGACTTTACATATTAAATTCTATTCTATTCTATTCTATTCTATTCTCATCCTATTCTAAAAAAAAAAAAAAAACCTCATATTGTACACTGAGCTTCAATGTGCTGTGCACAAGTCTGCGTCCTATCTTGTATATATCTTGTATATTTCGTTATACTATTTCTGTATACTTTTTTTAAAAAACTTTTTTAACGTAACTTACTATCGCACTGAAAGAGAAGCTCTCCAATCTCGTTGTACATCCTGTATAATGACAATAAAGGCTATTCTATTCTATTCTATTCTATTCTATTCTACATGGGTAATGGCAGTAAGGATAAAATAATTAAATAATCGAGACAAAACAAAAAAAAAATTACCAATGAAAATGACCTTAATGACCCATGGCAATCAATTTATAATGTGTTCTTAAAATAGAGCAAAAAATATCTGCTATTTACAGCAGCAGAACGGGAAAACACCAAACAAATCACATCATTGCCGTTCTGCCCGCCTCCTGCTCGTACATTTCACCAGCGTGCACAGACTCTGACTCATTTGAGCTGAGAGGGATCCAGCTACACTGGAGAATGCTTACCTGTCAAGTTTAGTCTTTGAAAATAAGGGAAGCCCGCCGTGAGTCGTCCCACAACCCCAACCAAGCTCCAGTATCCCTCACATTTTAAGACAGGTGTACAGAAATCTAAAATAAACTCTTTGTTTTTCTAAGTTTGTTCTGCTGCTCTAATCTCACCACAGCTGCCACCCAGGCTACTGCAGGTGGACGTTCTCACCAGGCTTTTTCTTCTTCTTTGGTTTTACGGCGGTGGGCGTCCATCATTTTGGAGCATTAACGCCCCCTTCAGGCTAGAGAGATAGTTCAGTTTGGAGAGGCAGAGGAATGTTTTTATTATTATATCATCACACAGGAGATTTACAGGAGAATACTGATACAGGAGGACGTCAGGAAAGAGGATAAAATACAGAAAATACGGTAGTTTAACGGCCAAAACAGGAGACTTGACAGCTGTGTGGAGAATGTCAGAGGAACTACGTATACCCCGATCAACATCGGCTGTGAGCACTAACTAACTTTACATGTTTGTTTGGTGTTTTCTTACTCTGACTGAGACATGACTTGGTGTAGCGTAAAACATAAACGTTGTGCTGAGGGTTTGGAGTTGAATCAGTCTTCTGGTTGTGAATCAGCGGCGCTCGTGCATGTGAGCGGGGAGCATGGCTTTGGAGGAGGGGTGGGAGGGGCTTTTTAGATCATTATTAACTTCTTTAATTAATGCACAACAATATCCAGCAAAATTATAGCTATGATGTGTATCTATAAATTGAAGAGTATGGCGTTAGCTTGCTCTATTTTAAAATAACTTGAGGTAACATTTGTCATGATTTGGCACTTTACAGGTAAAGACTGATTGATTGAGTGATTTACCTGACTCCTTGATTTCACCTCTTGAGTCTTCTTCAGCCTCTGAACAATTTTTGTAACAACTTCTCTTTAACTAATTGGGTTGATTTAAAAAAATTCAACATCCATTTCAAATCTGGCCTACAGAGCATGTGCAAAAGACATACCCAATTTTTTTCCCCAACACTTTCCTGAATGTTGCTTGAACTGACCTGAGACCTGCCCTGTTTCTCTTTATTCACTGTCTTCATTACAATCCTTTCCAGTTGCTCCCATCCTGGCTTTCATTCCACCCGTCTCGTTGTACTGATAATTTACGGCTGTGTTGATGAGGAGTTAATTGAGCCAATCTGTCCATTAATTTGTCAGACATTATGACATCCAGTCTGTCCTTTTCCACAGATATGCCGACGTGGACACTGAGCCTGTTCTGGCCCACAGTCTTTCTCAGGCCTGGACCACACAAATATGGATATGTTCCTAAACGCACATTTTTCTGTCCAGTTGGGCCTCTCAACCACACGAACACGATGATTTCATCCACATAAACTGAGATTTTTTAAAACAGATAGAAAAGTGAAGAAATAAAAAAATATCTGGTTGAGTGGATCTGTGTAGCGGTGTTGAATGGAGCTGGTGTTGACGTGACGACATCAAGCGCCTAGCAAAAAGTCACTGTAGCAGCGGTTGCCAACAACAAGAACGATGGCCGACATTTACCTATCTCTGTGTTCTTTGCACTTTTTGCCCTCATTACAGCTCTACAAATGAATGTAATGTTGCATCAAAGGCACTCCACTGCTGCACAACGTCGGCGTCTGCTGCACGCAGTATTATTAGACTGTCCCAAGCGTCCACGGTGTCACAAGATAAAACCTGAAAAACTGTAGAAACAGAAAAGGTCTTCAAAACACCTCATTTCTCCCTGACTGTGCCTTCATGGATCATGGTCGTAACTCCTCTGGAGACATGTAGCACCATCAAGTCTGTCTTTAATTCCCACCAACTACCACGAGCAGACATCTGCATCCGATGTGTTTACTACTCTGGACTTTCTTCCTAAACAGCGATTGGCTGTTTGATTGGGTGTCTTAAATTATTTTTAAGTGGCATCTAAGTTGACTTTTGACCACCCTGCTCATTCGGTCCCCTCAGCTGCCCCTCCTTATCTCTGTCCAGATGTTTTTCAGCCAACAGAAAACCACAAACCTATAAACTCTTTAAATGAAACAATGGACACATCTAATAATGTGATATTTTATCCTGTTATGACAAATGCTTTCTAATGATGTGACTTTTATGTTTTTAGATCTAAAAATGCCAAAGTTGGATTATTTGTGAAAGCTTTCTGACAAACTAACAGGGCCTCTTAGTGGAAACTGAGAAGAGATCTTCCCCTCCAGGACTGTACTCTGTACTCTGTTTTATTAAAGAATGCTTATAATAGGATTTCTACACCTTCAGTTTTGGTAGCATACCATCCCAAAGGCATGTTAACTTATATGGCTCAAGTTAACCACATCTATTTTGTTTAGTTGACTTCTTAATAAGATTAAAAAGTTGTTTGTTCTTTCTTATACTTTAGATATATAGTATTTGGTATCAAATTGATCACCATGAGATTTCCCATCCAGGTGGAGTGCTTATATTGGATGTTTAATGAAATTACAACTTAAATTTGGCCAAATATAAGTTGATAAAGTTTTGTTACTCATCTAAAGGCCGTCCCCCTGCAAGTAGCTTAAAACCAGAGAGAGACACATGTTTCACTCTCTCTCTTCCCTTCCTCCTCTTCTTCGTCACACTTCTTCTTTGTCTTGCGTCTATTCGGCTCCCCAACTTATTTTTATCTTTTTGTCTAAGTTTGTGGCACACCTGCTGATTCTTTCTTTATAAGTCAGTAACACTTCAAAGATTTACTTCATAGTAAATGGACTTTTTTTTATTAATTTCAGAATAGTATTCGTCTGGCCAATGAATTCTTAATTTTTGGAATTAGTTACAAATCAATATTTTCTTATACAATCAAGACATCAACGATCCAAGCTCCAGCTTCACCTTAAACAGAACCTGCCAGTCCAATCTAAGACGGTACTTCTCTGGGACCAGCTCACATCAGAACATCCTCCCTGGATCCATCGCGCTGGATAGAGTGTGGACTTCAGCCTCCCTCTGGGCAGACTTCAAACCAGAACAGTCCTCCAGGCTCTCTAGTAGCTCCAGACCAGTTTGAGATCCGATGCAAACATCATATCGTAAGGCACGGTTCTGTATTCCTTCAGATGGGCTTGAGTGTGTCTTGGTTTAATTCTCCAATAATTTCCCCTTGATTTGACCTTTTACAAGTAGGTTAATTCATTAAATTAATCCTCTATAACCACTCCATATACTTAAATGTTCCTTGAGGGTTCATATCTTCTTTCCTGATTGGCAGCATAATTGATTCAGTATAACTCTGACATTTGTTCCTTCTTAAGTGTTTATTTTATTTTATTTTGTCTTATATATTCATTTTAATAAATCACCCTTATATTTAAAGTTCTGTCTGTTGGTATTCTATTTGGAAGATTGACATCACTGCATGAGAGTTCTGTCTTTAGATTTAAATTGATTAAATTGATAAAGTTTGACTTAAAGATGCTGTGAGGAGTTTCTAAGTAATTATAAAAAAGTCTCCCTTTTAGATATATGACTGATGTAAATACACACTTTAAGATGAGTTTTATAGCATCAAAATAGGTTATCTATAAATGCTATTCCTTAGCTTCATGGTCGGGTCGGACAGGGCTGGACTGGCCTGGATACTCAACTTCAGGAACAAGACAATTAAAACTAGAGCAAATTTATATTATTCAGACACGTCTTAGAGCACCGGGCTGTAAGTAGACATATATAGCCGGCTACAAAACTACAATAGTAAGTTTTCCAAAATTTCCTTGTTGTCACGAATCAAAAACTACCGCTACGTAACTAGAAAGAGATACATTACCTCGTCGCTTTGCATCCTGTAAGTTGTTGAAAAAACAAAGTTGTAAAGCAATGCAGAGCTCTGATTAAGGTCCTTATTGCATTCATCAGCCTCAAAACAAGTACACGCTGGGGATTGTAAACCTCCGTGGTGCGTTCCAGTTGTAGGAACGTCTCTCAAAGTCAGAATTTCACTCCAGGGAACTCGGTGAAACCTCGTCACCCCCGAGTTGACAATGGAAGATGGATGCCCCCAGTGTGAACAGTTATTTAGCTCCTGTAATAATCCATTTATTGTCACTTCTGACTGGGGTGTGTCGCTCTAGATCAGCTGTATACATAGTATTGTTAGACTAATATTTACAAAAAAGCTGCCATAGTGATAATCACATTCTTCATACAACAACACAGGGCGTGCTAACAACAGCTAACAATAGCCTGGTAGATCAGCATGTTTTTTTCAGACTTCAACTGGAACGCTGATAAGTCGGAGATGATGTCGCTCCCAGTTCCGAGGTTACTTGAACGCAGCATTACGACAGTTGCCGCGCGTGCTCATGGGTAGCAGAGTCTTTTACGTTGCCGGTAATAGATTCTCCTCATAGCACCTTTAATTGATTTATCTGATTTAAATGAAATCTTTGATAAATCAGCTAATTAAGTTAATTTAGCCTTTTTTTGTATAAAAGGATGGTGCCCCTTTAGTTAACGAGAGCAAAACTGGTTAGGAAATGAATATTAATTTCTTTAATTAATATCCAATAATATCCAGAAAATAACCACTACAATGGTTTAACTGCACATGCTCATAACGTTCTTCTTCTATGGTTTTTACATTTTGCTAACCTGCCACTTTTCAGCCAGGCATGGCATTGCAGGCTTCAGAGGCGATCGTTTTCAGTTTTGCCTCTTCGTATGGACAGAGATATTTCTGTGGTGTGGACAGAGATTTTTTTTTAAACGAGGACAAAGATATCCAGTCAAAAAAATATCCGTATACGTGTGCTCCAGGCCTGAGCCATGTGTGCAGACAGCGCTGAAGGAAAACTTGTCACTGTCAAGAATCCTGAACTCGAGGGCCTCGTCAGGGCCTCGCTCTTCGACTGTGTCAGGCAGTTTATTCCCTCTCTCTTTTCCAACAATCTCTGAGAGAAACTTTTTCCACCAGGAGATCTTATGGCTTCATTTTGTTTTTTTTAATGGTGAGGCTTTGGAGAGCTTCTTTAGGGAGAGAGGTGGCCATGGTTTGACTGACGGCTTGAATGCCTGACATAAGCTCCTGCCACATCCCAATACCAACAGGTGAACTGAATCATCCTGTTAGCACGGATAAAACAGCTAACCTGAAATCATCTGGTCAGATTGGAGGCTCCACCACAGTCTCTGCCTTAAACTATGTAGGAGGATGTAATTTGTTTTGTGATATTTTCAGTAATGTCTTTTTTGATGCTGGTAATAATTTCATTTCTGGACAAACAGGAGAAGAAGGTGACAGTGTCATGTGTACGTTTGTGGAGAAAAGGGTCAGATTGTTGTGGAGATTTATGCTTTTTAGAAAGTTGACCTGGTTCTGGTTAGCCTACATTATGCCCATGAAAACGGGTGTAAATACCAGATCTGTCCTCTTGTCTGTGATGACGCTCCGGCTTTGTCACTGGTAGGATCCCACGTTAGCATCACTCAGCAACACGAAAGAGAAGAAGACGGCAGGAGAAGACGAGATGAACAACAGGAATAATGAACGATATAAAATTCATAAAAAAGTGTGCTTGATACAAAGAGTGACGTTAAGAACTGAGGAAATCTTCACTGGGAACATAATGAGACAGAAACTGACAGTAGACTTTTGTAGTTTCTGCTGAACACTTGATGTAGATTTCAGTATTTTGTTTCGTCCAAAAATGTGACTAAAGTATTCAGTATTAAAAGGAACATCCATTTGTGTTATTTCTAATAATAATTACCATACTTCTCTATGGAAAGTATATTCAAATTCTTCCAATTAGGACGATGTTGTGACGGTCACGTTATTTTTAGACAGTTATGTATTTGAACATTTTGTCATTTAATCAGCCAACAGCATTCAAACAGATTTAAACAAAATTAAAATTTTACCTAATATGAGTAAAAGAAGTAACGCGATACAGACTCATAAATGCATCATATTATCACACACATAATGATCTATGGAGCATAGTGTAGTTTGTTCAGGTAGAATTGTTGCAGATATGTGATGTCATCAGCAAGCGCATCTCAGTTAGTACAGATGATCGGCTACTGAAGTGGAAAGAAAAAATACAGTTTCTATATTTTAAGGAATGAGCAGTTTAGTGCAGCAGATAAGTGAAATAACTGTTCACGAGGGATGCAAGCATGAAATTTGGCACAGACACTCTCTTAGGGCCACTCTTGGAAAATGACGTTAGACACTTGAAAATTCAGATGGCTGCCATTTTCAAGATGGCTGCCATTTCTCTTGAATGCTATTAATTCTATTTTTTTTTTTTTTTTTTAGTTCAAATGGTTACGTGAGAACAAAATGGGCAAAAATTCTCTCTAAGGGCCATTTCTTTGGAAAAAGGCAATGGCCTTTGAAAAATAAATATGGTGCTGATTTTGGATGAAAAACGTGAGCAGCCAGCTCTCCAACACCGCCCTGAAAAACTGCCGCTGTCTTGGATTTTGGAGTGTCTGTTATTTTCCAACAGAGTGGCCCTTAGAGAGTGTTTGTGCCTAATGTCATGCTTGCATCCTCATGTGAATGATTCTTTTGAAATAAACAATTATCTGCTGCACTATTTAATGATTAATTGATGCTGCTTGATGAGTGTTTTATTAGGAGACTGGTGGTAATGTTGCTTAAAGAGACAAAGATGTCTCCACTAAGGGCATCAACCGTCTGGAGCTGACGTCCATCTTTGTTAACTCCAGTCAGCATCCATCCCAGATGGTCTCTGTTGGACTGACCATTCAAGTGTTGCTAATTAGCACTTGTGCTAAAAAACTCAACGAATTTATCTGGTTTGTCCGATGTCAGTGTGACGTCCACATCAAATAAACAAAAATAAACATATTTAGATCTGAGGGACACACAGTAAGAACCATAAGAGAGACCATATTCTCCCAGAAGGTCTTTTTCAGACGAGTATTGTGAACTGCAGAAAAACTCAGCCATGACACACAGACCAGTCTCTGCGAGGACTTCTGTCCTGAAGGGAAGTCCTCCTCAAACTGTTGTCAAACAGCAGCAGAACAGGTCACACGAGAGGCAGACGAACCACCTGTGCAGCTGAAGACACACACACACACACACACACACACACCAGGCTGTCACCGTGACAACAGAATTACCTGTGACAGCGACCACCTGAGCGGAACAGCAAGAGGTCAACCACCTGAAACAGTGTGTGTGTGTGTGTGTGTGTGTGTGTGTGTTCAGGGTTACCTGTGCATGTATTGTGAGTGTGAAACTCACCTGTTACACCCATAGACTCTCTGTGGAGGAGGAAGCAGCAGAGTCTGAGCAGGAGAAGGACGTCTCTGTTTCTCTTCATGTCGTCTTTAACGTTTTTTCTGATGAACTTTAGTCTGGAAACATTTTATTCTGACAGTTTTGGGCAGAGTAACTGGAAGATCGAGGATGAGAAGGAGCAGCAGAGACCAGCCAGCAGCCATTTCATATTTGTATTTTTAATTATTTATAATTATTATTAGTTATTTGGATTTATGAATGTATGTGTATTATATCCATGGATGTATTATAAGAACTGGATAGCGTGGCTCCGCCTTCTACCATGTAACGGTTTTGAAGCCAAAATATCCTTCGTCAGGGCGCCGCCATTGTGCAGCCAGTAGAGAATCTGGACCATATCTGGACGCAGCTGTCGTAAACGGTCGCAACACTCTGCAGCATACGCCGTACACAATCATTGTGAAGCTGCCGTAAACCGCGGTTATTTTTTAAACTCTAATAACTGATGAAAAAGAAACTTTTCAGAAAAAAGAGGACTTGGAAAAAACGCAGCCCAATAATACTTTCATATCACCACAGCATACAGATGGGAGAAATATTTCTACGAGGTGTATTAATTTTTTGAAGTTTCACTACGGCCCGTTCAGATGAATGGAGGAGACGGAGAGTTGACCTATACTGCAGCCAGTCAGCAGGGGGAGCAGTTTTCGTGGAGACTTCAATTCGAGCCCAGCCACATGACGTCCATGTTTTTACAGTCTATGATTATATCCAGTGTGGTGTGTAGCGTGTTACAGTAACGTAACTACTATTTCTGGGTAAAAAGTAAAGTAACTACTGAAAATTTGGGAACAAAACCTAGTTCCTTTTTTGAATTGCAGCCAAACGTTACTTTTCCCACAGACAGATCTGACATCGAAGCTGCTGCATTAGACACAAGCAGCGTTGCCAAGCCTGCTCATTATAAGCATCTCATGCACATGGAGCATGCTCCAGAGCCAAAGTTGCCAGGTCTGCTTATTATAAGCGATGTTCTTCTCTTAAATAGATGCTTGGCACTGTGATATTGAAATGTAATGTAGACGAAAATTAACTTAGTTTATGTAGATTTCTCTTTTTAAAAAGTAATATATCACATCAGGAAAGGAAATAGCTGGAGGTTGATTATTTTGGGCTTGTTTTTGTCGACCTGGAAACTCTGGACAGGAGCTCTGATTCCACAGGGTATGTGACATGATTTAGTAAAACAAAGAGCACAAAAGAAATAACTGTTATGTTCTCTGTAGTAGAACTTTATGTAGGCCTTCACATTTAGGAACATATATGGGGTTCTGTCCAAGGTTGAGCAATGTGAAAGTAACAAGTAACGTGAAAAGTTACTTTTCATAGAGGGTAACTAAGTAAAGTAACTTTTTAAGAAGTAATGGGTAACTAGCAAACACTACTTTTTTAATGTAACTTCCCCAACACTGATTATATCTGCTGTTTTTTTTAACTGTGTGATATCCTGTGTTCTTTTTTAACCATGTATTATACAAATACTGTAATCTTAGTTCCCCTTAAGGAGTTCCCCAAGGGATTAATAAACTACTTTCCAATCTTATCTTAACCCAACTTCACTGAACTTATCTTATCCAGCATTTAGACACATACCAAGGTCAGAGTCTCTGGGAGCAAGAGTATTTTTTTTAGATACATCTATGAAATAAGGCCCATAATGAGCACATGTCCATGAGATTTAATGCTTCCTTTTGCAAAATATAATGCATCTGATATTATCCTGTCTTTGAATTTGAAATGTTTTATTGTTACTTATTAGGGGTGTAAAGAAATTTCATGCCACGAAATTTCACAAAATAAAAAATGACGAAATAAAATTCAAAGACGCACGAAATAAAAAAACAAAATATAACGACGCAAAGAGGCGCTTGTGATTTTTACCCTCCTCGCCTACCGTAGCAAAACACTCGCTTCAATATGGAGGAAGACGAGGTCGAGGAATTAGCTGACGCTCCTTTGCCAAATAAATCGGTTGTGTGGACCTATTTTGGCTTCCCATGTAAAAGACGAGAGAACGGTGAGAAGATTGTAGACAAAACAACAACCGTGTGCAAAATATGCTGCTACAGTTCACCGTATACTGCGGTGAGTACAACTACCAACTACTTTGAACTGGAGACAGGCAGCAACTGTATGTTTGTGTAAGTCTGCATAAAAAACAATATTTGATTTTTGCATCTACTGTTGAGTTGACAGAATTTGATCATACTTGAAGATCAGAAGTATATGCACTGTTATAGACTAAATATTATAGTTCACAGTTCAGACATTTATAGGTCTAAACTGCAGCTCTGAGGACTGCTATTTGTTTTCCTTTTCATTCAAGAATGTACTTATCCTGATTGTTACAACAACAAAGCACTTTTTATTGAGACTTTATGTTTGTATTTACACAGTAGTCTAAATAAGGGGAAAAAATACTTTTTTTTTTTTTTTCAAAGAGCATTTATTTTGTAAATATATAATATAATAATTTTTGAAATATTTTTTGTATGTCTGCATTCGGAAGAAAATAAAGAAAATGAGATTTTTGCTCAACTTCCTATTGTTGGGGATTTTCTATAATCTTTATTTTGTATCGTGAGTATTTCGTATTATTTCGTGAGTTGAACATTTCATTACACCCCTATCACTTGTTGTAAAGGTCAGTACAGTTAGTAACTGTGATTGGTAATCTTGGTGATAATTTTTCCTTTTGTGTTATTGAGAGATTAAATAAGCTTTTTAAAAAAGTTAACAAAAAGAGGACCCAGGAAAGCTCTAAAATCCTAACACTGGAGTTGAAGGAAAAACACTGGAGGACAAAAGGAAGCTAGGAAAGGAAGGAGAGACAATAACACTGAGGGACACAGTCACATAATGACACATGACCAACTCCTCAGCATCTCTAACACCACGTTATTTTATTACTGTAGGCAGAGGCAGGCTAACACTTCTCATTGACTCCCAGTGTTTGAGCTAAGCTAGTTAGCGAGGGGTGAGCTCTGCCTTTCTCTTCTTTATCATTAAACACAAAATAAAGTTTGTGTTTGGTTTACGTTGTGGCTTGATGCAGTCATGTTGTGGTGTTTGCTTTTGTTGTGACCCTTCTCAGCCACCGTACCACACAACCCACTTAAAATACAAACCATTCTTTCAGTTTGCTAAAACCAGAAAAGGTTTAAGTCTTTTCAGTTGAATTATAAAGACATAAAAGACAGAAACAGGCCTGATGTAAAGACACTCTGGTTCTGTGTTGGCTCCCGTCTGTTAGAGGGGGTTTAGGAGTGTAATTTGGGTTGCCAGACCCTCCTGGGTAAAACATGTCAGGAGTAACCAGGAGGCAGGAAATGAGCTTCCGTAAATTTAATTACATGTTATTTATTAATTTCCAAAGGGATTAGAATCACAGAGAAAAGACGTAACGATAAATCTTCTGCTGAAAGTGCAGCAGCAGCAGCAGGACCCCCTACTGGGCTGTAGACCTGGACTCCACCTACACCATCAGGATTTAGCAGGTCAACAACTTTAAGGGCCTCGAGTCTCAGGGCCACAGCGAGGCCTTCAGGCTTCGTTTAAATCTGTCTGCAGAGGCTCTCCTGTCTTATATTCCTTTAACAGAGCAGTGGCTGTGTGGGGGCGTAATGATGCCAGACGCTCTGATCATAAAGCCTCCAAAGATCTCAGCTCCAATCAGACCGCTGCAGGAGTAACGACCTGACCCACAGGAGCTCATATCCTCGGCTTTATGAGCGACCGAACGCTCACCTGACACCTGAACACGACCATCTGTCAGACCGCACGGCCACTGTGGATCATAAAGGCTGCAGCTCGTCTCTCAGAAAGGAAAGAGAAATGAGAATCAGCAGAGTTCATTAAGGAGACGGACAAAGAGGAATGAGTGTTTGTCTATTTAAAGAATGTGTGAAGAAACTTTAAAAACAGACTCATATGTTGGACTTTCAGACCGATGTTTTAACCCTTTCATGCATGAATTTCTTAAATCATATGGGAATGATCTTTTTAATATTTGTTTTTGCTTTGAAACAAGCTAAAAATAATGTGCAGCTTTTGAATATATTTTGAGTGAGTTAATAAATAAATAACATTTCAATGGAACTAAAAGGATAAGTTTGGTTTCTGCAGCTTTCACATTGTTTATAGAATGAAGTAGAACAATATACTCACCCAGAAGGCTTTCCTGATCCAAACAGTGCTTCAGGAGATATTTAGATCCAAAATCGAGAGGCGGACATCCGTATAATGGTAGCACACGGGGCATGTATAGTGCCGCTCCTAAAACTGCATTAATCGTCCAAAAACTCATTATTTCACCAATATTTCATCATGGTCCACTCACGCTACTCCTCCATTACAGTCTGTGTCGCTCCAGACATGTTTTTGTGACTGTGCTGACCTCTGAACTGAAGACTTTCTTTACGGCTGCCACGCATGCTCAGTACGGCTCATTGTTTCAGAGGCGACCGCCGGCTACACAACAACTTTCTTCTGCCAGTTTTGTGCAAAATGGACGAATATCTATCAGATGAAGATGTTGTGGAGGAGAACTTTGAACATGATGGGCGTCCTTACAGTTTCGAGCCAGAGTTTACAGATGAGGAGCTCATCGAAAGGAGGATGCTGTACTGCGCATGCGCGGCAGCCGTAGGGTTACAGTTCTCTGTAACCCTACGGCTGCGGGCTGTCATCTCGACCTCCTTGGAGTAAGAGTGAAGCCGAGATGAAGAGGAATGGGGCTAGTGTTTCCCCTTGCATCACCCCTGCCAGGATGTCAAACTCCCCACTGTTGCCATATGGGGTCACTACCCTGGCCCTTGTACCTGCATACATGGTCTCTATTGCCCGGAGTAGGTTGGGAGGAACACTGTAGGCTTTAAGGATCTTAACCATCGTACCTCTTTGGATCGAGTCAAATGCCTTTTTAAAGTCAATAAAACACATGACTGCGGATAGGTTGTCCTTCCTCACTTCCTCAATCAATCAATCAATCTTTATTTGTATAGCACCAATTCATAACAAGTGTCATCTCAAGACACTTTACAATAGAGCATAAAGCTCTTCATTTTATGGATACACATATATGCATAGATACATATATTCATATAAAATACACATATACATATCTATACACATATATCCATCCAACACCAACATGAATCCATATAGCCAATCATGGATCCCTCCATCATGGCTCAAGAAAAAACCTTCTCTTAAGCAGCAGGAAATCTTGAATGTGGATCCCAGTCTCATGATGAACAGCAAATCCACACCATGCTGTGTTGGTGTGAGGGTGAAGGAAGGGAGGTAAGAGGAGACAAGTGGACTAAAGTAAGAACTAAAGTTAGGGACAGATCCATGAACCATAGACCTGTCATCTGATTTATTAGAGGTTAGCCTCTTGAGATGCTACATCTGGTTTTCAGGAGGGTCCTCATGTCTGAATGGTTGTAGTGATCATTTTATAGAAGTATAATCATAGATATTCTTACTGAAAATAAGAATTTATGGTAGTGACGAACTCATGGTGCCCAGACCACAAGTCCATCCCAACCATATTTGTCTCTGTTCAGTATAAATGTATTAAAGGCCTCTTGAGATGTGACATCCCATTTTCAGAGGGACCTCATGCCTATGTGGTGATAATTAAAATGGAAACTGTAGGTGTATTGATCATGGATATGGAGATCATTCTAATATCTACATGAACAGCTATAATGATAATGGGAATGGAATGTTCCTAATAAAATGGCCAACTATGTGTCATGTCTATAATTGTAGTTTTTGAGGCTTCATGACTTCACAGCAGCAGGCAGTCTCCACCAAGGATCCCAGGCCACCTACAAGACAAGAGCCAGAGACGAGTACAGGAGCAAACAAAAGGGGCAAAAGCAGATGCTGAGAGAGAGAGAGAGAGAGAGAGGGAGAGAGAGAGAGAGCCCAATGTGCCAGATCCCCCCCGGCAGTCTAGGCCTATTGCATCTAAACTATGAGTCTAATTTATGAACCAATTTATAAACTATAAGCTGGTCCCTAACTGAAAGCTTTATCAAAGATAATCCTCCTCAGTGCCAAGATCTGGGCAGTGGTAGTTCTCCCCTCCCTGAAGCCATTTTGGTTCTCCTTCAGGTGAGGGTCAATGGCGCTCCTTATCCTGTTTAGTATCATGCGGTTGTATACTTTTGCAATGGCATATGTCAGGCTGGTGCCTCGGCAGTTGTCAGGCTTTGAGAGGTCCCCAGATTTAGGCAGGGGGATTATGTTGAACAGAGACCATAATTCTGGTTGCTTGTTTTGCGGTAGCGCGAGGTTTGAAAAATCCAAGATGATGTCATCGAGATCACAGCTCTTTATGACCTCTGGGGATATACCATCTGGCCCAGGGCTTTTCCCAAGTTCGTCCGCTATGAAGGGTCCGTCATCAGTGTCCAGGTTCTGGAGGACAGGTGGTATGTCTTCCTCGGCTGCATCGACTGTTGTTTGAAGCAGTCTTTGAAAGTGGTGGAACCAGGTTCCCACCCTCTCCTCAGGGCTGTGTCCCTCAGCCTGTCCCTCTTTGGTCCTCTTCCGCCCTGTCATGTCGTGATGACCCTCCAGGCCCCCCCATACTGTTTTTCTCCCTGTGCAGCCTGCACCCTTTGCACCTTCTCCATCAGTTCTTCCCCTTTGATGGAATCGTAAGTCCCCAAAAGAAGCTGTTTGGCCTCTTTCAGTTTTCCACGATTCTGAGGGGTTGGTTCATGCTCAAAGTTGTGGTGTGCCTGCTCCACCCTATCCCATGCCGCAACAACTTTGTGATGTTTGGACCTCAATGGGGCTCTGGCTTTGCCTTGCAGGGGCACGAGCAGTCTAGCCGCCTCCTCATTTGCAGCAGCAAATCTCCCATATTCGCTGCTGGGCTCTGCACCCCTGTCCAGTTGCTGGAATCGCCTCCTGACCTCCTCCGTTTACCTGGCAAGAAGGCCAGGATCGGCATGCAAAAGCCTTCCAGTCTCTGAGGATCTTGGGACTGGGCTTGGGAACCCTGAGGCTCAGACGCACCTTCATAGAGACCACACGATGGCCTGAACCCACCGAGCTGAAGGTGGTGTACGGTTCACCATTTAAGATGGAGTTCCTCCATTTTCTCCTCACAAGTAGTAGTAGTGGTCCAGCTGGCGTAGCATACCTGTGGCTCGATCCTGGAATGTCCACCTCTTGCCCATTGTTGACTGCTGGTCAGTCAAGGAGGGGAAGCTCTTTTTTTTTTGACCTACATAATAAATGTTTTTATTTATTCAAATGTAAATTCTACCCTGCGTTCTTTTTCAAGAAAATGATCTGTGACCCTGTCGTACCAACTAGGTGTCTTTTCCAGGGATGTTACCAGTGTTCTCTCAATGACCAGCAGAGCTAGACTGCTTAAACGGCCTTGGCCCGTTGTGTTGTGGGTGTAAGACTTGAGCCTCTTTAAACAGGAGAAGCTCCTCTCCAGAACAACTGAATGTAAAACTTAGAAGATGCTCCGGTGGAGGGTTATACTTCAAGATCGCTGATTGGCTCATTTCACTGTCAATCAAAAAAGGATTTGGCCTCAGACAGATCATCCAATCATCATGCAGAAGCCGAGCGTCCAGGCCAGCCCACTGCCTCATAGACCCCCAGAGACGCTGAGCATCCAATGGGCGGGACAAAGCCCAGCGTTTATCCAATGACCGTCCAGTTTCCACAGTGGAACAACCCACTCTACGCTTCCCCATCGAAGTCAGAAGACGCTCAGCGTCCGACTGTGTTAAAGCGCTGAGACGCTGCGGGGATGAATGAGAAGGAAGTCGCTCCAGTTACCTGTGATAAGTAGCTGATTCTCAACAAAAGATTAAAGCATTCTAGCACATATTTAGTCAATGAAATGTACACACAGCAGGACATATCAACACTTTTTAGGGGACATTTTAGGGGAAGCTGAGCTTCCCTTGCAGTCTTAGAGCAATCACCACTGCCACAGAGACATAATTTGTTCCTCTGTAGTCCAGAATAAAAACTGTCTGTCACAGGCACCGTCACACACGCACACACCGCTGATTGGCTGTTGCCACGCAGCCACACACGACATCGCCTGAAAAGATCAACTTTTTTTACATTGACATCGCGCGAAGAGTGAAGTGATCGTCCTGTACGCATTGTGGGAGGGTTAGCCCCGCCCCATCGCGGCTGTACATTGACTTTACATGGAGAGTGATCGCCGAGGTAGTACAAGTAGCATCAGGTGTGTACACACCTTAAGGCTGTGTTGTGGGGCTACATGCGACAAAGAATGCACTGACACTGTGGAGACCTGCCTCTGAGGGTTTGTGGACGTGTGCTCCTGTCACCAAATTACAGCTGTGGAGGGTGCGCTTCACCGTTAATAGACCAGGTTGGAGATGGCGAGCTGTGCACCTTCTGCACAGTTTTTTGGCACGAAATTGTCACCGCGCCAACCTGAATCTGTCGACACCTCCTCCTGGTGTGCTGTCACACCCATGTCGGTGCAGACGGTCTACCAAATTGTCAAACTGTCACTGTGCAGGGTGCACCAGGCTCTGTGCCCCATGCGTTACAAAATTAGGGCCCTTCATCTTTTTTGATTGGTCGGCAAAAATTTAAAGCCTGGTGCTTTTACTCATTCATTCTAAAGTTTCATGTAAAGAATTCTAAGTCAATCAAAACTGTAGACATTTACTCAGGGCCAGCAGGCAAATGTTTCACCCCCTTCAATCAGAGTTTTAGAAAGCACATTTCAATATAAGAAACAACAAAAACAACAAAACAGTAATGTTAGGTAAAACATCTTTACTTCTTCAGTTAACTGGGGAACAGCCTTCCTGTCTCCTGAGGATGAATGTCCTGTCACACTCTGAAAGTGCTGACAGAGAAATAAACTAAACAAACCAAAAAAGAAAAAGTAATAAACTATTCTGCCCTGTGATGATGAATGATTTTTTTATGACTTCCTTTCAGTTTTGTGAATATTGACTGTAGTGGGTGAAGTTTTATTTAGGTTCAAAGAATAAGTCAGTCCAGTTAAGGTAAATGTTATGTTCTTGGTTATTAAAATCTGGATATTTTATTTTTCATTTTTATTTCCCAGTGTCTGAACCATCCCTGATTTATTCCATTATACTGTTTTAGACTCAGAATCTTCCTAAAGAAACAAAACCAGACTGAAACGATGAAAGACACAAACTTTTAACTGTAAATTGTTGTTTGTGATGAAAACGTCAGAGTTTTCTGTCTAAAGAAAAAAAGTTTTTTTCAGAGTTTGTTAAAGATAGATATGCCTTGGTTGTTATAACTGTTTCAAAGACCAGCAGACATTTGGGGATTAAAGTTTTATTTTTCTGGCTCAGCGTGTTATTATGTTTGTGCCGTTGCTTCTAAATTAAACCGACACACCGACTGTGAGCTGAACGTCTTATTCTGCTCATTTGAAAACAACCATCACCCCTGTTATCAAGTCTTTGCCTGTCTTTATCTCTGTTCAGGTCTATGGAAATAAAAAAATATAATAAAACTGGCTTCTCAATCAGTGAATATACTTTAAAACACAAAAATACTTTGAATCAGTTTAATCAGAAAGTTATTCAATAATTTCTTAGGCTATTTTTTCTCATATTACATTTAAATGCACATCTATTTAAGTTATGGTTTAGTTTAAGAGAATTTATCCATCAGTGTTACATACAGTTTTTTCTTAGTTTCTGATTATTGAAGGTGAATTAATAACCTTGCACAGCAGCTGGATCAGCCTGATTCATCCTTCAGGATCACACTTTTTTTTATTCTACAAGACACAAATACAATGAAATTTTTCTTTTAAGTTCAAACTTCAACCTACAATCATTGTGGATATTGCCTATTTGTAGACAATTTGGTAACTAGTACTACATAAAGGTTTGACTTTTTATAGTAGACCCAGAAGAGTCTACTCGTAGTACTAGTGACCCTGTTTGCTTCACAGTAAGGTCTACTCGCACACTAATTAACTAAAAATGAGTATATTTACTCTAAATTTGAGTGCTAGTAGAGCTGAACCACAGTTGATATCACCAATATATATTTTGGGCCAAACAGCTCTCCAAAGTGATTGACTGTGCTGTGGACGGCCAGTTCTTCTCCGTGAATAAGGTTGGAGGTTTTGACATCTCTCAGGGTTTTGGATCCACAGTTTGTTCTTTTCACTGCAGAAACTGTTTTACTAAAGCAAAGTTCAAGGCAACATGCAGCGATTACCTCGTGTCTTTGCTGAGATTCATTGCACACTGGACTGATTCTTCCATTTTTGGAATTAATGTACTAAGATCAAAAATAGGGCTGGCGCGGTGGCGCAGTGGGTAGTGCACGTGCCTCACAGCAAGAAGGTTCCTGGTTCGGTTGCCGGGTCGGAAATCGAACCAGTGCCGCTGTCCCTTCAGCAACTGGGAGAACGGACTGGCCATCAGATGTGACGGGACAGTTAATGTAGATACAAATGTATATGCTGGTTCAGACGGTTACATCAAATAGTGATTGCTGTGATTGTTTATTGCATTAAAATGTTCCTGAAACCTGCCTCTGAGGCTTTGTTGACGTGTGTGCACATGTGCGCCTGTCACCAAATTACAGCTGTGGAGGGCACGCTTCGCTTGCGCCGAGAACAGACCAGGTTGGAGCTGGCGAGCTTTCAGCGCACCTTCTGCACTGTTTTTGGCACGAAATTGTTACTGCGGCAACCTGAATCTGTCAGCACCTCCCCCTGGTGCGCCGTCACACCCATCTCGGTGCAGACGGTGGCAGCGCACGGCGGTGCGCCAGACGAAATTAACACTGCGCCGGTGCGCCAGGCTTGCGCACTCTGTGCTGCACCACAAAATTAGGGCCCATTATGTTATTCTTTAAAAAATTCAGTGATTGAAAATATTTTGCTAATGTAACCCCTTTTTCTTGCCACAATGACTTCGGCCGTCAGTTTGTAACACTGTGAAATCAACAAGCCACAGTTACATGTCATTATGTGGGACAATGCAAGAAAACAAAGGCAAAGGACGATATGGGGATATGGCTGCACTGCACACTCCAACTAGTTGTCCCAACACAGCCTCACAGGACTGATGGACATTTCAACCTCACAGCAGGGCGACTCACAACAAGATGATGACATGAAAACAGCAGCCATTCACCAGCCACACAATCACTGAGCAGAGGGTTTGTCTTATTTTTGTTAAGCTAAGATGCCCATCAGATTTAGTTTGAATGAATCACAAGGGACTCAGTATCAGTAAGTACTCAGTATTTGGATACCTGTTCAGATAAAAACATTCCCTTTAACCCTTTAAGGCCTTAAAGGTTTCTGCAGATGCACTTTGAAGGTCAACAGGTCTCAGTTTAGGAGGGAAAGGGGAACTTGAAGTTTCATTCATCATAATCTGAGCAGTCCTTGAAGGAGATGCTGTTGTTGTCTCTACAGTTCATTCAGAGACTCGAAGTGTGAATGCCAAAGAACATTTAAGCTCTTTCTGGCAGGACATTTCTGCCTAACACTCTGAGAGAGCAGCAGAGCCAAGTGCTGCTAATGGGTGAATTTTAACTCTCATTGTCTTAAACAGAAGCAGGGATGTGTTGAGTTTTCAGGCTCAGACTAAAGCCAGGCAGCATTACTCCTCTGCTGTCAGCAGTCTGAGATAGAGCCTGGCTCTGAGGAGCCTGATGATCACTTTTACTAAATGAGCCTCGTGATGCGGTGGTTTAAACTGTCTGTGTTCACAGATCAGGACAGGCAGGGAGATGCATGCATTTCTTTGTTTCCTCTGAAATGGACTGTTTATTCCTCACATATGTTTGTGTGCACGTCTCCAACACTTTGATCAGCTGTGCAGAGGCAGCCTGACGGTCCGACACAGGCTTATGCGTACGCCGCTGTCACTGTTGTCAACACAGCAAAGATGACAGAAGACAGGTGTTAGTGAGCAGACTCTCACCGAGGTTTATTCTGATCAGGCTGCTCACAGCTGTGCGCTCCATACCAGTCCTTAGGCCGGATTTAACAGCGTGAAGTGAGCGGTCTAAAAGAAAACGGCTCAGGGCATTTCTAACTTCATTTTGCTCCACAGAATATATTTTTTTATTGTCATTGTACAAAACCCCAAACCAGTGAAGTTGGCACGTTGTGTAAATCGTAAATAAAAACAGAATTCAATGATTTGCAAATCCTTTTCAACTTATATTCAATTGAATACACAGCAAAGACAAGATACTTAATGTTCAAACTGAGAAACTTTATTATTTTTTGCAAATATTAGCTCATTTGGAATTTGATGCCTGCAACATGTTTCAAAAAAGCTGCACAAGTGTCAAAAAAGACTGAGAAAGTTGAGGAATGCTCATCAAACACTTATTTGGAACATCCCACAGGTGAACAGGCTAATTGGGAACAGGTGGGTGCCATGATTGGGTATAAAAGCAGCTTCCCTGAAATGCTCAGTCATTCACAAACAAGGATGGGGCGAGGGTCACCACTTTGTGAACAAATGTGTGAGCAAATTGTCCAACAGTTTAAGAACAACATTTCTCAACCAGCTATTGCAAGGAATTTAGGGATTTCATCATCTACGGTCCGTAATATCATCAAAAGGTTCAGAGAATCTGGAGAAATTACTGCACGGAAGCAGCAAGGCCCAAAACCAACATTGAATGCCCGTGACCTTTGATCCCTCAGGCGGTACTGCATCAAAAAGCGGCATCACTGTGTAAAGGATATCACCACATGGGCTCAGGAACACTTCAGAAAACCACTGTCAGTAACTACAGTTCGTCTACATCTGTAAGTGCAAGTTAAAACTCTACTATGCAAAGCCAAAGCCATTTATCAACAACACCCAGAAACACCGCCGGCTTCACTGGGCCGAGCTCATCTAAGATGGACTGATGCAAAGTGGAAAAGTGTTCTGTGGTCTGACCAGTCCACATTTACAATTGTTTTTGGAAACTGTGGTCGTCGTGTCCTCAGGACCAAAGAGGAAAAGAACCATCCGGACTGTTATAGGCACAAAGTTCAAAAGCCAGCATCTGTGATGGTATGGGGGTGTATTAGTGCCCAAGGCATGGGTAACTTACACATCTGTGAAGGCACCATTAATGCTGAAAGGTACATACAGGTTTTGGAGCAACATATGTTGCCATCCAAGCAACGTCTTTTTCATGGACGCCCCTGCTTATTTCAGCAAGACAATGCCAAGCCACATTCTGCACGTGTTACAACAGCGTGGCTTCGTAGTAAAAGAGTGCAGGTACTAGACTGGCCTGCCTGTAGTCCAGACCTGTTCCCCATTGAAAATGTGTGGAGCATTATGAAGCATAAAATACAACAACGGAGACCCCGGACTGTTGAACAACTTAAGCTGTACATCAAGCAAGAATGGGAAAGAATTCCACCTGAAAAGCTTCAAAAATTGGTCTCCTCAGTTCCCAAACGTTTACTGAGTGTTGTTAAAAGGAAAGGTGATGTAACACAGTGGTAAAAATGACCCTGTGACAACTTTTTTGCAATGTGTTGCTGCCATTAAATTCTAAGTTGATGATTATTTGCAAAAGAAAATAAAGTTTCTCAGTTCAAACATTAAGTATCTTGTCTTTTCTGTGTATTCAATTGAATATAAGTTGAAAAGGATTTGCAAATCATTGTATTCTGTTTTTATTTATGATTTACACAACGTGCCAACTTCACTGGTTTGGGGTTTTGTACATGTACATTTGGTTTATTCTGGTGTTTCCTGCTGGGATCAGTCTTTGGATTTATTCTGTTCAAAGTGGATATTTAGCATGCAGCCCATTAGGGGTGTAAATCACCAGTTTCATGACATTTGCTGATATCACAAAGTCTGCTATGATTTGATTTTGATTCAATACGATTCAGGAGTCTTTAATCAGTTTAAGGTAGTATATTGTATTTAAAAGCATTTTGAGGTGGGTTGTGGTTTAATTTCAAATAAATTATTTGCTAATCGTCACCTTCTTACTTTACAATTTGGAGTAAATTTCAAAGAAACTGCAAAAAAAACAGTAACCTACTAATTCTGACTTGTGACAATAAATGTGGACATTATTTTAAAGAAGCTATGTGCTAATTTTCACCAAATTCTCATGAAATTTTGGGGGGTAATTTCAAAGAAATAAGAAAAAAAACTGTCTAATTATGTGCGATGAAATTTGCGGAACCTCTGAAGTGAAGTGTTAGCAAAGAAATAACAAAAAATAATAATTGAAATGGAAAACCTCGCAAATTTTCGACTTTATAATGTTGGAAATTTTCAACTTTATGAACTTTATAAAGTTGAAAATTTGCAATAAAGTCATATTTAGGGTCAATAACTCATTGATAAAACAACGTAGTTGCAAACCCAATCCTTCATTTTAATCGCTGTTATAAAGACTGTGAGCTCAAACAAACGATCCAGAAGCTTCATTTTGTCTCAACATGCTGCTGATGATGGATGGATCAGCGGCTTAGGCGCCGTTAGTAAGTTATTATATCGGAGGAAAGGTGTGAAAGGAAATTCAATAACTTCCTCATAAAGACATGTCACATCTTTAAAACCACAGCACACATAAATGACTGTAGGTTATTCATAGTACATGTCATAGTTTTTTAAGAATTGTACATTAAAACATTTTACAGGATTCATTGATTGAAAATAAAACAAAAGTTACATCCCCCTTTACATTAAACTACAGCTCTAACTTTAGAAAAAAAGCTTTTGATTTGATTTAAATGACTTTTTATCCACTTAGCTGTTTGAAATCATATGTAATAATTATAATTACTGTACTAACTGTACTGTTGTGGACTGTTTTGGCACCAAACTCATACTAATGATCAAACACCTCAGAGTTTATACTATAGCTCTTACTTTAGAGAAATATGTTTGAATGTAGTTCATATGATATTTTCATCATTGACGTGTTTATCAATATAATGACTATAAAACTGTAATAACTACTGTTTCTGACCATAGTAACACCAAACCAAGCCTGATGATCAAACATCTCTTCTAGTTTATTCTGAAGCTCTTATTTAAGAGATAGTTGGACTTTTTCAACCTTTTATGATGTATTTATTTGTATGCTTTTATTTTTAAGCAATGTGACACTGTGATGATTGATGAGCTGGTGATGTGGAACAGATTTCTGAGAAAATCAGACAATAAAGTATTATCTTATCTTATCTTATATAGGTTTATAAATAATTCATATGATTTTTCAGCCGCGCATCAAGTGAAATTGCGCCGCGTTAGACGGTAGAGTTTTGACGCTGGTACAAATATGCAAAAAAAAAAACGCTCACAACTCGCCGTGGCAAAGTCCGCCATTACCATTTCATCATATCATTTCATCGTTGAACATGGCTCTGATTACCACCATCGCTGCTCTGTACCTGCTGTGGAGAAGTCAGCTGCGGGCTAAGCGCTGACGGCGGTACTGGATGCATGCTACACTACGGAGGCGGTGTGAGCTCGGTGAGTTCCACCGTCTCTTGTAGGAGCTGCGTCTGGACCACGTCCGGTTCCAGCGATACTTCAGGCTGACTGTTGCCCAGTTTGAAGACCTGCTAGCCAGGGTTGGTGCCAGGATCTCCCGCCTGGATATCAACTACAGGCAAGACAGTCCAGCTGCAGCTGCAGAGCGCCTTTCCATCTGTCTCCGATGAGTCTCAGTTTAGCAGTTTGTCAAATTAGCAAGACTCCGACCCAGAACCCTAAACCCCAGAATGCCCTGCATCAGTGACGATCTCCTCGTGATAGGCCGTCCCGCACGCTCGCTTGAAAAGTTCAATTATTTCAACTCGAGCGGCGAGCGGCGAGCGGCGAGCGGCAAGTGTTTTTTTCACTGAAAACACTCGCCGCTCACTGCTCAATGCTTGACGGCGCTCTATGCAGCGTCAATTCGCGTCTTTGAATTGACTTTGTATGTAATATCAACGCGTGAAAAATTTGCGACGCTTTTGGTGGGAACACACCGTTTATCACACTGATTAAAATGAGAGGTCATGTTTGGAACTATGTTGTTTTAATGATGAGTAATTGACCCAAAATATGAGTTTATCACAAATTTTCAACTTTATAAATTCGTGAATTTGCAACTTTATAAGCTCAAGAATTTAGACTTTTCATTATTATTTTTTGTTATTTATTGAAGTGGCCCTAATACACCGTGGTAGTATCACCATTTGTATTAATGTATAGCCCCACTTTCAGTGCCACTCATTTCTGCACAGATGCAGAGCTGAGCTGTGTCTCTGTGGTTTATGTTCAGGCTAATGCCAGATACTTTATACCGCCGCAGTAAAACTCCTTAACCGTCCATCTGTGGGTGATTTTCTGAAGGACGTGTGCATGCAGAGGCAGCGTGGTGTGTTTTTAATGATCCTCCCCGCTGACAGAACAAACCTGAGCTCTGTTCCAAAGCAGCTTCATTTCTGTGTCAGGTTGGTTCAGTTTGTCCTCCTCTGATGCCTCAGCTCGTCTATAAAAAGTTTAATCTGCAGCACTTTTGTCTGCAGCTTCATGCATGAGGAGCTTTCTGTTGTCCATCCATGGCTGAATTTGGGTTGGTGTGGAAAATCAGGCTTATCTGTGTGTGCACATTTCCAGATGGATTATGATTTTTTAAATGGAACAATGAATGCAGGTGTGTGTAAATCTGGATTACTGTGGCCTGTGCCATTTTTAACATAAATATTAGCTTCTGTTTTATAAATAGGATCTGTGAAGGCAGCTCATGACCAAAGGAAAGTTTCTGTGTGAAGCCTGGTGGGAAAATAAAAAATACCACTATAATAAACTTTAACTTCCTTTCTTCATATTTGAAGCCCTCTTTTTGTTTCTGATCAGTACCCAATGACTTTTAGGCTCATGTAACAAAAGGACTTTCCATTTGAGTGTTTAGTGGCACAGAGTGAACATTTCCCTTTCTAAGATGAATTATTTTAAATACTCAAACTTCATAGATCAAAATATGACACATCTCTCAAAATGCCAGTTTTGTATTGTTTTAATCTTTAGTCCTTTTTGTTTTCTCCTCTTTTGTGCAATAAATTTAACAATGATGTAATCAGCAGGTCATGATTCATTATGACTGAAACATGTTTGTACATGGATGAGTGATTTCAAGGGTCACACTTTACTTAAAGGTCTAGTTTATAGTGCATTAGAAGCACATGCATAAGACGTTATAATGCATGTATAATGCTTCATAAGTGTCATTATAATGGTGTTTAACCATGTATAAGAACTTGTACCAAGGTTTATAAAGTATTACAAGTGTGGACATAATGTATTATAATCAAGCCTTTATAATGTTTTATACCTGCATACTCAAGTGACAAGAGTTTAGAATGAAGAATCTGAAGTCCTGGGTCACATTAGAACCATCCTTACTCTAGACAGGAGTAAAGACACACATAGAACTGCTCAACATAGAACAGACACTAAATTCTCGGTTACAGAAAGGGCGTAATGCCTTATAAATATCAATAATATGTTATGTTGTTATAAATGTCATTCTTCAGTCCTCTCTAGAATTTTAAATTGTGAGCTATGCAGGTTTGTTTTTTACAGATTTTAATTGTATTGATATGTAGAGAATAATCTGCAACATCCTTTATATTTTATTTTTGCAAAATAAGGTTGTTTTGAAGATCATTATGGTGTTTAATTTTTAACTTACATTTTACTTCCAGACAGTAGAATACTGCTCCTTAGTGATTCTAATTGTGTTATTGTATCATGCAAATGCTAACAACTTTATACAGTGTTGTCACTTTACTAAAAACTCTTAAAGTCATCTTCATAAGGCATTACAACCTTTCCATTATACATGCATTATAACGTCTTATGCATGTGCTTCTAATGCATTATAAATGACTGAAACATGTTTGTACATGGATGAGTGATTTCAAGGGTCACACTTTACTTAAAGATCTAGTTTATAATGCATTAGAAGCACATGCATAAGACGTTATAATGCATGTATAATGCTTCATAAGTGTCATTATAATGGTGTATAACCATGTAGAAGAACTTGTACCAAGGTTTATAAAGTATTACAAGTGTGGACATAATGTATTATAATCAAGCCTTTATAATGTTTTATACCTGCATACTCAAGTGACAAGAGTTTAGAATGAAGAATCTGAAGTCCTGGGTCACATTAGAACCATCCTTACTCTAGACAGGAGTAAAGACACACATAGAACTGCTCAACATAGAACAGACACTAAATTCTCGGTTACAGAAAGGGCGTAATTCCTTATAAATATCAATAATATGTTATGTTGTTATAAATTGCATTCTTCAGTCCTCTCTAGAATTTTAATTTGTGAGCTATGCAGGGTTTTTTTTTTTTTACAGATTTTAATTGTATTGATATGTAGAGAATAATCTGCAACATCCTTTATATTTTATTTTTGCAAAATAAGGTTGTTTTGAAGATCATTATGGTGTTTAATTTTTAACTTACATTTTACTTCCAGACAGTAAAATCCTGCTCCTTAGTGATTCTAACTGTGTTATTGTATCATGCAAATGCTAACAGCTTTATACAGTGTTGTCACTTTACTAAAAACTCTTAAAGTCATCTTCATAAGGCATTACAACCTTTCCATTATACATGCATTATAACGTCTTATGCATGTGCTTCTAATGCATTATAAACTAGATCTTTAAGTAAAGTGTTAACATTTCAAGCTTAAACCTTTCTATGAAGCCCCACCCCCTTTGTAAGGCATCATAAACATATTATAAGGATGTGCTTAATGCATCATAGTGTGTTATAATAATGCTGCATCATCATAGTTAAAATCATGTATCACTGCAGCTATCGTAAGTTATTTAAATGCCAGTGTGATGTTGTGTTGTGTTGTGCACATGGCTAAAATGAATTATAACATACAACATGTTTTTTAAATCACCTGAATCAGACACAGCATAAATAATTTTCTAACCATTAATAAAGTTACGTTTTAATACAACATACTTCTAGGTGTGCATCCAGATTTGGATCAGCGCTAAAATCTAAAGGATTCTTAAAAGGTGTCTAGACATTTGTCATTTAACAGAAAGGACAGCTTTCCACATTAATGACAATTACCTACTTGACTGTTAAAAATAGCTTGTTGGAGTTTTGAGCTTTTTTAAATATCAGCTATTATTTATTATCACAAAAGAATGTTTCGAACAGTGTGGCTTTTAAAGACCTATTAATTTATATGTATATATATATATATATATATATATATATATATATATATATATATATATATATATAAGATGATTTCACTTTTTCAATCATCTTCCTTGTAAAAAAATATCTATTTAGCATAATCATTCATCAATGCATTTAGCTGTATTAATGATTTATTGTTAGATTATTTGTTTGAAGGATTCAAGATCTATGGAATATACATACACTATGTGCCTGATCTACTAAGATTTAAAATAACAGGTGATAAATTGCACACACAGTTGCAGTGGTTAAAGGTTGTTGATGCATGTGTTCTTCCTCTCTAACGAGAGTTTGACTTCATGAAGTGTAAAATCATCCTGATCATTAAACAGTGATTCATGTTTTTACTTTCCTCATCATGTAGCCATCACTGATGAGGGCAGGTATTGGACCCCTACACACACACCTACACACCTACACACACATCTACACACATGCACACATAAACACACACACCCACACACAGTACTGGACTCACTGAGTGGATTGATTCGGCTCTGTTGGGGATTACTGGGTGAGTTTGTCGCTGCTCTGGTGGTCCGGCTGCAGCCCGGCCGTCCTCATCCATATTAATGCTGTCGTCTGTGACTCTGTGGAAGTGCTCGGTCCTGTAATCTCAGCCGTCTTGTAAGTATTGACATTTCTCTGCCTGTCTCAGCTCCTTTGTGTGGCTCAGCCTCTTCCCCTGCGACCCGGTAAGCTCCCGTTTCTGCCTGCTTCTCCCAACATGAGGCACTTTGTGACCTGGTGTTTGTGTTTATGTTTTATAATTTGGTACTTATCGTCCACATGCTGCCAGGGGATGAAGTCTAAACCATGTGTTTTTATACTGTAAGAGGGCAAATGGCCTACAATGACTCACTGCAGTTCAATCAGAAAACACCTGCAAGAGCAGAAATGCAGAAGAACAAGTCGAACAGCAGGAGAGCTCCAGGCCTGCAGGGGGCGCTGCAGCAGAGACACACTGATGAGACTGCAGTGAAGCCATCTCTCTGTTTTTATGGTCAAATCAGCTGTTTTCCATTTAAAGTGCTCATGTATTCAACATTTACGGTAAATGCTCCATGCTGATAAAGTCTGCTTTAAGAAGCCTCTTCTTCAAACATGAATAAACATCTTTGTGTAAAAATATTGCATCAGCTTTTTGAGTAATCCATTTTCAAAGTACACAAATTAATACTCAAAAGTACACTGTGAAAGTACTTCATACTGCTTGCAGAAATGTCCCCAAAAGGTTCTCTTAACATTGATAACAGATTCATCAGGAACAAATAAAAAGAAATTTAAAAAAAAGATCTTATTTAATTTTTATATCTGGCCCTGAATGCTCATAATAAGCAGTGCAGTGCATTTATAAACTTTAATTTGATACCTTTGAGCTTAAGTCTCACCACAGTTTCACCTGAAAAGAGCATTTGGGATGTTACTTTAGCTTTTGTGGTTTCATGCTGTTGATTTTAAGAGAAGGGACAAGACTGGTTGAGCGAGCTTTTGGTTTCATTTGAGCATGTGCAGAAACTTTTTTATAGATGTTTCCTGTTGTCTGACCATGAAATGTTCTCCGTCTGTCTGTCTTCTCCCGCTTATTCGTGGTCGGGTCGCGGGGCAGCAGCCTAATGCTACGGCCACACCGGACGTGAATTGGCGTATTTAAACGTGCGTAGTGCCTGTGACGCGCCGCGTGTAATGCCCGAGGCTGGACGCTGGACCATTTTGACAAGCTGAGGGGCGACGCACGTCACTGTGCAGGCAGAGTAGAGCGACCTCGAGACTTTTGGCCTTGAGGAACTCCGTGGATCTCATCCACCCCTGGACCCCTGCCACTGAGGACCTTCTTGACCACCTCGGCAACCTCAGCTCCAGAGATAGAAGAGCCCACCACAGAGTCCCCCAGGTCTACTTCTACACTGGAAGACATGCTGGTGGGATCAAGGAGGTCTTCGAAGTATTCTTTCCATCGATCCACAACATCCCGAGTCGAGGTCAGCAGTGCACCATCCCCACCATACACAGTGTTGACAGCACACTGCTTCCCCCTCCTGAGGTGCCGGATGGTGGTCCAGAATCTCTTTGAAGCCGTACGGAAATCGTTTTCCATGGCCTCATGCAGCAGCAAGTCCGATGATAAGACTACAGAGTTGATCATCGAACTGTGACCTAGGATGTCCTGGTGCCAGGTGCACATATGCACACCCTTATGTTTGAACATGGTGTTCGTTTTGGACAATCTGTGACGAGCACAGAAGTCCAGTAACAGAACACCGCTCGGGTTCAGATCGGGGGGGCCGTTCCTCCCAATCACGCCCCTGCCGGTTACACTGTCATTGCCAATATGAGCGTTGAAGTCCCCCAGTAGAACGAGGGAGTCCCCAGAAGGGGAACTCTCCAGCACCCCCTCCAGGGAATCCAAGAAGGGTGGAAACTCTGAGCTGCTGTTTGGTGCATAAGCACAAACAACAGTCAGGTTCTGTCCCCCCACCTGAAGGCGGAGGGAGGCTACCCTCTCGTTCACCGGGGTAAACCCCAACGTACAGGCCTCGAGCCTAGAGGAGACGAGCACTGCCACCCCCACCCGATGCCTCTCACCATCGGCAACTCCAGAGAAGAAGAGAGTCCAACCCCTTTCAAGAGGACTGATTCCAGAGCCCAAGCTCTGCGTCGAGTTGAGTCCGACTATGTCTAGTCGGAACCGCTCAACCTCATGCACAAGCTCCAGCTCCTTCCCCGATAGAGAGGTGACGTTCCAGGCCCCTAAAGCTAGACGCTGCAGCCAAGGGTAGGGTCCCCGCCTCCGGCCAATGCCCAGGAATGTTCTTCGAAGTGTTATTTAATTTTATAGTCAAAGTTGTATATATGGAATTAGCTTAAAATACTAATTAAGAAGAAAAATTGACGTTTTACACCCCGTTAGTGACTTTTGAATAGAGAACCAAACAATCTGGCCTGAGGGAGCAACAGAGCTTCTGTTTGATGGACCAAAAGTCTACAGTAGGGATGTGCCAGCTTTGGAGGGTAGATCCCAGTGTGTTCAAATGGCTGGTTCTTCCTCTTCTTATTTGGAGGTCTCAAAAGGTGTGCCCCAGGGTTCGGTCTTAGGACTTATTTTATTTTCTGTTTACATCAACAGCCTGTGTGTCAACATGTCGAATGCTTCTAATCATCTTTATGCAGATGATACTGTAATTTATTGTTGTTCTAACTCTCTTATTCAGGCTTTTGAGTACCTGCAATCTGCTTTTAATCTGTTTCTGTCTCGGCTGCAAAAACTCAAACTGGTTTTAAATGCAGATAAATCCAAACACATACTGTTTATGTGAGAGACTTGTCAGGGAAACTCCCTGAAATCCTTACCTCAAGGGGTGGGCCCATTGAGGCAGTGCCCAATTTTAAATATTTGGGTTTTCTTATTGACCGTGAGCTCTCCAAACTTGTTACAAAACTCAGGGTGAAAGTTGGGTTCTTTTATAGAAATAAGTCCTGCTTTTCACTCAGGGCTTGTGAAATGCTATCCAAAACATTTTTTCCATTACTGGATTACGGGGATGTTCTTTACATGTCTGCTTCAGGTAAATGCCTACCGTCTTTAGGTGCGTTCACACCGGATGCTACCTGTACTACCTCAGCGATCACTCTCCATGCAAAGTCAATGTACGGCCGCGATGGGGCAGGGCTAGCCCTCCCGCGACACGACAGCTGGCAACAAGACGACCGCTTCACTTGTCGCGCGATGTCAAAGTAAAAAAAAAGTTGATCTATTCAGGCGATGTCGTGCGTGGCTGTGCAGCATCAGCCAATCAGCAGTGTGTGTACGTGTGACGGTGCTGTTATTCATCCGGACTACAGGGCGGATGACTTCCTTCTAGGCGGAACTAATCTCAGTGAGGACATTTGCAGACGGACCGCAGTAAACTCACAGAGGATGCTGCTGCATCATCAGCTGCAGAGTTTTGTGTTTGATAAGTAAGTGAAAAGGATACAGCTGGAATAATGTCCGCTTCTACACCCTATTATGGGATATATGATACGATCGCGGTAAAACTCGAGCGGACGTGACGTCACCGTCCTACGCCAGGCGACCAAACAGGTAGGCTATTTATGGACGCGCAACGCTACCTCAGTGGGCGACGCGACTTTGGTAGCTGGGTCGCTTGCGGTGTGAACGTACCTTTAGAATGTTGTCTATCATTGCACTTTGAGGTTCATTACCGGTTGTAGTCGTCTTGGCCATCATTATGAGCTCTATGCTTTGTCCGGTTGGCCTTCCTTGAGTGCTGGCAGGTATATGCACTGGATGATCCTCATCTACAAGACTCTTCCTGGACTGGTTCCTTCTTATCTTTGTTCTCTTCTTCAAAGAACTGGAAGCCTTCATGCCTTGCACTCTCAAGGCATCATTCGTCTGTTTGTTTCTCATGTCAGGACTGAATTGGGTAAAAAAGCCTTTAGCTTTGCTGCTCCCTCTGCATGGAATGCTCTACAGACAGACTTTAATCTGTCTGAACTCATTTCTCTTGGAGCCTTTCGGTCCATGCTAAATGACAGACAAGAGACCATGGACCAGAGCCTGTGTTTATGAAACTGTTTTGTGAGTCACCCTGTAGCACTTTTCCTCCAAAGCACTTTGTTTTTAATTATATCCTGTAATATATTTTGGTTTTTATTTGTTTTCGCGAGCCCCTTTAGCATTTTACCTTCAATTTTTATCTCCAAATACTGTCTGTGTAAAATCAATCTTGCATTATTGTAATTTATTTGTGTACTGACGTGTGCTGCTGACCTCTGGGCCAGGTCACCATTGCAAAAGAGATCTCGATCTCAATGGGTTTTCTACCTGGTCAAATAAAGGTTAAATAAAATAAAAAAATATCCCAGCTTGTGTTTTTCTGGGCTTGTTCCAACAGTGCAGTTTACTTTGGTTTGTTATGCCACCAAATACAGAAGGGGTGCAAACTCAAGGCATAGGTTACACAAACTATTTTCTCCCACTTTTGACAAAAATGTAAATTTTACAATGAAAAAGTGGGGCAAAAATTGAGTTTCCACCAAAAAGAAATCCTTAATCCGTATCCTTTATTGATAACAGAGTTATAAATAAAAGTCAAGTTTCCCTTTACTTTTGTAAAAAGAAAGTGATGTTCCACCTCCAAACAAAAGAATGTTGAAGACTTAAAGAGATCAACAAATAGATTAATTGGATTAATTAATTACAGGTCATAATTAACTAATCTCTCAATTTTTTTCATCTACTGACAGCACTAGTTGTAAATGCTGTGAATATAAAGAAAACATATACATCTATTATCATTATGATTAGACATGTCACATCAGCAGAAGAACTCACAGTTTCTAAATGTTAAAGATGACAACGTGACACGTTTGTGTAGCTGAGAAACTGCAATATGACTGGTTCATGCTTGTGTGATAAAGTTTACCTTCACTGTTTAAATATGAGAAGCTTACAAGCACAATCCAGAGAGTGAGGAAGTTGGCTCTGCTGCAAACTGCTGCACTCCTTCAAAGTAAATAAATAAAATACTCCTCTCTCCACGTGGGCTGCAGAGTTAGGGGCAGATTTTGTAAATTTTCCTGACCGTGAATGAAGTGTGTGATCTCCAGGCTCTGTTTTTTAAAAACTTAATTAATGACACAGTCAGTGTCTCCATCTGCAGCAGTGTACAGCCATAGCTCCTGTGCTGACAGTTTCTGCACAGATGCAGAGCTGAGCTGTATCGCTGTGGCTTATGTTCAGGTTAATGCCATATACCTCAGTGTGGGGATAAACAAAGGATAAGACAGTGATGTCTAAAATACATCATTGTTTGGGGGTTTGGTTACACACACACAGAAATGCACACGCACACATTTTCTCATTTCTTGTAAAAATGTAAATGTGAGAGGATCAAAAGAGAATCACGAGTCTGCTGTAAAACATGTCAGTGCTGCAGCACAGTTAGAGCTCTGTTTGTCTCATTTGTCACTGTTTTACACACTACAGGAACCCAGCGCTTCATATTTAGATGAAACAAACAAACATCTTTTCTTCTTTCGTTGATTGGCTGAAATAAAGTAAGCACACTTTCATCTTCTGCTCTGATCCAATCATAAGGTCTCTTAGACAGAGGGTCTATGTCAGGGGTGGGCAACTTTCATCACCAAGAGGGCCACATAAAAACATTTTTTCCAGCCTGAGGGCCACATTGTTACAAATTTTCAGAAACTCTCAATGATGAAAAAGGATGTTGGATGAATACCATTAGAGAATATTTATTAATCCTAAAATTAGTATACCAGTATTCTTATGTTACATGACAAATAAAAGTTATTACACATAATTAAATGAACTTAACACAGAATACAAGCAAATTTAGCCAAAATATATGGAATTAAAGCCGACAAAGCTTTTTTCAACAACAATGAAATGATGAGTGTTTCCAAATTTTTGAAGCTCAAAGATTTTACTGCTGCCATATTTTGAATAAAGTCTTGAGTAATACTTGATATAATGTTCCAGTGCTTCATGAAAGAGGTTTAGAGACACTTTCATAGCAAAGTAAGGTCGTAAATAACTTACAGAAGCCAACAAATATCATAAATATCAGTCAAGATTGTATAGACTTATTTTGATTGGATATTTGAGTTTTCTTCATATTTACAATTGCTGATTTGAAAATGACTGGCGGGCCACATTTAGTGATGCGGAGGGCCGTACGTGGCCCCCAGGTAGCCAGTTGCCCACCCCTGGTCTATGTACACAAACACTGATGCTGCTGCCTCCTCATCTCAGCAGAAACATTTTGGTTTATTATTTTTTTCATTGATGTCAAGCCTTCACAGCCAAGTTAAACTCAATGTCTATTTTTAATAGATTGCTAAAACTGTCACAAGTGATAAGTTATTTGTTAATTTATTCCTCTTTCTTTCCCTTGTCTTTGTAAGGTCTCTTGATGTGGGTTTGTAGGAAGGTGGGTTCCATGTTTTGTTGTATTTCTGTTTGTATGTTCCCTTGTCTGTTTATTAAATGTGCAATTCTACAAAAATTTTTTTTTTTTTAAATATCACTGGTGTTCTTGACTGTGCAAAGTGAATGCATTTATTTCTTTATTGTCACGTAGAAAAACACTTTTTGATTGGCTCATATAAAATGAACACTAATGTTTGACTATCATTGAGATCTAGACTCACCTGACCACAAAGGTCTTTGCTGAGCCTATGTTCTGTTTCTCTGTTTTTTCTTTTAGAGAATTTATGGATGGATTTGGATGAAATTTTCAGGAAATGTTCAGCATGGGAAAAGGAAGAACTGATTCAATTTTGGTGTTGATCTGGATCACCGTTATGACGCCATGACAAAAAAAATGTGATTTCTGTGAATAACTATAGAACTAAAATAGATATCATTATGAATCCAGTTGCTAATGGTATGTTTTCATGGTCAAGGAATCTAAATATTTACATGAAATAAAAGTAGGACTAATATTTATGGTGAAAATCACAATATGGGAGAGGACTGTGGCGCCGGCGAAGATCTGCGCTCTCCAAGTGCTTTTCTAGTTTGTTTCTGTCATTGTTTTATGATACAGAAAAACTAAAAACAAACCAAAAGAACTGAAACCATCACTATTTTAAAAACTTAACCATTTCCTGAAATGATGATTTATGTGTATATATAATGTGTGTTGTTCATCAAAAAAAATTGTGTTCGTCAAACTCAATATCATCTATTTTAAGTTTTGCATATTTTACGGACATTTCTGCCTTTCTAAATGATTTTGTACCAAACTTTTGTGCATTTTTATGTCATCACACAATCAACTGTTAGCTTTTCAAACCTTTCAATCCCACAACAAGAAACTTTTTTGCTTGTCTGTTTTTTTCTTTGTTTCCTTCAGTGTTAATGGAGTCAAACAATGATTTGATTTGTTCTGTTAATAATTGTGAGGTCTTTATTTCGAGGACTGTGCAGCTTTCCCCCTTTACAGAGAGTTGACATACCCATTTACCAGACATGAGCTCACAAATCTAAAGGTGGAGGGATAGGACTGAGCTAAAAGTACAATGATTGACTCTTAATGACTCTTAGTGGATGTGAGCTGCTTTAGGAGGTCAGAGACGAGAACAGTTCTGTGTAAGCTCAAGTTTATTTACAACTTTACCACCAGACTGAGCTACTGCTGCCAAACAGGTAAGTTTGATTGAGTCACCTGTTTGCTCTTGTTGTCCAGCTCGAAGCTCGAGAACCACAGCTGATCTGGAGATTCTGTCTCAAACGAGCTTCAGCCTCACAGAATAAACATGAAGCTTAGGCCCCATCTACACGAAGACAAAACGCTTAACAGTTTCCAAAACGATCGTCATAAAGACGAAGGCGTCTCAGAAAATGTGTGCGTCTACATGAATGCACTCGATACGCATCAAAACGCTGTAAAACACATGCCAGACCTCTAGGGGCGCTGTAACGATATGACGGAAACAAGCAGAAACAGAAGAAAAAACAGTGGGCATGTGCACCTGCAGCAAAAGTTGTAAACAGAGATTGTGATAAAGTGATCATAAAGTGCTGTAATGTGTCCTCGATAATTGTTTGTTCAACTCGGTGGTGATTGAGAAGAAGGAGATTTTGCTGCAACAGGGATAGTAGGGTCACTAGCTTCATCAGCACATATGCTACACCGTACGCCATTGTTGTTGTTGCGTGTGGTGCATCAATGAAGATATGAAACTATGACGTAAGCGTATCTGAAAAGTTACAGAGAGCCAGGAATCATAAAGCTGTGTATACGGCATTTCAAAATCTTTCCACTCTGGAACCTGGTTTCTAAAATGATCATTTACAGACCCCCAAAACGCCGTCTTCATATGGATGATACACAGATTCAGCAAAAAACTTCTGTGTTTAGACCTCGGTTTGTCTTCATGTGGATGGGGCCTTAGACTGACCTCTGGGCTTTTGGCTTCAGCATGCCTGCTTATCTTAGTCAATCGTCTTATTACTTATAATAATTAAAAAGGGAATAACATACTTATAATAATGATTAATTGACCTTCATACACCCAAACAGGAAATGGATGACTCAAACCTATCATCATACTGTTAACATTTCCTTTTTCAGGGGTGTTGATGGCATTTCATGTCTTTTCAGTGTGATCTATTTTCAGCTTTTCACCTTTAGCTCTTCAGTTCATGTTAAACAGCAGAGGTGCTGTAAGTTATACTGAACATATGTTCTCTCTGTTGCTGTGTGACGGCACAGGCACCGGTTTGGTAACTTCAATTGGTGTAACCTTGGTAACATTAGCAAAGGAACAAGCTTGTAATTTGATGTCCATTCATACAAAATGATTTTGATCTCCAGAGCAGTCTGATTCAGACTAAGAGTGCAGGGCTTTGTACATGCAGCTATAATTATGTTAAAGTGAACAAAATACATTGAATATATTCTGCACAGTTTCTCCTAAACTGACCGACAGGCCCTTATTTATCAACCGTACGAACACAGGGTGGATGCAGGTTCATTTAGATCAGCATTTATCAGTCTGAACCTGTTTAAGCATGGGGAATAAGATTCAATCAAACCCTGCGTCTGTTCTGAGCTCGTGTACGTTAATATAAACTCATCGTAGCTTCATCCTGTAGCCACAAAAATCTGCCAGTGAAGAGGAGAAATCTCTTTACTAAGCTCACTGTGGATTTGAAGACTGACAGGTTCACAAACTGGAAAACGATTTTAACCCTTGTGCATCCCTTTAACAAAGGCACCAAATAAGTCCCTAAGGTAAAATTTATCAGCTCAGAAAAACAGCCATAAATAAAAAATGAATAAATGTATCATTCCACTTTTTTTTACATGGACACCTTCAGGAGGTTCAGCTGTAACCATACTTAACAAATGTTTGTTGTTTCAAAGTTTTAACCCCTTCAATGCCAGTTTTGGTGAAAAAAGTCCACTTTTAAAAAATACAAAAAAAAACAAAAAGTGAAATATTTTTAGTCCATTGCATTAAAAATGTCATGTGTTCTGGGTGATTATCAGAGCCTGGGAGTGTCAAAGATTGGTAGAAAAAATAATTTGGATGCATGTTTATTTTTTTTGCAAAGTCACATTTTGTATAAAAGGCACCAAATAAGTCCCTAAGGTAAAATTTATCAGCTCAGAAAAACAGCCAAAAATAAATTATGAATAAATGTATCTTTGGATTTTTTTTTACATGGACACTTTCAGGAGGTTCAGCTGTAACCATACATAACAATGTTTATGTTGTTTCAAAGTTTTAACCCCTTCAATGCCAGTTTTGGTGAAAAATCCACTTTTAAAGAATACAAAAAAACACAAAAAGTGAAATATTTTTAGTCCATTGCATTAAAAATGTCATGTGTTCTGGGTGATTATCAGAGCCTGGGAGTGTCAAAATTGGCATTTAAATTAATTTGGATGGATGTTAATTTTTTTCATGCAGGGTCAGATGTTGTATAAAAGGCACCAAATAAGTCCCTAAGGTAAAATTTATCAGCTCAGAAAAACAGCCAAAAATAAATTATGAATAAATGTATCTTTGGATTTTTTTTTACATGGACACTTTCAGGAGGTTCAGCTGTAACCATACATAACAATGTTTATTTTGTTTCCAGAGTGTTAACTTCTTATATGCCAGTTTTGTGAAAATCCACTTCTAAAAATACTGAAAAACAGAAAAACCCCACAAATTAATTATTTTCCATCCTAAGGGCCACATAGTGTGTAATGTTTTGAATGATTTTATCAGGACTTTAGAGATATTTGATATTAACTTTAGAGATGTTACATATTTTTTCATGCAGGGTCAGATGTTGTATAAAATAACCCAAATATGTCCCTGATGGTTAAAATACATCAGCTAAGAAAAACTGCCATCATTTAAAAATGTTTATATGAATGTAACACTCATTTGTTTTTACATAATCACTGTTCAGCTAGAAAATGTTGACTTTTAAAAAATACAAAAAAACCCCACAAATTAATTATTTTTCCTCTGGATTAAATTCATTAATGATCTTAATGTTAACATCAGGCTGATTTCTCTATCTGTGGTTGTAATGATTTTCATGGACAGTAAATTTCTTTACAACCACATAGACATGAGGGCCCTCTTGAAAACAAGATCACACGCCTCAAGGGGCTAATCTTTTATAAAATTATATTCATCAGAGACAAATATGACAAAGACAGGTCTATGATTGGCCCACGGATCTGCCAGTACCTTCAATTCTTGCTTTTGTTCACTTGTTTCTGCTCACCTCCCTTTTTACGATCACATACCCAACATGAGACTGGATCTGCTCACGATCTCCAGGTTTTAAACAGGTTTATTTCTGCTACTGTTACTGTAAACTCTCTAAAGAAATACCTTCCTGTAGTTTGACTGGCCCAGTGCTGCTCATGGATTCCTGTTGGACTTTGGAAATATGAGCATATGTGCATTTTATATTTATACAGGTGTGTATGTGTCTCGATTGTACAGTGTTTTGAGATAACGCTTGTTATGAAATGGTGCTATAAAGATAAAGATTGATTGATTGATTTATTGATTGATAGATTGGTTTATAGATTGATAGATTGACTGATTGGTTGATAGATTGATTGATGGATTGACAAAGACTCCCAGCTGGCTGGTGCAGGCCATGTCTGTATTAGTGGGGGACTAAGTTATCCTAGTCCTTGACTCCCATCCAAATAAGGGACCACATGCTGTGTCTTCTGGTCCACATCATCCTCTGTGTCTCCATCTGAGCTGACTTCATCAGAGGGTCTTCCTCATCTCCCAGTCCAAGGAGGTTAAGGACTTCAGCAGTGTTGTTGCTGTGTCTGCTCAACTTGACCAGGCAGAATGAAATTAGACCCAAACTGATGGACACATATAAATGTGTTTATCTTTGTGCAGACAAAGGTAAACTTTTTCAGGCTGTTGTTTGGGGTCACTGAGGATCAGCTTTTGAAGTTTAGGAAGCAAGATGTTTTTAGTATTGGACAAAGAGCATGTGTAAACACGGGTCTGTGAGTGGGTACATGCTGAGGTCAAACTTTTAGCCTGAATGAAAAAGTAAGCACATGTAGATGCCCCCCTCCAAGCCCCTGCCCTACCCACCCACCCACACACACATGCAAACACACACACACACACACCAACACACCCCCACATACACAAAAAACACCCATGCACACACATACCCACATCAGCTTCAACTATATTGTAAACACTGAAAAAACGATTTTATCATTTTACATTGAAATGACCATAATTAGAGGGCTGCATTTTGGCTCCTCCCATATTCACACATGTGCACAAAATTTTGTCAACACACACATGCACACCACACTTTGACATCCCTAGAACACAACCAAATCAAAATAATTGTAAATGTTTACTGAATTGGCTTTTCAGGGCATGATTTCATACAATAAGGGAAATACGCTGTCATGAGCTCTCAGTCTTTGATATACAATATCTGAGAAAATAACACTATCTCGTGTGGAACAAAAAGATATATATATTGAAGGGTTATCAACACCAAGGAATGAAAATAACACTAATAATAAAATATCATACTGCAATTGCAGTGTATTAAAAAACTGTGGTTCGAATGGGAGTCAATGCGATAAAAAATACCCTTAGGGACTTCTGTGGGGCTTTTTTATTTCTAAAGTGTATTAAAGACTTAAAAAAATAATAACTGCTGAAATATCAAAAAGCTTCAGAAAATACACAACCTCACCAAATTTGATGCCATTTACATCAACACAACCAAAGTTATCCACAAAAGAGTGTACAAAAAGTAAAAAATACCCCTAGGGATGCACAAGGGTTAAATACATCATCTAAAAGTTATTCTGTTACTGTTACCTCTAATGCTTTATATTCATTAGTTTGTTGGTCTCTTGATAATAGAATGAACTAACATTGTTTAAAGGGTCAGTGATGTGGGAGAAAACGAGTGGAGAGGTTGTCGATAAACGAATTTAGACCCGCCTCTTCCTTCATACCTCACCCCTGGCTCCACCCCCGAAAGTTGATGGACGTGCATCGCCATGGAAACTGTGTAGCTGACCAATGTAGCTAAGGTAGCCCCGACTCGTCAGACAACTCGACTGTCATTATTGATAACATCACAACAACAGAACATTCTGTCAGATTAGACAATAAGATGAATGCCCGACGGCTGTTACTGTTATGTGAAGCACCACAAAGCTAATGTTGCTAACCTATCCAGCAGACAGACGGCGGGCTAGGCACCTATTGTATCTCTCTCTTGCGCTAACTGCGCACGCTATGTATCCTACTACTCCCCCTCCCCCCTCTGTCTGATCTGCGCATGAGTATGATCGCCCCCTGGATGTGGGGGGGTGTACTCTGTTTTGGTAACTCGTCCCGAGCCACAGTATTTACCTGCTGAAATTCAGAGCCAAGGCTGTGTATTGAAACCAGACTTTTTTTTCAACATGCTGTCATCTTGTGGATGGAGAGGAGAAATACGGTAATTTTGACAAATAGTGCATTAGATTAGACGATTTCTGACTACACCTTTAATGTATATTTTCAAAGCCCTCAATAACCTGTTGGAGTTTTATGGTTGTTCCTACATGACTCGTTCTCCTGCTTCAGTCTAAACTGAACTCGGTTAATCAGCTTTTTCCTTGAGAACTTCCTCTAGTAAACTCCAAAGATAACAGACTTTCACTCTCTGAAAGAGTTAAGTCCATAATCAATGCACACTGTTCCTGTCTGTAACTGTTTTCATTGAGTCTGTCGCTGTTGTGATTGATTGATTTTGTTGTTTTATTTATCTATTTAATGTTTATTTTACAGGGATGATACATACAACATTGCCACAGAAAATGGGAAAATGTGAATATAAGACATGTAGTTTCAGCTAATTTGCAGTCTTTTTCCCTGGTCAGGATTTAGAGTACAATAAAATATACAGAATACAGATACAATTATACAAAAACAGTAATATGGTGAATATAGTCAATAAGTACCATGCATAAATAGACACAGTTGTAGTATATTAGAGGCTAAAACACAAGTTACATTTAACATTAAAGATTATTTAAATAGTATTCTGATAATTACTTGTGATAAATTAATGTTCACATTTCTGCTGCTGTTTAACTTTTGCACTGAACTTTTTAAGTTCTGTTTGAGATTTAATTTCAGATGGTAAGGAATCCCAGAGGTGTATGCCTGCACTGAGAGGGATGACTGCCCAAACGTTGTCCTGCACCTTTGGATTTTACAGTTTTGTTTCATTATGTTCCTTGTTATTGTCCTACAGCTGTCTGTCTTTATAAAGTTCTGAGACATCACTTGTGGAGCAATTTATTGTTGTGATCTTGACAACATTGAGAATGAGGGAAACCTTAATGTCTTTCCAGAATAATTTGAATGAATGAATTAAAGCATTTTTTTAAGTGTTTTTGTGACAGAAAACTTATAAAAACAAACACACTCAGCATGAATCTCTGCTCAGCTCAACGGTCCAAATGATCAAATTAAGGAGTCAGTTCAATGAATTAATTTTGCTTCGTTTGTGAGACAGACACCATTTAAAGGAGACATATCATGCTGATGCATGATTTAATACTTACATATAATATAATAAATTTGAAAACAAGACCTTACACCCCCTTAATTTTCAAAAAATTAGATATTGTATTTTTTCTGATATCCTAGAACGAGATTTGATGCCTCTGAAAATAGGTCATTGCAAGATGTCTGCGAGATTTAAATCGTCATGATGACACGAGGTACCTTTCTTTTTATTTGAGTAATCTGAAAAAACACTTCCTCCTCTGTGATGTCCGTTAGTCACAAAACCGTCACAGAGGAACACATCCACCAGCAGTATATAGATCTCTAGCTCACACTCACTCATTACCTGCTCTGGCCTGTAGGGGGACTCAATACGCGGTCGCTGCTTTGAGCCTGCTGGAAAATACAGTAGAAGAAGAAGGACAGGCTGGCTCCACCCCCGATAGAACTGACCAATCAGAGGACAAAGGGCTGTGACGTTGCGAGGTAACTTTAGGTCATCCTCGAGACCAAGTGTTTCAACGAGAGCTTGATAATGGCCTAAAATGAGGATTTTGAGAACGCTATTGTGGGGCAATGAAGCAACTAAATGACTTGTACTGAGGGCAGAAATGCTTTACAGGCATCCTAGTCTGGCATAGTGAAAAGGAGAAACAAGCATGATATGTCTCCTTTAAGATTAAGTGAGGCAAACTTTGTCATGACATCGCTGTGAAGAGAAAAGAGTCAAAAACTTAAACAGATGATCTGAAAAATGCCACATCAGCCTGTTAGTATTTCTATTAAACAACTACAGTGTGCCTACATTAAGTTCCCATTTACCACCAATAGACTATAAACTATAACCTCTCCTTTACCTCCAAATGCTAATGCTAAATGCTAATGCCACTGAACAATAAAAATAATTGATCAAATATGTCCATATGGCCACAGAAAGTCTGAATTTCTCCTTTATTTCTTTATTTTTTCAAACATTTAAAGATTCCCAGCTAATCTCACCACATGTCTGAGTAAAAATATTTTCTTCTTCTCTTAAAGTCAGCCTTTAAGGTCAGTGAAGTTTCCTCCCTTTAACTTCATTATGCTCCTCAGTGTTGTAAATGTCGGGCTTACCTGTGAATATTTAGGCCAGGTTATTGCTGATCATTTTCAGGAGCCAGTGGTTTGTACTCTTGGATTGGAAATAAATGCTTGTTTGATGAATCACACTGGAGAAAAGGTGAATGATGAGGTTTGATTAACCTTATGCCCTAAATAACCATAAATATTTGTTCCTGTAAAACCAGCTTAAGTATGTTTACAACTCTTTATACATTTTTTAATCTTCTTTAACTCACGAGCCAAACTGGGTCTAAAGCAAAGCCGTTACATAACATTAAAGGAAATGACTAATTTTTAGTCAAACGTCCATCAAACTGACCATCAGTGATGAGGCCAAACTCTCCACAGATTAACGACCGTGGGTTTGAGCCTCAGAATCTCTGGAAAACAAATCAAACACTAATTGGTCAGACCTGACATTTACTGTCAAAGCCCCATTAACACCTCAGGTTCTGATTAAACCGTATATTTATTCATTTCATCTCCTTCTGAGCCGTAAATACTGTGCAATGGTGAGAATGAAATACCAGTGCTGTTTATTCTGGCCAGGCAGTGACAGTGAGAGCCTCTAAACGCTGGAGTTATTTACACAGACTGAGGATATTTACGTGGGGGCGATGTGGATGTTGCTTCATGGAGGAGGAGGGAATGGGTTTAAATTATCCCGGGTTGTTTATGTGATGGCAGTGTGTGCTTCAAGAGAGTTTAGAGATGAAGTTAAGTAGTTAAGTCACTTTAATATATACTTAACACAACTTTAATATATTTATTATATATATATATATATATATATATATATATGTTAGGGGTGTAATGAAATGGTCAACTCATGAAATGATACGAAATACGAAACAGGGCGCATAACACAAAATAAAGATTATGGAAAATCCCCAACAGTAGGAAGTTGTGCAAAAATCACATTTTCTTTATTTTCTTCCAAATGCAGACATACAAAAATATTGCTGCATCAGTACAAAATAAATGCTCTTTGAAAAAAAACTAAATTGTAGTTTTTCCTCTTGTTTAGACTACAGTGCAAATACAAACATAAAATCTCAATAAAAAGTGCTTTGTTGTTGTAACAATCAGGATAAGTACATTCTTGAATGAAAAGGAAAACAAATAGCAGTCCTCAGAGCTGCAGTTTAGACCTATAAATGTCTGAACTGTGAACTATAATATTTAGCCTATAACAGTGTATATACTTCTGATCTTCAAGTCTGTCAACTCAACAGTAGATACAAAAATCAAATATTGTTTTTTATGCAGACTTACACAAACATACAGTTGCTGCCTGTCTCCAGTTCAAAGTAGTTGGTAGTTGTACTCGCCGCAGTATACGGCGAACTGTAGCGGCTTATTTTGCACACGGTTGTTGTTTTGTTGTTCTCGCGTCTTTTACATGAGAAGCCAAAACAGGTCCACACAACCAATTTATTTAACGAAGGAGCGTCAGCTAATTCCTCGACCTCGTCTTCCTCCATTTTGAAGCAAGTGTTTTGCTATGGCGAGGAACGTAAAAAATCACCAGTGCCTCTTCGTGTTTTTTATTTGGTGCTTTTATTCCTTCGAATTTTGTCATTTTTTATTTTGCGATATTTCATTACACAGGGTTCCCACTCTTTTCTAGAGATTATTTTCCAGGACGTTTCCAACCCCCCTCCCCTGGACACACGCAGACTTTGCAGTGTTGTATTAGGTCTTGTGGCAGGGCTTATCAACTGCACGCTCAGACATCGCATCCTGGACCAAGCAATTAGACTCCTCTTCTTCGGGTTTTCCACAAGCATGTCCTTGTAAATAGAGCACCCTCGTTCCACTGCTGCTGGTCCATGAGACAGTGTGAGGAGACCTTTCATCAGGTCCCACAGTGCTTCATACTCTGCTTTGCCACTGATGAATCTTCCAAGAAATTCATCAAGCCTGCAACTGCAAACAAAACCTTGGAACTCTGAACTCTGCTTTATGGTTTGCACAGGCATGCAATCAGAATGTTTTATACTGAGCACGGACTTTGTCACACTGAAGCAGTGCACCATCGTGCATTGAGGAGAGCCTTTAAGAGTTTCTCAAACTTTGATAGTGCGCTCAGGCTCTGTCACCATGACCACAGGGTCGAGGGAGCTCACAGCTAGGTACATGAGAGGACTTTTTTTTCAGGTGACAGCAAGGAAGGAGACACATTCTTTCTTGAACAACTGTATATTTGCTGGATTTTCCTGGAGCTCCTCAGAGGACTTCTCTAAAGCTTGTTTTGTGGCAAAACCTGTGTCCAGCGGTTTGAGTGGGACATGGATTGATTTGTTTTGGAGGTCAAGTTTCAGGAGCTGGACAGGTGTTTTCATCCTCTCCAGTTTTTCCCTTTTGATAAAGCATGACAACAAGCGTCTCAGGATGGACTGGAGCTCTTTTGCCAAGAAAGGCATCATCGGTGCATCGGTCTGGAATGTCTCTGGGAAGTGGATCAGCAGTGGCACTTTTTACTGTGCAGTAAGATGCAGATGATGGTACTTTGCTTTTTGGGAGTTTTGATGGCTGTTGATGTACTGTTGCACAGCTGGCCACACTTCTATTGCTCGCTCAGCAACTGCTACCTGCAACCCATCGATGGGTACAGAACTTGAGGAGAAATTTTGTTGTTTTGGTCTTTTCAGTGGAGTCATCTCGTCTTGCTGGCGACTCATAGAACATATGCCAAAGAGCTCTAAGCACATCTCCCACCTTCCAACCAGTTTCTCTCTCTTCATTCTGAAAACTGTAATGAATTATATCCAAACAACAACTTCCAAGATTGGTCATCTTTGGTGCATCTGGGTCCTTTTGGCTTTTATCCTCTTGGAATATCTTCAGGAGCTTCCAGTTGACAGCAGGGCCATCCATTGAGATCTATAAGAGCTTATGGGGGTAAAGTAATGACACGACTCTCCTGATTTTTTCCAGAAGCTTCTCTGCTTGAGTGTGTCCCATAAATTCTGAATCGAAGTAACGCACCACAACTTTCCCTTCGTGTTCGCTCCAGTGCCTCACAATAACATCCAACTGTTCTGTCTGTGTCACTTTATACAGGCATTTGTCAAAAGATACTACATAGCACCGTGCTTTTCTTACATCCTTAAAGGATAAGTTTGGTTTCTACAGCTTTCACATTGTTTACAGAATGAAGTAGAACAATATACTCACCCAGAAGGCTTTCCTGATCCAAACAGTGCTTCAGGAGATATTTAGATCCAAAATCGAGCGGCAGACATCCATATAATGGTAGCACACGGGGCATGTACAGCCCCGCTCCTAAAACTGCATTAATCATCCAAAAACTCATTAGTTTCACCAATATTTCATCATGGTCCACTCACGCTACTCCTCCATTACAGTCTGTGACGCTCCACACGTTTTCGTGACTGTGCTAGCTTTGGGCACTTCTTGGGTGAAAAATAATTCCTCACCGGGGTCTGAAAAGTTAGTAAATCTAGAGACAAAGACAAAAACTGGGTAGCAGGACTGTGCTGAGGAAACATGCAAATTTGATTGGCTGGCAGCGTCACATGGGGCGCTGTGCCGGCTTAGCGTCTGGAGGCAGAGAAACTCTGCAGCTTGATTTTGTTTCCCATGACTGGAAAATTGGTCGATCATTTTCCAGGTTATCTAGGACATGTGGGAACCCTGATTACACCCTTAACATATTCTAATATCCCCCCATTACTGAGCATGTGCCGACTTGCTGTTATCACTAACTTATTTACGGGGTTTTGAGTGTCACTGCTTCTTGTTACGCTTGCCTCAGTCTCAGAGTATGAAGGCCTTGAAAAGCTGCCCGTCATGACTGAAGGAACGTGCAGGGCTGTCAACACTCAGACTCAAGCATGTAGGGATGGTTACCGTATTCGGTACTTTAAGAGGTACCGACTGAATTCTGTAGGTACTACTGGGTACCAATTCACGTAAAATCAAACGGTGCCATGTTTAGGTATCTAAATGCATCCTTGTGACTGTGAGGGAGTGGAAGAAGCAGACATACTATTGGGTAGAGTAGGAGAATTTCCATACCGGACTTGAACGCAGCACAGCAATAGCGTAATGACGTCAGCAGCCGCGGGCTCAGTCAACAAAGCAAGCATGGCCGAGGGAAAGTGCTCTAAAGTATGGCTCCACTTTCAGTGGCGTAGTTTACGTGGGGTTGGTGGGTTATGAAAACCCACGGGCCCTCTTCACCACACTTCCGATGATTTTGTTTTTGTTTGTTTGTTTAAATCCGAGGCGGAATGAGCGCAGCAGCTGCCTTCTCTGCAGCAGCACGTTAGCGCAGAGTGTAACGTGACGTCAGACTGGGTCACTGTATTATGCTGCATATTAAGGGGAGACCCCTGCCGATTTGAGCTGATCCACTGGCCCATTGAAATGTGATCGACTCAGCCGCATTTGAGCCAGACCGAAGACGAGAGATGAAAAAAGATTAAGAAAAAACAGATGCCCCCAGAAAAAGCCGCTATAGTGGAGCGAAAAAACGTATTGCTCGAAAAAATAAAATTTTAAGAGAAGATGCAGCCAAATGCGCCAAACTTCCGGATCTTTTCCGCCACAGTGGGGTCCTCACAGGGGCGGAAAACATCCGGGTGGTGGCCGGCAGCAGGTAGACATGCAGGTAAACGTGCACTGTCTACTGCAGCGACATGGTGCTACATCATCCCAACCACACAAACGCAGTGATTTCACCCATATAATGGAGATTAATGGCTATTTTTAAACAGATAAAAAGTGGTTGTAAACAATAATGGTCCACATGTAACGGGCTATACTTGCACTCAAGAGTGTTTCCCATACATTTATTAACTCGTGATTATTATTTTTTATTATTATTTTGTTTCAAATCTGCATTTGCTTCTTCTGGACCATTTGACTGTGCTTGCTTATAATGCTCTTCTGTGCTATTTTACATTTTTTCTGAACTCCACCACCGCCTGGGCATGACATTTCAGGCCTCAGAGGTGATCGTTTACAGCTTTGCCATTCTGTATGAACAGAGATAATTCTGTGGTGTGGACAGAATTGTCTCTGAAGAAAATATCCACTAAATACATCCATAAAATAATCCATATATGCGTAGTCCCGATAATTGTTCAGGGCACAGACAGAAAAGCCATACATTATAAATCATTAATTTTCTTTGTCAATAAAAATGAAATCCAGAGGCTTTATTATAACATTTATTATTAAGGATATATTGAGGGAGAGCATGAAAGTGAGGCAGCATTAGGTGCACAGGCAGAGCGCACTTTCAGTCACCTTAAACTGATCAAGACTTATCTGCACTCAAAAATGAGCGAGTCTCACATCTCAAGCCTGACATTACTTTTCATTGAGAGAGAGATGTCTGGGAAGACTAACTTGGACAAGGATGTTGATTCATTTGCAAGAATGTAAAAAAGAAAAACACATCTCAAATAGTGGCAGTAATGAGAGGTTGTATTCAGTATTTTACATTTTTTTTTATTTTGCTTTTTTTCTGTCCTCTATTCTTTTGTGCAATGCGGCATGCCAAACATGCAGGCCCCTTTGACACATATGAAAACCCATGTGGAATACATCCCAGCTACGCCACTGTCTACTTTATTAAATGTGATGGAGATTATGCTCGCTGCAGTATTTGTGACACCAAGTGTAAGACCAGCGGAGGAAATACTTAAACTCTGAGGAAGCACCTGGTGACACACAAAATTTTCCTTAAAGCTGAAGAGTGCACAATTTTTGATAGCCTCAGATCTACGAGCACAAAGGATTCATTCAGCACTGTTAGCACGCCTGTGTCCAATGGAGACTAGTCGTCTGCAGCCAGAAACACAGGAAAAGAAATGGCTTTAACATTTGGTGATGGCAGCAAATGGGACAAGGAGGATACCTGGTCCAGGTAAATAAGCCTCGTGTTTAAGATGGTATTAGCTTGGCATTTTAATGTGCGTCAGTTATCATTATCAGGTCGGTTCCTCGTACTTTGTAACATTAATGTAAATGCTTTTTTTATTTACAGCTCTGTCTGACCCATTGTTAAACTGCCCTAAAGTTAAAGTGAGGGCTGCAGTTCATTTATTAAGTTGTGGTTCATTTTAGTTTCTGGTTTTCATGTGGAAGAAATTTTTGGAACTACTACAATGTTACAATACAAACAGTTGAATGTTGTTTTGATATATATCTGTCAAATTTTATATATGGAGAAATAAATTTACATTGAAAAACTTTGAGATCTTAATATTAAACAAATAAGTATTTATTACCCCATAAACACACAAAAGTACAGAAAATTGGTACCATTGAGTACTGATACCAAGGGCATCGGTATGGTATCTGTTCAAATGTGAAAGGTACCCATCCCTACTCTCTATGCAGTCCTGTGATTGTCTGATCCAGTTTGTGTACCCACTCTGAGACAGGCTTCAGCCCCCAAAGGGAAGAGCAGAACAGATAACTGATGGATGGATGGTTTAATCGTGCTTCAGTATCTCCTTAAAGCTGCAGCACAGAGGCTAAATCATGATTAACACAATGACATGCTCTTCATCTTCACAATAAACGTATGACAATTATTTGTGTGCTAAGTGTTTTATTTTGACTCAAGCAGGAATAATCTGACATGCAAATAAAAGAATCAATCACACTCTCTCGTTCAGACCTAATTTATTGACTTCATCACTGTTATCCTCATGTAGATGATAGCTTATTAGCATAAGACGCTGCAGTCTGTCAGTGGATAACATCGTCAGACTGCACGCTGAGAGAATGTGACAAACACCAGGCTCTGCTCGGAGAAACACAGAAACACTAATCCAACAAACGCTCTTTCCTGAAGCATTGTTTGTATAAATCATTGTGGCTAATGGATATCAAAAAGAAGGAACTTTGTCCTTTTTCTGAGAGGATGCTGTGTTTAAGGCCCGGCTGCAGAAATGTGAGACTCACAGGAAGGTTTGTCGTCTGATTGGACAAAGATCACCGTGTGCAGACAGAGCTGATCGACTTAACCACTGAGCAAGGCATCAGAAGACAGCAGCTCCTCCTGGGCTCATACAAACACGTCACGCTGTTATCTGTCCACAGATATACGGCTGTTTGCTCTGTGAAGCTTCCAGAAGAGAAAACGTCTCTCGAGTGGCTCATCAGACTTTAAACTTTCCTTCATCTGTTTGTTCAGCTCATTAATTATTTCAAACAAAGGCTCTAAAAACAGTTTTTATCAAACACTTTCCTGATGAATGCTCCTCTCTGCTGTCAGCTGTGTGCATTTAACTTGACTGTGTTGTTATTGTAGGTGACATTTAAATTCACATTGACAACAACAATGATGTGAAATAAAAATCTTTTCTTTATTCGATGCTCTAAAGTTTGAGAGCAAAGTTTAAAGTTTTGAGAGTGGAGCATTTTCATTTTAAGACCATTCTTCATCTTTGAGAGCAGATCTTCATATTTTTAAAACCAAACTTTGTCACTTCGTGCTCAGATTTTTCCTTTAATACCTTGTTTGTGTGCTCAGACTTTTTCTGCTCACACATTAGGGATGGGACGATACGCTTAAACTCACGATACGCTGCACCTCCATATGCCCGGGTCACGATACAATATCAAAAAAGTAAAAAAGAAAGAATATTACTGTGTAATTACAACTTATTTATTTTTGTTTGAGTTTCACACAGGAAAACACAAGGCCTAACAGGCCAAACACAAACAATAACACTCTCTCTAACCCGAGAGAGGTTAGAGAGAGTGTATGCTAACGAGTGGTAGGCTCGTTTTCGCCGGGGTTGTCTTTACATTTTTGGTGGTTCATGTTTGTTGTGTTGGAGGTGGTGTACAGAATGACAGCATTGCAAAGTTTACACACTGTCTTAGTCTTGTCAGTTACTCTATTGTCATCTTTGTCTTTTTTAATGAGAAAGCCAAAATACTGCCAGACAGATGACTTGTATCCAGGCGGAGCGTCCTCAATTTCGACCTCATTCGACTCCATCGTTTGGCTTTTTGGAGACAAGAGTTAATGCTAATGTTTTTTGTCGTCACTTCTGGTCACATGCACTCTTACTGGACGTGACATCTTTCTTTCGTGATCCATTTTTTACAAACTTGATGCGTTTTGTCAGGTTCTGTATCGCGATATATTGTCAAACCTTATTTCATCCCATCCCTGTCACACATGGAACAAAACTGCTCCCAGCCAATAGGAAGAGAGCATCTGTTCGGCCAATCACGTTGAAGTTACATGGTTGCTAGAAGGGTTAGCCACATTGAGCCGAGCGTCCTGCATGTGCAGCTCCTCTCCCACGTCCATAACCATCCTGCTCTTCAGGACAACTCTTTGGAAAAATGGACGTAGACCAGAGTCAAAGACATGAAGATAATCAGAGAGTGAATAATGACATCAACGTTCAGTAGCCTCACCTCTTTATTTGTAAAACTGAGAGCTGGGTAAGCTATCAGCTTAAACCACTTTAAGTGGTTTTCTGTATTTTCAAAATGCCAATTAATTCACAAAAATAAACTGTGATTTTACATGTCAAATGTAATATAACAGGAAATTACTGTAACTGTGAAAAAACACAATATTTCTGTTCTTTTACAAAGAAACCCCGTTAGAAATATTTATTGTTAAAATATGTTGACAAGTGTATTGTAATTTTACAAATATTTTTCTGTTATTTAAGGGAATAAACTATAAAATTCAACTTTACAACTCTATAAAATCCCTTTTTCAATAAAATAATGTCATTCAGAGGTGCTGGTTTGGCGGAGTGGTCAGTATCCATGGATGTCCCATGTACTTGTTTCTGCTGGTCCAGGTTTGAGTCCCGCCTGTGACCAGTTTGCAGAATGTCTTCCCCTACTCTCTCTCCCCCTTTCACAAGCCTATCCACTGTCTCTCTCCTATCAATAAGGAGACAAAATGCCCAAAAAATACATAATAATAATAATAATGATGTCATTAAAACCAACTATTAGCAGCACATTCCTGTAAATTTAAGCATAATTCTTCGTATTACAATGTCGATTTACCATCTTTATGGGTAATTTAATTGTTTTTTAACGTTAAATGTTTGTAATTAAATGTTAAAGAACCTTAAATTAAGGCAAAATCTTGTTAAAATAACAACTACAAACTGTATTTTAATTACGGAAAGAAACTGTATTTTTATGAGAAAGCTATCTTCTGTTTTTTCACAGTATTTTTTGGAGCCCCAGCTGCCGGAAAACTACTATTTTTTTATTTATTTTATTTTTTTTACAGTGTATATTTCCCTCCTACTATGAATCTTCCAGTTCTTCAGACTGTATTGTCTTATTTTTGCTCATGTTATCTATTTAATGACTTTAATTGTATAATTTCTGTTTTAAACTCAGTGAATAACTGTATGTGAGGATGGTGCTCTGTAAATAGTTACCTTGCCTTCTGTTTAAAACAGGTTTGTTTTCATTTTGCTGCCTTGTTATGTCCCTGCTGTGCACTGAAGTCCGCCCGGTGGATCTTCTTCATCATTATTTTTTTATATTATTTACTGAATGCACAGTTTGTGCAGCAGATGCACAGACCAGCAGCTCTGCCCACAGCCTTAATCGGACCCTGAACAGCAGCATCGCAGCTGCTTTTACAACATTTAAGTCCCCAGATCTGCACCTTTGACATAAATCACCTTCTCTTAATAAGAGTGGGTGGAAAACTCGACATGAGGAAATGTTTGGTCATTCAGTTTTGTGAATAAATTACAGACTGCTCACCCCTTTTCCTTTTTAATCCCAGCTCCTCCCTGCGTCATCCCATTAGCTCTCTATCTCCTGACTGCACCGACTCTCTTCTCGATGTGTGGGAGGCCAGCGATAAAAAAACAGCTCCTCAGCTCTGCTGCTCTCCAGATCTCCGTCTGTGTGTGTGTGTTCACGTCCCTCAAGATGAAGCAGCCGTGAATCCAGGGCATTTATTAGCACACTATGTGTAGAAATATACGCCTGTGTAATTGGATAAGAGTGAGGTTTCTCAATCAGCGGCTGCAGTAATATGAGGCTGAGCGTTATGAAGGGCATGCTAACATTTCCAGCTGTCACTCAGCAGCTCTGTTCATATTTCTGCAGTCGGGGGATCATGGCTGTGTGAGACCAGGACATGGACAACATGCATGCTTCACACTAATGATTTCTAATTGTATAATAATTCCTCTTAAGTGAGCTGTGTGCATTAAAAACATGTTTTATAAGGAGAGAATTATTCATGTGCACATAAACGTGCACACAAAACGGTAAGAGGTTTAAACCGAAGATTAAAGAGTATGGAAACTCCCACAGCTCTGCCTTAACATGCTGCCCACCCATTGTATTTACATGCTTAATTTGCATATTTAAAGCTGCTTTAAATAGCAAACGAGCAGAGAAGGCATATGTTCGAGCGTTTTGCATGTTTGCTTAATTCCCTGAGGTTCATGCTATGGAAGCGAAGGATGGAGGCAGATGACAGAGAGGAGGAGGAGTGCTGTGCATTAAGAGGAAGAGGGACGGATGGCAGGGATCAGTGGAGAGCAGGGTGGGCTGTAATTGATGTGTTTGTGTCTCTGGAAGCAGAGAAATTCCTCTGCAGTTGATCTCATTTGGCACTTCACAGCGAGAGAGGAAGAATCCAGAGACCATCTCTGCTTTAGACTCACACACATGCAGTCTGTGCTTACAGGAAACAGAAGGATGTATGTTGATGTATTTGCTCCTTTTGCCAGGTAAATTATTTATGTAAATGTTTATTCCTAATGGGTTCAGCCAAATCTAAGCTGCTGTATTTGCTGTTAAAGATTTGCAGCGTTTTAGTTATTCTGCTGAGGAGAGATGGGCTCAGGATGATTTCATAGACACCGTCACAGATTTAAATTCATCAAATGATTTATTAGATCTGAACTTTTCTTCAGCTGAGGTTCTGAGAGCAGTTTGTGCTGATTTCAGGAAATTTTAAGGGTCCTATTTTAAAGTGTGAAGCTGATTATGCAGGGATGATTCTGGCATAGCATCGATTAAACAACCAGAGAGCCGTCCCTTTAAATCAGGACGTGTCTGTTGGCTGATCTAACATCAGTTATCTATACTGCTTATTCCTGTCAAAGTCACAGGCTGCAGTTTATTTTACTGGGTTCACTCTGTTACAGTTTTTCACAGTTCTTAACACACGTTTCTCAAAACACCAACGGATTCCTTCAAATTGTACACACAAACCTGAAAACCTCACACACAAAATGCTAAACCTGACACTCCTTTTTCAAGATGACTCTTTGCCATCAAATCTCTGAACTGTTCACAAAATGGAACTCGTGTTCTCATTTGGTACACACAGCCACATTCTCCAATGACACACACATACCAGCCAATTGATACACACAGCTCAGCATTTGCTGCACACTACCAAGCATTCACAGCACACTGAAGTGCAAAACTGAAAACACAATCATAGGAATGCAACACACAATGTGAATGGCAATTGCTCATTAAAGTTACCCATTTTTCCTTTAGGAAAATGTTTGTGTAGGTCCACTTCATCAAACATAAAATATCTCACAAGTATGCAGCTAATCATTGTTTTATTTACAGTGTTTCAGTGCACAGGCATTTCTAAAGAAAATGTACGTGAACAACAAAAAAAAAATCAAAAGGTTGCACTAGACCACTTCAGGTCTCCTGTTTGTATCTGGCCAGAGGGCCTCATCCACATCGCAGAGGATGGTCTCTCTGGCATCACCACAGGCCTCCTCCATGGCCTCCTCATCTTCGTCTTCCTCCTGCTCTTCATCCTCGTCCTCCTCCTCCTCATTGTCCTCCTCTCACTCTTCCCCCTCTCCTTCTCTGGTTGTCGTTGTCCATTGTTCAGTGCTCACCAAACAAAGCAGAGGCTCGAGGCCCTTTAATGCTGCAGTTCTCCTGATTGAAAATTGCTAACCAGACCTGGGTGTGTAGAGGTTTGCATCATTGTGTGTTGTGGGTTGATGCTTTGAGATTTCAGTTGGGGTGTGTGTGCAACAACTGACGATTGTGTGTCCAGCTTTGACAACAAGGTGATGTGTAATTGACATCAGAGTGTAAAGAAGGAAAGTCAGAGTTTAATGCAGATAAGGGAGTGTTTAGATGTGGCAAATTGGGCTGAGCAATTGGTACTTGAAGTGAGGGTTTGCAAACTGTGCCAAATTATCGATTGTTGTGTGTTAAGAACCGTGAAAAACTGTAATAACAGACACAACCATTTAGGCTAGGTTCACACTGCAGCCCTTGATGCTCAATTTCGGTGTTTTTGTTGGTTGTTCAGATTCCTCCTGTAAATGTGTCCTGACTGCAGACTGTGATGTGAACAGGCTTCAGAAGTGACACGCATGCTCAGTTTAACATTAAAGACATCAGCACGGCACGGTGTGATGAGGCAACGAACACAGAGCAAAACTGAGCTTCACAATGATGGAGCAGTTTGCTCCCATAACACAGAACCTGATGTCACAGCAGCTCTTATTAAAGTAATTAAAGTATATTTTATTTCTTATGAACCTAAAAGCGGACGCTCTTACCTGCTGATGACAGATCAGGTGAACAGGTGAACAAAGAGTCAAAAACTTCGTTTAATCATCTGTTCTGATGTTTGTTAGTTTGTCTGAGAGCAGATCAGACAGGAGCAGACTGCTCACTGACTGATGCTGTCTCTTAGAAACATATAAAACACACTGATGAGATGGACAGCAGTGGATCATCAGCGTCTCTGCGTCCTGTAAACTGTTATTTATAACTGATGTAATCGAAGTCCTGTGGGCGGGGCTTAGCTTGGTATTTCCCTATATGTCGTGTGAATTTGTCTTTAGATATTTACTAAAAAAGGTGAAGCTTGAAGTCCTTTCAGTTTCAATAATATTTTTGAGGTGCCTTCATTATAAGATGATTTCATGTCTCAAAATTACCCTGAAAACAACACCTCAGTTTCCCCACTCACATTTTCTAAACTTGAAAACATTCTGATGGGGAGCAGTTATGATCAATTCTGGTTTTTTTAGGAGCAGTAATTTTCTGCAAACTCGAGACAGAAACACACGAGCTGTGCTGATGAACACACATGTTGAGAAAATCACTGCACAAATGAAAGTGTATGTTCACTTTTAATTCAAACGGCCTGAGCACATGGTATAGGCTTAATTACTTTGTCGGGTGGAAAATAGGACAGACACCTGAGCTACATGGTGATTGGGCTCCTTAAACCTGTCAACAAAGACGAATGTCTGCAGTCCTCACCCATGAACTGAATATTATAACGTAAAATATCTAATAATAGCCGGGGCGTTTGTTTGTTTCAATCACTGAGCAGACCAGGCGTTTAATTACAAAAAACAAAAATCTTGCTTTGCAAAAAATGAAAAAATACGGTTAATGTAATCAAATTATTTATGAATATCATCTTCACATTTTCAAGGTAAGATTACAGTACTGTAGTTATACTCTTACCTTCTTTCAAATCAGCTCTCTATAAAACACGCTTAACCCTTTAAAGACCAAGACCGTAGATTATAGCCTGAAAATTCTAATTTTTTGGAAATTAAATTTTTGTTTCACTTTCTGCTGAAATCCTACAAAAATCAAAATGTCCATAAAATTCAACAAATAGATTTTTCGTATCTCATTTGATACATTAGGTGTTTTGGGCAAATGATAATCCATTTGAGGACATTTTTATCATTTATCTGATTGCATTCTGATGTTTTTATTGGTAATTTGTTCATCATATTGAGTAGATAGAGGTACTATAAAAGTATGTATCAATTATGACACAATTGGTATTTTAGGGTTAATCCTGGTGAGGAACTATGGTAGTTAAGTAAAGGTCGTACTTCTTTCTTTTGCACCGGGGCTGTGAAGATAGGCAGCAGTTTACCGCTAACTGTCATGACCGACCTCCTGATGTTAAGGGCTAAAAACACACAGCGGCAGTGGCAATGTCTTCTTTGAATTTGGGAAGCCCTTGTCTGTAAAATTCTGGCTTTCTGCTCTCTAGTGCCCTCTGTGGACGTTGAGTATAACTGCACTGTCGTACACCAACCTGCATTTGCTGACATACAGAGGCAGGAGAAGCTGACAAGACGTCCAGAGAGACAAATAAACCATGTGGTGTTATGGTTTGGTGTTAATGTGGACCCAGAGCAGAGGCAGACAATCGAAGAAAACTCAGGATTTATTCAAGTCCCAAAAGTCAGTGATCAAACAAAGGTGCTATATACAATAAGGTGATGGCGGTGGCAGGAGCTCGTGGAGACCTGGAAGAAACAGAGAGAGAGTCTGGTTAGTCTTGAGGCAGAGAGAGCAAAAATCCAGCACACCATCAAAAAAGAGACAATTAGCTCAGAGTGTCGGAGACAGGCTTAAAGCAATACTCTGACGATTTTGGACCCACGCCCTTTCCCTATCATTGACAAAGTGAGACAAGCTCAAATATACCTTTTTTGTGTCTCTGCGTCCAGTGGCTGGCTCCCAGCTGTTAGCTTCGTAGGTAGCTTAGCTCAATGGCCGGAGGTCAATAGGAGTCAGAGCCGGACTGACGAAAGTGGACAAAATACTCCTTACAGTGGTCCAGGGGATGGCGTATTAGGACGTGAAGTAATTCCGAATGGTTATAAAACATTTTAAAAGACGAGTTTTCTTTTCAGCCCGTTAAAATAACGTTTTAATACACACAGAGCTGCGCATGCGCAGTGCTCCGCGGAAGGACATACCGGCGCACAGTTTCCAAAGCCCGGTGAGTTTTGTAAACCAGTGACTTTTTTGGTGAAAGGAAAAACATCATGCCTGTGTCAGTAAACTCTCGTTCAACTTCCTCATCCATCGTGGCTCTGGCAGCTGTTGCGAGGCTACATAAACATGGTTACATCCGAGGGTCGCCTTCTTCCGGCTGCTACTGCTGTTCCGCGGAGCACTGCGCATGCGCAGGTCTGTGTGTATCAAAACGTTATTTTAACGGATTGAAAAGAAAACTCGTCTTTTAAAATGTTTTATAACCATTCGAATTTACTTCACGTGCTAATAAGCCATCCCCTGGACCACTGTAAGGAGTATGTTGTCCACTTTCGTCAGTCCGGCTCTGACTCCTATTGACCACCAGCCATTGAGCTAAGCTACCTACGAAGCTAACAGCTGGGAGCCAGCCACTGGACGCAGAGGCACAAAAAAGGTATTTTTGAGCTTGTCTCACTTTGTCAATGATAGGGAAAGGGCGTGGGTCCAAAATCGTCGGAGTATTCCTTTAAGGCCAGCACTAGAGACTTGTGTAGACGAACCACAAATGAAGTGCAATCAGCCGGCGTCGAGTAGAGGAAGCCTCCAGCTTAAGTAAGGGAGTCATCAGGGCAGATGAAAAACAGGTGAGGGCTCCAGGTCAGCCCAGCTCCACCGTCACGCCCATGCCACAGCCACAGAGGAGAGAGAGAGGAGACAATCCAAGAGGCAGAGGAGCACAGCAAACTGGAGGAAAGGGTGAGATCCTCACATGAGGACTGTTAAGGTTCAGTCTGATCATGTTTCTTCTCAAGCCTGAGCTGTCAGTTGTGAGCTCAGCGTTAGCATGTGCGCTCTGTAACTTCGACTGTAGCTCATAGGCTGAGCTGAATAAATAACAACCAATGTTTATTTGGGACCCGGTGCAGGTACCAGATCTGTCCCCATTGGCCTGCGCCTGCCAATGACGTTACACATCCCCACATCCCTATTGGCTGTGATGACGTTCCTGCTTTGTCATTGGCAGGATCCTACACCAGCATCACCCAGCAACACGAAAGAGAAGAAGACAGCGAGGGATGAATTACCGGAATAACAAAAGATATAATAATAAATCAAGTTCCTGAAGAGGTTTGACTGTATCCACAGTGACGACAAGAACTGAAGAAATCTTCAGTGGTAACATGAGGAGAGAAATTGACCATCGACTTTAGCTGTTTTTAATCTGTTGATGGAAATTTCTGTATTTTTTCATTCAAAATTGTAACTTAAGTATTTAGTATTCAAATGAACAAACATTTGTGTAACTTTTGTACTTGTATGTGGAAAACTGTATAAAAAACCCTGCAGTTAGGAGGATGTTTAGACAGTTACATATTTGAATATTATGCCATTTAGTAGTCCAAGAGTATTTAAACATGACCACAGCATAAATATGAGTAGCTGAAGTAACCCAACACAGACTTATAAATGCACTGATTATCACACATATATTGATCTATCTAGCGTTGCATAGTTTGGCCACGTAGAACTGCTACGAATAGATAGGAATAGATACGTGATGTCATTAGCAGAAGCAGGCCGGGGGGGACAGATATGGTATCTACACTGGTGATTATTTGGAACCCGGCTCTTGTTTTGTATTTTATGGTATAAAAGTTGATAATATGAAGTTTTTATTTTGGTGTATTCTACTTCTTTTCACAATGGCAAACCTTCATACTCACCTTCATGTGAACTCTGGCTCTCCCTCTCAGAAGATGCTTAAAATTTAATTAAAGGAATAACACATCAAAACTGTGGAGAAGCATCCAGCCCTGCTGCTCCATCTTGGATTACTTTGTTTCACATCTGGATAAATGATGACACTGAAGGATGTAGACATCTTTAAATTCATCCTGAAGCTGATCTATTCAGCCTGGCTTCTGTTTAGTAATATTAGATTACACAACCTATAACCACTTTAATGATTAGTACAGTTATGTATGCCTTTATGCTTTTATTGACAGAAGAGAGTGACAGTGGAAAGATTTGTGATGGGGCGAGAGACAGCAGGGGAGGACACTCTGCAAACTGGTCCCAGGACTTGGACCCAGGACTTGGACCCGGGTCTGCAGAAGCATGTATCCGGGTCATGACTGGTTGCTTGACACTTCACCAAACCAGCACCCTTTCATTTATTTGTTTTTTTTTTAGCATATTTCTTATTTCTATCTGATTTTATTTTGTTTATTGCTTTGTTTTTTCTCCTGTTTCTTTTCTGTTATTACCTCTGTCAAGGAGGTTATGTTTTCAGGAGTTTGTCTGTCCGTCCGTCTGTCTGTCCGTCTGTGGACAAAATAACTCAAAAAGTTAAGGATGTATTAGGATGAAATTTTCAGGAAATGTTCAGCATGGGAAAAGGAAGAACTGAATCAATTATGGTGTTGATCCGGATCAGCGTCTGGCCGCCATGGCGTAAAATGTCATTTTTGTGAATAACTGCTGAACTAAAATAGATATCATTATGAATCCAGTTGCTAATGGTATGTTTTCATGGTCAAGGAATCTAAATATTTAGATGAAATAAAGGTAGGAATAATATTTATGGTCAAAATCACAATATGGCTAAGGACTGTGGCGCTGGTGGAGGTCTGCGCTCTCCAAGTGCTTTTCTAGTCTTATAATATATTTGGTCAGTTATTCCTGTTATTCCTGTCTCAGTGTAACGCACTTTGAGCTGAAACTGAATTTGTGTGAAGTGTGCTATATAACCCTTCATCTGGCATTGTAACCGTACGGTTGACTCTTTGCTGCATTACCGCTGTATTTAAAATCTTGGAGGCTCATCTCTCTGAATAGTGTTTGTCATACTAATATGGATTCACTGGGAGGTGCTGATGTACATTAATATTATTGTTGACAACTACAGAAAATCGGAAGTGAATCGCTGCTACATAGGAATTTACCTGTATGATTTATTTAGTTGAAGGACATAAATTTGAAAATAAAAATGTATCTATGATTCCTCAGAAACAACAGCTCAGAATCTAAGTTTTGGTCTCTGAGATGTTTAAAAAAAAAAGTTGCAGAAATAAAAGAAGTCCACTCCTGGCTAGTATAACCTTTAACAGGCAAACCAACCAGCTGGTTGACCAACATATCTGCTTCCAATCTGCTAAATAAAACCTGAAATATTGACACATGAACAGGAAAGAACACAATTTTACCAAAAGATAATGTGTTTAGTATATTTTTCTTACTTTGGAAGTCAGAGGGCTGAATAAAGTTGGATTGATGAATTGATTAAAGTGAAGTTACAGATGATCACATATCAAACATCACATGGTCTCAGGTGTTCACAGCCCACGGTGTGTTTAAAACCCAAACGGCAGAGACTGTGGATTCAGAGCAGGTACAGGTGTGCAGTCATCCTCCATGTCTCTTCAGCTCTGTACTTTTAGACAAACACCTCTGGGTGCAAACGGGAGCTCTTGATCATTTGCTTTTCAAGCAGCATGACGACTCTGCGCGAAATGACACCTGCCTCAGGCGGGAACCAGAGAAGACGCCTGTGTGTCATGCCAAAACACTTCACCAGGCGTTCGATAGGCCAAAAGTGTTTCCCATGTCTCCTCACCTGAAAGAGTCTCGTCATGCACAAGGTGACAAATCCACAGCTCCAGGACTCCAGCAGTTTTAGGAAAATAATTAAATCTTTAGATACTTTAATTATAACAGCAGCCTGCTCTTTTCTGTCAATACATGTGTCAAAAAAAGACCCTTGAGTAGATTATTTTGCCCCTTTTTTCAGGAAAAATAAAAATAAAGCATTCTGGCCAGTTTTAGTCTTTAATATAAATGTTTAAAACACTGTGTTGTAGCACCCCTGTTACAATCACACTCATCACACAGCCCCACCATCCTGTGCACAGCCATCATGAGTCAGTTTCCACACCCCCGATCCTGGTAGCACCAATCCCCACTCACCCATGCCCCGCGCCGTTCAAACTCTGATCCAGGAAATAGCATATCTGAGCATGTCCGGAGAGGCTGAGGAACTGAACTGGACTGAACTGTGTGGGAAATTTATTTAAAAAACCCAGAACAAATTTTTTGTTTTGGAGGAACTGAACTGAACTGAACTGAATATACACACGCGCCCACATCGCTTGTTTTGTTTTTTTGCCTTCCGTATTGCATTGAATTTAATTAGAAAAATCTATTTTGCCTTGTTTTTCCTTGATTGCACATGATAACGTCCTGTTTAGCTTTGCATGTCTTATTGATGACATTTTGCTTTGATTTGTGCGGGTACTGAAAAAGTTTTCTTTATTTAATTGTCAGACGTGACTCTGACTGGTACCCCAGACTAAGCCCATTACAGTGTGATTTCTAAAAAATAAAAAAAAAATCTTTTTATAAAAAAATTCCAAGAGAACATATCCAAAATTCCCAAAAGACAAAACAGAGACTTAACCTATTTTACATAAAGTCAAATACTTGTGTTAGCCTACAGCTTTAAATTAAACAACTAGACCAAAAAGTAAACCCACATTACGGTAACCATACATCCTCTTTCGCCCGGATATGAAAATTTCATCAAGTTCCCGAACATATCCAGGTTTCACTCGGCTTGTTCTAAAGATGAAGCTGTCACCAGTCACGGAAAAAAAGACAAGCTTGATTCAAACTCCTGTAACTCTGATAGTATCCACAGTTTCTGGATGCTGATATACTGAATAACTGATATATTATATATATATATATATATATATATATATATATATATATATATATATATATATATCCGTATGTATATATATATATATATATATATATATATATATACATATACATACATAACTGTATATTATAGTAAAGGTTTGATTTCCTAGGGGGAGGTACGGGAAGTGAGCTGACAGAGGTGGAGAGCAGAGAGAGGATGATAACCTCCTGTTTAGCTTTGCATGTCTTATTGATGACATTTTGCTTTGATTTGTGCGGGTACTGACAAAGTTTTCTTTATTTAATTGTCAGACGGGACTCTGACTGGCACCCCAGACTAAGCCTGTTATAAAAGTGGCGCCCCAGATTTCTTTACCCAGTAGTCCCTGGAGGTTAACAACAACAACAACAACATAACAACAAAAACAAAATGGATTCACCAACTTGCTCCACAATCAGATGACTGAATCAGAGCCAAGTAACAGTCAAACACAGCCAGCTGATGGACAAAGAACAACATTGTCTCTGCTGGACATGGACTTACCTGTGGATCCAAACCTATCTGAACCTCTCATCCCACAGGTGGAGTTTTCTGTGGATGGAGGAGCAAATCAAATTGATTACTCATCTGTGTGGACCACAGACATCACAGAAAATCCAACCAGTTCAGAGGAGTCAATAAAAAAATCTTTGGAGGAGAAATTTGAAAAGCTTATGGAAACACAAAAGAATCAAAAGGAGGAGCTTTAAAACACAATGAAAAATTTATTGAAAGATGTCACATCAACATATGAACAAAGCTATAAACATCTGCTGGAATCTGCATTAAATCTTAACTGGAAACTTGCACACCGTCATACAGAAATATTAAAGGACATCAAAGAGGTCATTACACCGGTCGTTCACTCTGTCGATATCCTGCAGGATGATGTCTGGAGACTGTCCCAGAGTATCAATTCAGTGTCACAGGACATGGCAACAATGAAACAAACATTGAACATATCAGCTCTTGCCTCTGCACCAGTACAAATGGCCCCAAAAAGTGATGCTGTGGAGGAGACTCAAAGACAGCGCCTACAATCAACTGTTTTGGCAGAAAAAGCCACTCAACGCGCTAAAGAAAAAAGGTGCAAAATTTCACTGGACACCAGCTTGTCAAACAGCCTTTGACACTCTCAAAGAACATCTGATCAACCCACCTGTTCTTGGCCACCTGAACTTCCATGCTCCATTCCTGGTGTACACTGATGCCAGTGAGATTGGACTGGGAGCTGTGCTTGTTCAGAAAACCACACAGGGAACAGAGGAGGTTCTCGCCTTTGCCAGCCGCAGCTTGAACCCTGCAGAGAAGAACTATGCAGCTACAAAACTGGAGTGTTTGGCTGTGGTGTGGGCAGTGGAAAAATGGAGGACTTGCCTCGAAGGACAACTTTTCACAGTCATAACCGACCATGCCTCCCTCCTGTGGGTCTTCAAGACGACAAAACCAAGTACCAGACTTATCCGATGGGCTCTACGACTCCAAGAGTTCACTTTCACTGTTGAATATCAAAAAGGAAAATACAACAGCGTTCCAGATGCTCTGTCTCGTGCCCCCTCAGATTATCAACCATCCATACCTGTCTGTGCTGCCATTACTTCTGCTTCTCCAAAACCATCTGAAGAGCTCCCACTCTTCATTGAGGCCCTGTGGAAAGCCCAGCAGGAAGACTCAGAGTGTCAGGCTCTATACCAGCAGGTGGTGGAAAATAACAATGTCCCTATTAGCTCAGCCATCTCATACACCATTCTGGATGATCTCCCTACCGTCTTGTCACCCTCCCATACAAAACCATCTATCAACTCTACATACCAGTCAGTTTCAGGGCACAGCTACTGGACTATTTCCATCAGGACCCCCTCTCTGGACATCTTGGCAGACACAAAACATATCACAGACTCCATCATCTGGTGTACTGGCCCAATCTGAGCCGGGATGTTCGAGAGCATGTGAAAAATTGCCACCTGTGTCAGCAATACAATCCGGAAAATAGGAGACTGGCAGGGAAGCTACAACAAATGCAAACATACCGTCCATGGGAAATGCTGGGAGTTGATCTGATGGGACCATTTCCAAAGAGCACCAAACAAAATATCTACCTCCTGGTCTGTGTGGACTATTGCTCCCGGTGGGTAGAGCTGTTTCCCCTTAGAAACGCCACTGCAGAGACCATCACACAGGTCCTGGTAAAAGACATCTTCACCAGGTGGGGCATTCCTGACTACATCCTTTCTGACGGCGGTACCCAGTTCATGTCTTCCATCTTCCAAACTGTCTGTGATACCTGGAAAGTAGGCCACAAGTTAACCTCAGCATACCACCCCCAAACCAACCTCACTGAACGCATAAACCGGACTCTGAAAATAATGATTGCAACTTATGTAGGTGATCACCATAAAAACTGGGACAAACATTTACCTGAGTTCAGGTTCGCCATCAACTTGGCTGTTCAGGAGTCCACAGGAGTTTCCCCAACCAAACTCAACCTCAGACGGCCCCTGAGAGGACCTCTTGATGTGGTTTTGCAGCTGAGGGATACAGCTCCTGACATGCCGGCTTATTCAAAAGTCACTCAGCTCCAAAACCTCACCATGTTCGTAAATAAAAACCTGATTTTTGCCCGGCAACAGCAGAAACGTAACTACGACAAACATCGAAGGGATATGGAGTTCCAAGACCAAGACAGAGTCTGGGTGCGGGCCCACTCAATCTCAAAGGCTGAGAAATCTTTTGCAGCTAAATTGGCCCACAAATGGCAAGGACCATATCAAGTTGTAGAAAAGGTAGGCCCGGTAAACTACAAAGTTGTCCTGAATGAAGAGACCGACGAGGAAGACTTCTTGGGCTTTACTGACGACTCTGATACAGAACCTACAACTAGAGAAAATAAACTCAAAAAACATTCCAGAAATGAAAAATTTGACCTCCCCTCATTCTCTGATAGTGAATACAGTGTTCACCAATAACTACAAAATGCTGAGTGATGCTGAAACAACAACAGTAATAAAGGCTACTACGCCTCCCTTGGGTCGGCTTTTTGCTAAGGGGGAGGAGTATAGCACCCCTGTTACAATCACACTCATCACACAGCCCCCACCATCCTGTCACAGCCATCACGAGTCAGTTTCCACACCCACGATCCTGGCAGCACCACTCCCCACTCACCCATTCACCGCGCCGTTCAAACTCTGATCCAGGAAATAGCATATCTGAGCATGTCCGGAGAGGCTGAGGAGGACAGTGAATGAGGAAGACGTCTGCGTACTTGTGCGTTGTAGCGTCGTGTCAGTCCACGTCTCTGCTCTGTTCTGGAGGTCTGTGCGTCCTCCAAAGTGGGCATCAGTCGAAATCAGATTTAACCCGGGGCACTGTTTCTGTGTGAGAATATCAGGAGGAGCGCCTCGTCGCTGTCGGGTCCGACAGTTGGATGGAGTGACCACTGGATGACTGACCGACTGACCTGAACGACTACGGTTCCTAAGTGATTCTTGAGTGTGTGTGGATTTATGAATAAGTGCTTCTGAACGGCGAAAAGACGCTGAGGTATTACTTCTGTGTTCTGGCATAAGAGTGGGTCTGTGGTAAAACCCGGACTGGGTTCACATTGCAAAGTTAGATTTCATTTGGTTTGAACTGGACTGAACTGTGTGGGAAATTTATTTTGAAAACCCAGAACGAATTTTTTGTTTTGGAGGAACTGAACTGAACTGAATATACACGCGCGCCCACATCACTTGTTTTGTTTTTTTGCCTTCCGTATTGCATTGAATTTAATTAGAAAAATCTATTTTGCCTTGTTTTTCCTTGATTGCACATGATAACCTCCTGTTTTGCTTTGCATGTCTTATTGATGACATTTTGCTTTGATTTGTGCGGGTACTGAAAAAGTTTTCTTTATTTAATTGTCAGACGTGACTCTGACTGGTACCCCAGACTAAGCCTGCTACTGTGTGATTGCTAAAAAATAAAAATAAAATCTTTTTATAAAAAAAAATCCAAGAGAAAATGTCCAAAAATTCCAAAAGACAAAACATTGACTTAACCTATTTTACATAAAGTCAAATACTTGTGTTAGCCTACAGCTTTAAATTAAACAACTAGACCAAAAAGTACACCCACATTACGGTGACCATACATCCTCTTTTGCCCGGACATGTCTTCAGAAAATTATCCAAGTTTCACTCGGCTTGTTCTAAAGATGAAGCTGTCACCAGTCACGTAAAAAAATTAAAAATAAATTAAAAAAGACAAGCTTGATTCAAACTCCTGTAACTCTGATAGTATCCACAGTTTCTGGATGCTGATATACTGAATAACTGATATACTGTATATTACAGTAAAGGTTTGATTTCCTGGGGGGAGGTACGGGAAGTGAGCTGACAGAGGTGGAGAGCAGAGAGAGGATTCAGAGACAAACGTGAGTCATTTGTTGGTGGTTTATTGGTATTTTCCGTTAAATAATGTAAACATATTGTAAATACTAACATCAGGATCATTCTGGAGTGTTTTGCTGTTCTTTTGCCAAATTTTTATCTAGTTTTTGTCATTGTCTTTTTAATCATAGTTTGTGTTTTATTGATTTCATTAATGGTTAAACAATATAATTTAAATAAAAGTGATTACAAATAATAATAATGATGAACTTCTGTTTTGTCTCCTCCAAAGTGTTGTATATGTTTATTTACAATTGTTGATAAAGAGGATCCTGTTAAAAATTCTACTCTCTTTTTTTTTCTTGTAATTACCTTCGTCAAGAAGGTTATGGTATTGCCGGTGTCTGTTTGTTTTTGTGTTTGTTTCTCTGTTGGCAAAATAACTCAAAAAGTTATGGACAGATTTTGATGAAATTTTCAGTAAATGTCTGGATTAGGACAAGAAACAAATGATTAGATTTTAAGAGTGATCTGGATCACCGTCTGGATCCAGGAATTTTTAAAGGACTCTTTAACATTGTGAGATAGGACCATTTTCTGCATTTGTGCATATAATACAAAAAAAAAATACAAGACAAGTTTTAACAGGTTCTACAAGATATCAAAGACTGATCTAGATCCAACAAAATTCTGGATTCTCTGATCCAGAACAAGGAAAATTTGGATATCTTTGGAATTTTCATCATAGCAAGGGAACATATAAAGACATAGACTTGGTCCAAACGCCAAAGTATAACCAAATACTGTGGAATCTGGAGCGTTCAATCTGATTTGTTTTATCTTCAAAAACTTTGCTGCAAGATCCAGAAGAAACCGCCATGACGAAAAAATGCAGTTTTCATGAATAACTACTGAACTAAAATAGATGTCAATATGAATCCAAAGGCTCTCTGAGTGCTTTTCCAGTTACACACTGTTTTGAGCATTTAAAACTTAACAATGACAAATATATGCATGAACGTTTACTTTCATATACTTCACTCCAAAGCACATGTCTTTGTTGAGGAAAAAGTAGTAAAGGGTTAATATTTATAATAAGTGCAGCACAGGACCACTGGCATTACTCCACTGTACCTGCCTGTCAGGATTGAGCGTTAATGCGGCGTACGTCATGACGAAGCTCATGCTGCTGAGGGTGTTTTGTTTTTTTGGTTTTCAGGGAAATTTGTTTATCTTATGAAAAAAAAGATAAAATTTGAAGGATCTTGAACCAAATGCTGCCTTTGTGAGTTTTTATTACAAAAGGGAAAATACAGTCTTGCAAGTCTGGAGACAATCAAAGGGAGAGAGATGGGCAGCCCATCATCTGCAGAGAAAGTCTAAAGACATGAGAAGTGCTCACATTTAAAGCACTGCAATTCAAGGATATGTGTGTTTGGCATGCATTTAGTTTATTATGTAGTAGTACTTTATTTATGTCAGATATTCTAACTGGTGCTACAGTGTTAACGTTAATTATTTGTACTTTAGTTTTATTTATTTATATCGGACATTCTAATTTCTGCTACACTGTAAAGGTAACTTATTGTTTTGTAGTTTATTTATGCTGGACTTTTCAACTGCTGCTGGAGTGTACAGTTTAATTATTTGTCTTTACTGTATATTACCTGAGTTTTCTCTTTTTTATTCCTATTGTATCTGCATGTTTTTTCTCGCCTTGCAGAGCAGACAGACCTGCCTGATTCTGAAATCCTGCAGGTCCGTCTTGCCAGCCTCCGTTGTCCAACAGATTCACTCGGCTGAATTCTTAACGGCCCAATCAGAGAAGAGAGGCGGGAGCTGCAGAATGCGGACGTGACGACAACCGGAAGTTGAGAACGGACATGCCGATTAGCCTATTGTCATCATGGCTACTCAGTGAAACTTGGTGAAATCTGCCTTCCTCAGAAGTTTACTTGTAGGGATTGTGTTTGACGAGGTTCATGTCACATATAAGTGTTAAATGAATCATCTGTGTGGTACAATTTAGTGTAAGACGATAGTATAAGGCCGTTAGCTGTTAGCAGCTACGTTAGCGGCTAACGGTCATTAACTGTTGTTAGCTGTTAGCGGCTAAGTTAGCAGCTAGCGACTAATGGTCATTAACTGTTGTTAGCTGTTAGCCACTACATTAGTCGCTATGTATGCTACATTATAGGAGTCAACCCTGCTTAATGTGGATTAGTCTGTGAGGAATGTGATGAGCCAAATGATTGTCCAATCACAAACTTGTGTTTTTTTTTTAACGTTCTGCCCCTGAAAACAAATTAAAAGGGCTCCTACCCAGATGGACTTGTAAAATATTTCTGTGGCTGATATATGGAGCTGTCCATCTGGCTTGTCAGGTTATGTTTTTTCTGTACTATGGTGTTATCGCTGCTGGAATCCGAATTTCCTGAGGGAACCTTCCCAAGGGATTAATTAAGTATCTATCTATCTATCTATCTATCTATCTATCTATCTATCTATCTATCTATCTATGTGTGCTTTTGAATATTTAAGTGTGTAGAGGTTTATGTTTATATGTTTAAATCCAACGACGCTGTACCGGCGTCGTCTCTAAACTATTAGACACAAACAGCTGATGTCTTAGTTGGTTCTATGTGTTTGGACCAAGGACAAGGACATCTATGCACCACTCAGCTGATCTATGTGTATGTAATGAATCTCATCTACGTGTGAGACTCTGCTCCTGTAAGGAAGACATAAAATGATTTAAACTGTCCAAATGCTGAAGTGACGTGAAGGTCTTTCTGTGGTCCTTCTCATATGTGTGGTGACTCAAATGTGAAGCATGAGCATCAGAATAACATTTTTTGAAGTTTGTGATTCTTTTTTCCAGGCCTGATGGCTCTGCTTCTGTGCTGCTGATGTTTAACAGAGCGAGATTATCCATAAAGAATAAGCCCATTTAGGTTCAGTGCCAGAGGCCACAGCTTCACATTAGCACAATAGCCTCTTAGCTCATTCACCACGCCTCACAAACAGCCTCACGCCCCCACGCAGCAGCATGCACCTGGTCCACAGTGGGTTTAATGAATGTGCGTACCTGTCACCTGTCCTGTGAGGGCTGTCACTGTGAGGAGGCTGCAGCTGCTGTGCGTTAGCATGCTGCCGCACAGGCGTCCTCTGAATACATAATTCAACAATAACTGCTCCTCAGTGTACAGCAGAGAATTCACTGAACGAACGGAAATAAGTGGAAAGGATTTTTATGTAAATACTCTGTTACTGTGAATAACAGCTGTTAGCCAAGCGCTTTCTTTGATTCATTAATGTAGTTCACCTGATTCAGGCTGTAGCTGTAATGGGCTTCATCTCACTTTGGTCTCACTGTATTATTCAACTTTATATTTATTTCCTAACAGGGTAAAATCTCCAGAGTATTTCAGAACGGCTGTATGTGAATACTCCTATGAATAATTTTACCTTCGCTTTACCCTCTCAGTTTTAGTGTGATTGAACCAAATGCTGTCCCACAAAAACTCTTTTATATGCTCATGGACTTTGAATCTTGAGGCGTTAGGCTATAAAGTACTTTGGCACGATTAGAATAAAAGACAGAGAATAAAATGTATTCATGCAGTGATTTGTAAAATAGCCTTCAATCAGCACAGCCCCATGTTGTCAATGACTCACTCTGCATTTAATCTGCACTGGGCTGCCTCTCCAAGCTGATGGACCCAAACTGCTGATGAAACTACGGTAGATGTCCCACTGCTGAGTCTGCTTTAAGGGAAACTAGCTGTTTTAGGACGCTCAAGTCGGTTCGGTGTGTCAGCTTAAGAGAGCATCCCAGACACAAAAGTGTTAGCTTACACTCCTCACAGTTGGAAGTATATGTGGCCAAAGTATTGCCAAAAGTAGTCATCATCCAAATCATTGAATTCAGGTGATTCAGGCACTTCATGGCCATGGTGTAAAAATTCAAACACCTCAGTTTACAGACTGTTTCTACAAACATTTGTAAATAACGAGTCGACCTCAGGAGCTCAGAGAAGTCCAGCGTGACAGGAGGGAACCTTTAAAATTAAACCAAGTCACACAGGGACTTTTGACAAGTTGCAGAAATCAATCAATCAATCAATCAATCAATCAATCAATCAATCAATCAATCAGTCTTCATTTGTATAGCACCAATTCATAACAAGGGTTATCTCAAGACACTTTACAATAGAGCATAAAGCTCTTCATTTTGTGGATACACATATATGCATAGATACATATATACATATAAAGATACACATATACATATATATACAAATATATCCATCCAACACCAACATGGATCCATATAGCCAATCATGAATCCCTCCATCATGGAAATATGTGTTACTATGTTTAATATTTATTTATGTTAGCAAAAAGTCAGTAAATGATAGCGAGATGGATTCACGGCTCTTGCTATTGTTTGAGGAGTATGTGCTTTCAAAAGAAATGTGGTCGATGAGTAGGTTTTTCCAGTGGGCGAGGTGGATAGAGTTCCTTCGTTTCCAGTTCATGAGGATAGTTTTCTTGGCGATAGTTAGGGATGTAAGGAATAGCCGACTGTGTGTTTTATTAAAGAGAAGTCTCCATGCAGACAAAGGGAGGGTGATGATGGGATATGGCAGCCTAGAAACAGGGGGTCTATGGCATTTTTCCAGAATTGATTGACTGATGTCCAGAACCAATGGCATGTATGTAGGTGTCTGTGCATTTGTGAGTGCAGTGTGGACATATTTCAAACGTTTTATGGCCAGTGAGCTGAGTTCTGTGAAGCACTTTGTATCGTATAAGTTGTGAATTGGAACTGGAGGACATGAACTGAATGTTATTGTAAATTTGGGCCCAGAAGTCAACACTGGAGCGACTGAAAGATCTCAGCTGTATAAAATCAAACATCTCGGTATACAGACTGTTTCTACAAACATTTGTAAAGAACAAATCGACCTCAGGAGCTCAGAGAAGTCCAGACAGGAGGCCACCTGGGCAGTAAGTCACTAAATATTACAAAGTCAGCTGTTAGTGGGATTGTTGTGGTTGGGAAAGACAGCAGCTCAGCCATGAGGTGGTAAGTCACATAAAATCCATGGCGGAGCAACAATATCCAAGCCTCACATCACCAAGTAATGATATATACAGTATATACCTTCTGTGATGTCACAGCCATAGATCTACATAGAAGACTAGATAAAACGCATCTACTAAAGCTAAGCTAGTGAGGGCAAAGTGTCTCAGTATTCTGTGGTTATAGAAGGAGTGAAGACAAAAACAAATGAGGATGCCGGTACATTGTGCTGCATACAACTGTAAACAAGGAATAACATTTCCTAAGTAAGAACAGTCTTTTGCTCTTTTTTCATTATCACAGCCACATACTAGGTAATTAATAGGTTCTATGTATATTTTATAGTCTTTCACAGACCTGTTTGGACTTGTCAAGTCCAAATACTCGTGGCTGCAGCCAGAGCTTTGAGCCTGGAGAAGAACAGATATGCACAGGAGTGAGAACAGAGGGCAGAGACCACAATAAAGACTGAACGATGCACACGCCAAAGTGATGTCTGGATATGTGGGTGCTGGATGTAATGAAAGTGATGTAGCCTACAAGGCTCTTGATTTCCTGGTTGTTGGCTTACAAGGACACAGGAAGCTCAAACTGGTTATTACTTTAAAAAATTAACTTTGACCAGAAACCCAGACAGAGCTCCTTGTTCATGCTTTGGAGGAAGTCCATCTGTGCATCAAAGTGGTGTCTCTGACTATGGGTCGTCATGCCTCCAATATAAGCATGTGAAACCAACTTGGTTGTGAGCCGAGGGCAAACCCACATGGACTGCTGGAAACCAGCGGACCCTCTCGTGAGGTGTTTGTGAGGATGGATGCTCGTCACATGTTGCATGTAATGCAGGGGTGTCCAAACTTTTTACATTGAGGGCCGCATAAAGAGGAATATAAGGACAACTGAGCCACTTTCTGTGCCTCAATTTTAGTGTACTGAAGTTAAAGTTTTAAGGTTTATGAGTGGGCTATCACCTGTCAAGGGGCCTTTGTAACCTATTACTAGATACACACCAAGTACGGAAGAGACCTTTTGAACAGTAGAGATGGGAGACACTGACATCTTATCTTCACTTTCAGACACAAAACAAGAGTAAACTGCAAGAATGTTTGTGCTTGAAGATGAGTATTGCAGTATACTTTGTAAATGAGACCTTGTGGCAAAGTAAATATAGCAGAAAATGAGCGTGACAGATGATATTTGCTGCTATAATGCTGTAATCAAAATGTCTTGATTCCTCAACTGTTTCGGGGGCCAATTCAAAATGAGCTGCGGGCCGCTTTTGGCCCTTGGGCCACAGTTTGGACACCCCTGATGTAATGTGATGACTTACATTGTACTGCCGTTACTTGTGTAAGTCAGTACCGACAAAGATTATGACTTTTTCTGCAGGTATCAAGTCCAATCAAGAGCTCTATGGGCAAGACTGAGTGGAGCCACATTGGTCGGTTGAACAGCTTACAGAAAAAAGGACTTCATGCAGCCAACAGACTGACGGACAAACATACATTTGGACGACCAGAAAATGAAGGTGACCCTGGCTGCACAGACCGTTATGGTAGCTCTGAAGGATCTTGGCTATCCAGAGTTTCAAAGCTGTGAAGCAACAGCAGAATTCATTGAGGTAGTTCAACACCATGGCTATGTGCTCCTGAACAAACTAAGGCTACGTTTACATGGCGCCAAAGACGGTCAAATCCAACATGTTTTTGTTGTGTTTTGGCCTTGCGTTTAGATAAGAACGCGCTGTGTTTCCATCTAAAATGGAAACTTTTGAAAACGGGCTCCAGAGTGGAAAGGTTTGAATGTGCACATGTGCACTACTCTTTCACATGAAGGCTGCGAACGCATACCAGGAACAACAACAGCTTTGGCCGTCTGTTGGTGTGAGTGTCTTACTGTGCTCGGTTTGTTATCCAGACAAAACTATCCTGACAGATTTGTTGAACTGATTTGTTGTCCAGAAAAGAAACTCCTGCGTCTCTGTGCGTCTATTCGCCATTGTTGTTTGTGAAAAGTTTTTCTTCTTCGTCCGTGTGTTATAGCAGCGCTGCCTCTCTGATGACCTACACCGCCATCTACTGAACCGGCATGCACACTACAGTGGATTAACTCGTCTCCGAGCGTCGTCTGAATGCAGAAGAATTCTAAAACGCAAAGGACAAATCTTTGGGTCTTTAAGTCAGGAGTGTCCATGTAAACGCAGCCTAACTTTAGATTATTATGCTGCATAGAGGGGGAATTAATTTGATTTATCTGATACTTGCTGAATCTCTACTTCGGAGAATCAAGAGGAACTTTTAACACTAGATTGTTGGGTGTGAGAAGCTAATTATTTAATCAGCCTAACTTGTGCAAAAAAATCCCTTTTGGAAACCTTGAAATTCGTTGGCAGCCCTGATTTATTAAGAAATACATACTGCTGTACTGCCATCCCGCAGCTGTTACGTAGATATTTGTTCCTAGATCATTGACAGGCTCTTCAATATACTGAAAACCCACGATTCCCATGCCAGAGGATACAAAGCTCTCCTGGGAAAGCTCAAGATGGAGAAAGTTATTCTTTGAAGAAAGCACCAGATTACTTTGGTGATGAGGGATAACAAACCCCTTCACCAGTCACAGAGGTCTTTTAAAATACTGAAACTTCTGTTTCAGTTCTGCATCATGTTGATGAAATGCTGTTCTTCAACGTGCTGTTCATAAAGTGGTGAGGTGATGCTGATGGTGAGACTGGCCTCATGATGCTCCCTTTCTCGATTGTGCTCAAATTCTGTCCCATTTAATTTATTTTGAGGATTTAAAGCTGTCATAGTGGTAAGGTGTGTATGTCAACATGATGTCATCAGAGCTAATGTGTTAACTGTTGTTTTCTTTGTTGACATTTTTTAGTTGCAGTTTTTTTCAGGTTCTTCAGCAGTAAAAATGTTATGTGAGGTTTTGTACTCTTTTAGATTGCTGCTCAGGCACTGAAAGTGGCTTTTTCAGCCAGTTCTACACTTGTTTCCTGGTTCATGAGGATCGAAGCCATTATTAACTAAAGTATTAATGATACATTTGATTCATTTTGTGGCACCAAAGTGCTAACTTTGCAGTGCAGCTGGATCTACCTGATCCACCTGCCAAAGCTCCAAGCCAAAACAACTGAGCTTGATCTGCAGGAGAGCTGCCACTTCATTATCCTTTAAAGCCGGAGGAGGCCGGAGTAACAAGTGACACATACAGCTGTGTTCACACCGAACGCAACTTTGCAACCATAATCGTGTTGCCATTGCTGTAAATGCATTATTTTTACCACCATCACTGTCACCGTCACTTATTGACGTCATGGCTGCTCGAGTTTTACTGGGATAATATCATATATCATATCATTGGATGTATAAGCTGACATTACTCAAACTGTTTCCTTTTCACTCTCCAACCAACCACAAAACACTGCAGCTGATGCCCTGCAGCATCGTCTGTGAGTTCTCTGCGGTGCTCTTGATGGATTGTTACTCCGTGAACCGGAATAAAAACTGTCTGTCGCGGGTACCGTAGTCGCATAGTCTTGTTTGGTGTGTAGGTGCCTTAACAGATTAACCAGATCCGAGCAGCATTTCCTCAGGACAGTCTGACGGTACACCAGGTCAGTAATCAGGAGGCTGGAGATTTGAGCCCAGCTCCTGCTGTTCTGGGGCAACACACTTATCCCAGAGTTGCTCCCAATCATGCTTCAGTGGCATGTAATTGAATATGAAAACACATGACTGTGTTAGTGTTAGCTTGGACTCGTAAAAGACTAGGAACGTACTATAAAGCTCAATGCCATTTCCCTATTGACCTTTTTAAGTTAAAGAAGAAACTCAAAAAGCATATATTGACTGAAATGATATTTTCACTCCACCTCTGACATGATTTGGTGAGTTTTCTGTAAGAATTAGCCCACAATTTAACCTACATCTCAGCAGTAGTGCTGGCCTACAACAGCATTTGATTGGTCTATGATGAACTTGATGGGGCTGCAACAACCAATCGATTAAATTGATGAAAATCGATAACAAATTTAATTATCGATTTTCATCGGCAACAAATCGCGGGTGTTTTGGTGCATGAAATTGTAGCTTACAGTTGGTTTGTTAGGAAGAGATGAGCCCGCTCTCTTGTCATAAGCTACTGTGAGAGGAGCGACCGACACTGCACACAACAACATGCAGAAGGATTCACAATGGCGGCGTCCACGGCAGCATCACTTCATGAACAACCAAAAACCTCCAAAAGCTGGGAGCATTTCATGCTCAACAAAACAAAGCAAAGCAAACGATCACTGTAAACATTTTCAGGCCGACTTCATCTGGCATGGGAGCACGACCTCTATGAAAGAGCTGAGCTGAGAAAGCACGTCGGCGTGTTGGAGACGGACGAAGACTCGCCTCGGTATAAAGATTATTTTAGTTTGTTACATTCAGCAGCACCTTATTTTATTGAATACTTTATAGACAAGACTGCTACTACTTTGTCTGCTTTGTTTCAAGAAAAAAAAGTAAGTTTGTGAGCATTTATTTAAACAACATGCAAACAAGTCTGTTAATGTACTTACAGTTTAGCACAGAGAGTCAAGAAAAAAGCTGTAATAAAATATTATTAAGGAAAACTGCTTTTTATTGTCTTTATTGTTTGGAAAATATCTAAAAAAAATCTCGAAGCTAAATTGAAAAGAGAATTGCAAAATGTGTCATTATCTGATTTATCGATTGATCATTTAAATAATCGCCCAATTAATAGCTTGTGAAAATAATTGTTAGGTGCAGCCCTGGAATTTACGTCATTTACGTAAAGATCCTTCATCACACAAGTTCAGTGTGTAATGAAAAAACAGTGATGAGGAAGAATGACAGCCTTTCTAGGTTGATCTAAAGATGGTTAAAACGAGTTTACAGCTCCATCCTCTGACTGGTCCACAGTGTTAATGAGCGTTAATGATCATCGGGGCTGATGGACTCCGGCTTTGTCTACTCCCTCCATTGTTTGAGTTTCTTAAATGAAGCCAAAACAGCAAAGGATAAGAAGCAAAGACTCCAACAGCTCTCGGTTTGTTCTTTTGTTAGTGTGATTGACACTAAAAGATGAAACGGTTTGTTTTTAACGCCAAAGCCCTGCATGTCTGTTTGCTCTGTGTTAAAGAGAGGTCTCATTTAAAAAGAGCAGAGACGAGCTTCTGTCAGGAATACAGTGGTTTTTAGACGGGCTGTGATCTTCAGACTGAACCGGGTATTTACTGTTTTTAATCCAAAAGTCTGTTGATGTTCTTTAATACAAGTCCAGCCTTCAAAATCTGGAGTTTCAGACAGACAGACAGATATGGAAGCAAATAAGGAACATGATCCAAATTAAAATGGATTAACAGAAATGCTTTGTCATTTTCAAAATAAAGCTGCATTTTTGACTGATTAATAGAGTGAATAACAAATAATCCAAATTGTACTTTAATTTGCTCATTCTGTGACTTAATTAAAAAGAAAGGGAAAAGATGGTTAAGATTGATTTTGAAAAGATGCCCAAACAAATAGTTACCAAACTGCGGTTAGAAATTACATACTGGAAAGCTAAAATGCATTAGCAGAAGGCTTTTTTGATGCTGATGTGGGATAAAGCTCTTGGATTGGAGAATGTCCACAACAGCAGGTCATCTATGACTGTTTGTCAAAGTCAAACTAATGAGTGCTGTTACTGCCCTCTAAAGTAAATATCAGGAACTATAATGATAAAAGAAAGGGACTAAAGGAAAAGCCGAATATTTGTAATTGTATCTATTGAAGTTTTCTAAGTCCACAGCAGCAAGTCGTCCACACCGGCAATTCCAGGCTGCCAACAAGACGAGAACTGGAGACGAGTACAAGAGCAAACTAGAAAAGCATCGCCGCCAGTCCTCACCCATACTGATTTTCACCATAAATATTAGTCCTACCTTTATTTCATCTAAATATTTAGATTCCTTGACCATGAAAACATACCATTAGCAACTGGATTCATCATATCTATGTTAGTTCAGTAGTTATTCACGAAAATCCCATTTTTCGCCATGACGGTGATTTGGATCACTCCCATAATCTAATCATTTGTTTCTTGTCACAATCCGGACTTTTCCTGAAAATTTCATCCAAATCCTTTTGTAACTTTTGGATTTATGTTGCTAAAAGAGAAACAAACAAACAGACACCTGCAGTAACAAAACCTCCTTGGTGGAGGTAACAAAAAGAGGCAAAGAGATGCTGTGTGTAGAAAGAGAACGGAGAGTGTTATTGTTACCTGGGTCCATGTACTTTCGGCCATTCGTTTTTCGTGTTGATATGGGTCAACGGAAAACAAAAAACGGGAAATGAGTTTTCGTTTGGTAATCGAAAATCCAAAAACGGAAAACGAGCCTTTATCTGATATGTCCATAATTCCTTTCGTAAAGCTTGCTTTGCCTTCACCCTGAAGCACTTCCTTCTTCTGCGCTGCTGCTGCTTCTCCTTGTTCTGCTTCTGTGAGAGAGTTTCAAATTCTCACTATATATCTATGTTCTTTAGTGTGTGACCTTCTTTTACTGTAGACATTAATGAAATATTATGATAGTTCTGTAAATTGTATTTAGTTCCGAATAAATGTATTTGTTATTACCATGTATTAATAAATAGACATTTATTTCAATTGTCAAACTACATTGTAAACACATATTACCAGGTGGGCAGTTACACATTACAAACAAGGTAAGCCTCAATTCTGCAATGTTTTATCAATCAATCTTTATTTGTATACCACCAGTTCATAACGAGCGTTATCTCAAAACAACTTACAATCGGCAGCGCAGAAGAAGGAAGCGCTTCCAGGTGAAGGCAAAGTAAGCTTTAGGAAAGGAATTACGGACGTATTTTATATCCCGACTTGTGTAATAATAAACCCGTAATAGATGTCAGATAAAGGCTCGTTTTCCGTTTTTGGATTTTCGATTACCAAGCAAAAAACAGGAACCGTTAACCCGTATCAACACGGAAAAACGAATGGCGGCAAAGTACACGGACCTACATGATATCTCTCCTTCAAATTAAAGTAATTGTACAAATAGAGGTAAGTCTTTATATTGGTCTTTATATTGTGACCACTGGTCCAGATGTTAGATGTGTAAACACTTGAGCAAAGCATAGATAAAGACCACTTGTTTTTACAATCCTTGAGTTTAGAAAGTAAAACTTTAAAATGCAAAACACAAACTCAGAAGGAAAAACATTCACATTATACCAATGACTCCAGCTCGTACTCTGCAGCGTGAGAAAGCTGCATGGCTGCAGCACAGAGTCAGAGACTCAGCGGGGGGTCTGGACTCTGAGCTGTTTTCGACCGTGAATCACTGTTACATTACTTTTACAGAGACCATCTGTCACCATGGCTGGAAGGATGAGAAAATCTCCTCAAACACCAGCATTTAGTTGGTGGCTCATTTTTAAGCCTGGAATAATCACACAGCTTGAAACTGAAACAGCAGGTGGCACCAAGCAGAAACACTCTGGGACTGCCAGCATGCTGAAGCCTCGCTCATGACATCCTCACTGCTGTGTTCATGTACCGCTGTTTAAGGTGTCGGTAAGTTTACATGCCAACAGACTCTCAGTCGCTGTGATGCAGGATTAAAAACACCTGATACGAATCCTGCCGATGTTTATTGTGTTATTGTTTCCAACGTGACCCATGGCTGCTGCTCTGTGGTTTTAACAGCTGATTAAACCAAGAAGAAAATCCACACCAGGATCTGAAATCAGGATTTAATTTTCAGATGTTTCAGACTGAAAAATAAACATACAAGTTAACTTACAATGTCGGCTGTCATCACAATCACAAGTCTAACCCTCACCATAACTGCCAGGTCTGCTTATCATAAGTGGCTTTTTTGGTTTCTTCTTCTCTTCTTTTTAAATTGTGAGTATATATGAGCAGGTTTTTTTTGGCCTGCTACAATTAAGATGTTACACAAACTGTTTTATATTTATATATTTAATTTACATTTTTTTATTTTATTATTTATGCTTTGTAAAAATTACAACTCATAAATGATAAATACGTGATATTCTGATGTTTCAGGTGTTAGTGCATACTCCCCTCTTGACCCTGTGCTTAACTGTGCAGAACATATCTACACTAACCACTTTTACATGAGGACTTTAATTCCCATCTAACTTAGAATAAAACTTAAATCCTCTTTAAGAAGATTAAAAATGGCCATGAAAACACCTAATTCTGAAAGAAAATGATATTTCTGAATAAAACGTAACTCCCGAGTAAGCAGTTGGTTTATTCTAAATTTAAATACGAATTAAATAATAACTCTATTTTGTAGTCTTCCACATTTTGTCTTTCGACTTTTCCTAAACTCCAGAGGAGTTTCCAGTTTAATCATGTCTTGATTTCAACAAAATATGTCAAGCTACGCTTCAACCCTGTTAAATGGGAACACATGAAAACTGAGCTGAAGTGATCACACGGCGTCGTATTGGCACGCCATCATTCATTTGACATGGGAGGATGACATGAAGAGGCCAGCAGTGACATACATCTTTAATTATTTTATGCTGTCGCTGGGTGATGATGGAGCGGCCATGAGAAATTATTCATCCATTTATTTTTATTTGATTAATTTATTTGATTAGGACAGTGCACATCAATCAACAATTTCGTTACACACGTCATTGTAAGTATACCGGAATAGCACAATAGCTAAATTTCAAACAGAAAAAACAAATTAAAATAACACTTTCCACAAGACAGTAAACAAAAAACACAGTTTTAACAAACAAGATCGACACAATGTGTAAACAACGGATAACTCACACTCTATCTAAAAACAGGAAACATCAGCAGCAGTGGAGGAGGAGATGAACGTTATGTATGATTACATGACTGGTTTGTTTTCAACCAAACTATAAAAGTACAGGTCTACCAGTACTTGCACAGCGGAAAGATGGTCCATCTGCTGTCTCACAGAGACGGGGATTTCACGTTTTTGAAGGCAGACGTGAGTCCAAGCAGCTACCGCTAACCATACGGCGTGAGTGTTGCTTGGCAACCAGGAATCCATCGAGACTACGGGCTGTTCCTGCATTACTGGTTTAAGGAGGTCTTGCAGTCATGCAGCGTCTATATAAAAGAAGGTAAGCCTCATAGATCACAGAATTTTCATGACTACCAGTGTTAGGAGGACCCTGATCCTTAACTCAAACACAACTCTGAAGTCATGTGGAGTATGTCATTATTTACAGACAGTAACAGTGAAGTAGGGCATTCTTTAGAATAAAAGCAACAGATTAGATAAAATCGTTAACTTGTAAATTAAATTGAACAAAGCTGAGTATATTATAAGAGATGTTATATGTTTATTATGTAAAATGTAATTACAAGTATCAGATAAATGTGGTTCAGTAAAGAGTATTTTGCAGAATTTGTATTGTTTACATTATTGTGTTACCTGTATTAATCTAAGTGTAATTAACATGTGACAGGTACGGTCATGTGCTGACCTGATGAACAGATGCTGGGTGAGTATCTGATCAAATCTCCCAGCATCCATATCGATAAATCCTTCATGTAGCCACAAAGATTAGAAAGTCATCGGTCCAGTCTGATCTCCAAACAAAGTTACAGCAGACCTCACGGTAGCGGCAGTGATCGGGTTGCCAGGTCAGATAGAAAACCTACTTTTAAAGGTATCTATCTATCCATCCATCCATCCATCCAACCATCCATCCATCTATCTAGCCAGATGGACAAATAAATAAACAAATGAATGATTAAATTAATATACAAACAAAACAAATCTATCTAGATAGATAGACAGACAAATAATAAATAAATGTATATATATTTGTCATATATATAAATGTAAATATATAAAACCTTTTTTTTATTTAATGTTTTGCAGTGCAAGATGAGGGAGGTACTTTGGAGGGAGTGGACAGTCAGCCTTGACCAAATGGATGCTCTTTGGAAAAGTCAGGATGAGGGCCGAGTGATATATGACTGTGGCAAGTGGAAAAGGGTTATTATGAGAGGGATGCCCCCTATGTTCCTGAGTATGATGATGACAAGTTTGATGGTTATGGTCCAAATCTTAATCCTCCAGAAAAAAATCAGCACCAAAGTAAGACTTCACAGATGGGAAAACCCCTTGGAATTATGTGTAGACAGAAATGTTGTGAGAAGATCGAAGAAGACAAATATTTTTTGCTTACCAGACCATGTCATACAGCAACGAAAAAACATCATTTTGCACATGATTTCCCAGAATCAGAAAAAGCGGTCAACGTACCTGTTCCCAACAGACGAATGAGGTCACTCACGTATCACCTCACTGACAAACTTGGTCAATCCTAAAAAATCTGCAATAATTTTTCCTCTCAACTTTAGGTTACCATCCAAAAAATGACGGACTAATCGTCACTGTTTCAAGAAACACAACCTCATCTTCTATGATACCACCCCAAGACTGCAAAGGTAGACATACACCTGTAAATAAAATCAAAATGTCCCCAATCTATGATCACATTGAATCTTTCAACCCAACAACTGGCCACTACAGACGTGAGCACGCCCCAAACCGCAGATACTTGCCTAGTGATGTAAACATACAGATGATGTATCATCACTACAAGACAAGTGATGCTCCAAAATGCTCCTATGAAACGTACCAGAAGGCAGTGAAAGAGAAAATATTATGGCCCTTTTCCATTAGCCCTACTCTGCTCTACTCGAGTCTACCCGGCTCTACTCTACTCGCCTTGTGCTGCTTTTCCATTAGCCCCAGTCGTCTGCCCAACGGGGTGCAGTGTCGCTGTAAACAGCTGAGCGGAACAATCTGAGGCTTTTAGTCACAAACCGAGTAAAAAAGGAAAGCAGAAGAAGGCTGCAGGTGGTAAGAAGAAATACCCCTTGAGAAGCACAGGAGAGTTTTGGAAGCTATACAACAGAATGAAGCCGAGGACGAGAGCAATCCAGCTGCAGAGAAAAGATGTATGAGGGTAAGCTAATGGTAGCTACCGCTAGCATGCTAGGTTGTCGGGCTCATGACTCATCGATGACGACATTGTCTGACCAATCAGTAGCCGGCAGTCATTGACGTCATCTTTTAGTATGGACTCTGCTCGCTTGGAACCAGAGCGGAGTAGGTACTAAAACTAGCTTGTTTTAGGAGGTACCAGGCTAGTGGAAACACGCTGCAAATCGAGTAGGGCCGAGTAAAGTAGGGCCAAGGCATGCTAGTGAAAAGGGCCATAAGTTTCACAAAGTTGGGTGAAGAGGAGTGTGAAGCCTGCTGAAAACAAGATGTCCACATGAAAGCTGAGCACCAAGAAGAGATACACAAGAGTGCAACACATTTCTGCACCAAAGATCATGATCAGACTTTTTTCTGTCTGACCTGCCAAAAGTGGGAGGAACACAAAAGGAGAGCTGAGAGAGGGAGACATCATTATAAACTGGACACAGAAAAGAAACAGCATGATGACCTCTCTATCCACAGCGTTGACCTCCAGAGGATCATCATGAAGGCAACAGTCTTTACTAAATGAATCGCTGCTTTCTATGACACCTTTGCTGCTGTTGGAAAAAGTCCCCAACAAAGAGGAACGGTATTTCTGTAATATGGCACAAAGGAATAGCTGTGAGAAAGGCAGAGGAGGTAGCATCAGCTTATGTCAGTGCACTGCAGCAGGAGCGTGATGTCAGGCATGTTGTTTACTGGGCTGACAACTGTACGGCTTAGAACAAGAACTGGTGCCTCCTCTCAACCTCGGTAACTGGGGTGAATGGCCCTACATCAGCACTCAAGGATGTGACACTGAATACTTTGAACCAGGCCAGACCTTTATGAGTGCAGACAGTTTCTACAATGGAGTGGAAAAAGAAATGAAGAAGCAGCCTGCTGTGCTAAATTTTGAGGATCTCAGCATCCTCCAACTCAGGAAAAGTTGATGTGATTAGATTAAAAAGTGAAAACATCCAGGACTACAAACATGCTTCAGTTCACAAACCAATCCTTCCTGAAGAGTGTGAGGCAGAGTTGGCTAGTCTCACCAAGACCCGAGCTCAGAGAGGTTTCCCACTCCCCAGGAAGGATATTCAGGCTCTTGCATACCAGTATGCAGAGGGAAACAACCTGCATGGGTTTCCAGTTAAAAAAAGTGCTGAGCAGGTCTGGTTTGAAAATTTTATGCACTGAAATCCTGACCTCAGTCAGAGAAAACCAGAGGCCCTCTTTGCTGCCAGAACAGCAAGAATTAACCCTGCTGTTTTTAAGAAGTGGTTCCAGGAGTATGAAGATCCACTCTCTAAGTTGGAAATAAAGGATGGCCCTTCCCATATTTGGAATTGTGATGAGACTGGTGTGCAGGACCATTTTCTGTCTTCCACTGTCATTTCAGTGGTAGGGGGGGCCTGCTATGAGGTCACATCAGGTGAAAAAGGGGAGACCACCACAGCTTTGGCCAGCTTTAATGCTGCAGGGACCTCCGGTCCACTCATGGTCATCTTCAAAGCCAAGAGGCTTAAGCCAGAGTGGCTTTATAATGTTACCCCCAACACACTGTTAAAGGTGTCAGACAATGGTTGGATCACAAATGACCTTTTCTTGGAGTGGGGGAAGCAGTTTGCTGACAAGCTTCCTAAGGACGACCTCAGACCACATGTGCTGCTGCTGGATGGTCACGCCAGCCATGTATTCAACCTGAGGCTCATGCAGGCTCACAGGGTACATGTGTTCTGTTATCCTTCCCACATCACCCACTGTCTGCAACCAGCAGACAAGTCCCTTTTCAAGTCCCTGAAACATCATTGGAATGAGGAGGGATGGCAAACAGGAGGGAGAAAGCTCCTTAAGGCAGAGTTGTTTTCATTTTTTGGGAGAGCATGGCAGAAGGCAGCCACAGTCCAGACTGCCCAAGCTGGCTTCAGGGCAACTGGGATGTTCCCAGTAAATCCCATGGCCATAAACCACAGTGTGTGTGAGCCAAGTCCGACCACCGAAAGGCCACTGGAACCAGCTGAGAGGCCAATGGAGTCTGAAGGAACAGCAGAGCTGACTGAACAACTGCTGAATATCCCTGACTGGATTGGGGCAGAGGAGGCTGTTGGGGAGGAGGCCACTGACAAAGGTGAAGAAGGGGCATTTGTTCCCCCTTCAGTTTTCGCCACTCTCTCTTCAAGTGTAGAGAGAGTGACTTTTGCCACACTACTCCCAGTTCCAACAAGAGAGAGAGGCCAGACAAAGAGGTCCAAACCTCCATCTTATCACCTAACCAGTGATAAACATTTTTCATACATTGCTTCAAACACAAAGATTGCCAAAAGCACAAAATACAAGAAAGATGGTGAGAGCAGGTACAAGCTTGGATGGCCAGGACATTTGCAGTATTTGCAAAGCCAGATATGGTGCTAAGAATGATCCCAAGGAGAGTGAGGATTGGATCATGTGCGAGGGATGGTTCCATGAGACATGTGGTGAGGAGAATGGCATCATTGAAGATGGGGAAGCTTTCACTTGCCAAAACTGTTATGTCCTCCACAGTTGCACAGTCATGTGTTCACCACTGCTGCTGTTGGTAACATTGATCATAACTCCAGTTCAACAACAGCGAGGGATTCTTTCCATGGCACAGCAATTTCTCTGTTCCAGCATCCCTCCTTTATTGGTGAAGGGGCTGACCGAAGCCTTCCTGTGCTGGACGGACCTGATGGAGGATGCTCAAAGACCATTGACCACTTGCCACAGTCCTACACAGAGGTCCCCCCTGTGGCCACCAATATCAGGGTTTTAGAGGTCCCAGAAACTATGGTGAAATCTCTTAACAGAGATGGCCTCAGTCAGCAGACTAAAAAAGAGTATGAGTGGTTGGATTATGCAAGGGAGGTCTTTGAAATACAACCACTTTGGGTGATGTGTTAAATAGAAAAGTGCTCACTCTGTGGCCATGATCAAGCTTTCTCTTGAAGTCATCAGCAAAGCTGTGGAACACCTCAGGTCTAGCCAGAGTCCTGTGGTCACATTTGACCAACCATTGTATGCCTTTGCAAAACAACTTCAGTTCACATGGCCAGAAAAATATGGTGAAGACAAACTGGTGGTTATGATTGGTGGGATGCATATTGAGATGGCATTGCTGAAGATGCTGGGAAACTGGAGGGAGTTGCAGGGAAGTGGATGGGTTGAAGCACTAGTGTACATCAGTGCAAGCTGACATCTCATCTCCAGAAACAGCAGACTCCTACCTCAAAGCAGCTCATGGATCTTGCACCAGGAGAGCTCATGAAACCACAGCAGCAGCTTTGAATGTTCTGCAGCACACGGCTTATGACAACTAGTCAAATGGTTTCATGAAATGGACCACACTCATTATACCAGGTGGATCCCAGGGGTGAACTCCCAAGGACACACCCTAGGGTAGATCAAGAATTCAGGGCAGACAACTTCACTGTCCAGAAAAATAAGAGGGTGTTTTCCTCCATAGCCATAGACCAGGCCCATGAGCAAATCAATGCCTGTGTCAAAGATGGTGGTGCTGTGAGCCTCACTGAAAACCCTTCAGCACTGCTGCGATGGATGATAGCAAGACCAGAAGTTGCCTGATCCAAACAGTAGTTTGAGACAAGCTCCTAGAAATGCGGAAGATCAGAAGACACACGTCATCATGACCAAACATCAAGTGTCCATGTCTCATTCATCTTGTCATCAGGTCTCGTTATCATGGCGGAAGCAGCAAAAAACCCAAAGAAAAGAAAAGTTTTATTGGAGGAGAGAAAGGAAAGCTGTAGACTAACAAGCTAAATGCCCAGACAGGGATGAACATCGGTCTGGCGTTCACTTGCAGGTGTGAGCTGAAAGACAAGGAGGGATGTTCGACCGATGCTGATTTAGCCCTGTTATTGTTGGACTTGTAAGTACACGATGATTTATTCCAATAGAAATATTATCAGACTGGACCTCATCAGTCCTCATGGTTTATTTGTCTCTCTTGACGTCCTGTTGGCTTCTCCTGCTTCTGTATGTCAACAAATCCAGGTTGGTGTGCAACAGTGCAGTTACGCTGAACCACCACAGAGGGCACTAGTTATATAGAGTATTCTTTTTTTAAAAAAAAGTAATTATCACATTAGATAAAAAATGGCTGGAGTTGACGTGTTTTGGGCTTGTTTGTATCGACCTGGTTGCTTATTTTAGAAGAAGAATCTGGCAACACTGACAGCGTTTAGCAGAGCGTCTACACTTTACATGATGACAGGGACTTTTTTCTAAATGGAGGGAAGTCTCAGTTTTTTAAATACCCGCCTACACATGGGTTTGTGTGTTTTGTTTTTGTATTTTCCTGTTGTCAAAGCTACTTGTAATCCTGTCTCTAAAGTGATACAGAAGAAAATTATCACTATTACTGTCCCTCTTCTTTGTGTTGTTATGTATTATTTAATAATTTATGCCTCATTATAAACAGTATCCTGACTCAATTACGTCATTATTCTAACTTGGTTTGCACATTAATGCTTTTTCTTCTCATGGATCAAGATCATTTCTGGTACAATGTTTTCTGCAACGTGAGTGTGTTCTTATGTCTCATAATTAAAGTCGTACCTGCTCCTTGTACGTTCTCCTGCAGACGCTGCTGCAGTCGTCAGGATGCTGTAAATAGATTTGGTGTGAGTGCGACTCGCTGGAGTCTGTGTGCTAATTACGACAGGACAGGCGTGATTAGATAATGGAATTCTTGAATAATTTGCAGAGCCAAGACGAGAGCTGCTATTGTTCATCACTTCCCTAAAGGAGAGATTTACCTGCATGTGTGTGTCGGCTAACGTGGCGACTGTGTCTGTTCCCTCTTATACGAGGGTACAAGAATAAGTTTGCCTTATTATAGAGCACATGCAGGAATCAGACAGTGTGAGAGCTCGAGCTCTTCTACCTGGATACAAGAGTGTGGATTATCATCCTGATATAGTTCAGGCTCATTAAAACTTTCTGCTGCTGCTGGCACAGTCCTGCTTTTCCAATTCAGTTATCAGCCAGACGTGGAGCAGCGGATCTGCAGGAAAAGTACGATAATCGTCTGATTATGGTGGTGATCAGTGTCCTCAGCACTCAGCCCTGCTCATTATCACATTATCCTCATCTATGCTGGAGCTGATTTACTCACAAGACTCTCCATAGCTGAGCTAACAGAGGAGCTTATGGACTATTGTCCTTCATCCTCAAGTGATAAAGGTATAAAACATGTTTTGTGTTATAAGAAAGTTTTTAAAGAACAACAACAACAGTCAGAGCTAGCACTGCTTCTGCTCAGGTGAACCAAGTCCTGACTGTCATCTTAAGTGTTACTGTGAGTTTATAATGTGGTTTCTCCAAAGCTAACAGCTAAAGTGCAGCATGAGTGTGATCCAGATTTTAATCCAGAAAAAAATCATCTTGACATTTTGACTTGATGATCAGCTATATTTTCTTTGTTTCGTATTGTTTGTTTTGCTTTGTCTTTGTTGCCTCTGCCAAGGAGGTTATGTTTTTCTGGAGAGTTTGTTTGTCTGTCTGTCTGTGAACAAAATAACTCAAAAAGTCATGGATGGATTTTATAAAATTTTCAGGAAATGTTCAGCATGGGAAAAGGAAGAACTGATTTGATTTTGGTGTTGATCCGGATCAGCGTCTGGCCGCCATGACGAAAAATTTTGGTGAGTAACTACTGAACTAAAAAAGATATCATTATGAATCAAAATGCTAATGGTATGTTTTCATGTTCAAGGAATCTAAATATTTACATGAAATAAAGGTAGGACTAATATTCATGGTAAAAAATCACAATATGGGAGAGAACTGTGGCGCGGGCGGAGGTCTGCGCTCTCCAAGTGCTTTTCTAGTTTTCTTTTGTCTTGTTTTGATTTTCTTGTGTATAAATGTTTTGTACAACACCAACCTGCCAATGGGACTAGAGATGGAAATCAGCCACACGGCTATAATCTCACGTTTACATTAATATGTTCATTAACATGTATTGTCCCAACTTTTTAAAACTAAATAAATCTACACATTTTTTCATTTTTTTCAAGAAGCAGACAAAGAACCTGAATGCTGATGTGAGATCAGAGACATAAAGAAACTAAAAGTGCCCCGAGTGCACAAACCTCTGCCAAGACATTTCTCACATAACGTAAAAAGCAAACTAAAGTTAGCCTCGCGGAGCGGACAGACCTGCCTGACTGTAAAATAATGTATGTTCGTTTTGCAAGCCTTCACTGTCCAACAGCTTCACTCAACTAAATGCTAAACAGCCCTATCAGAGAAGAGAGGCGGGAGCAGCTGATGTGACGACAACAGGAAGTGACTTGACAAGTGTTTGATAATAATGGCAGCTAATGCTGGTTAGCCTGTGGTCATCTTGGTTACTCAGTGATACTAGGCCTCAGAATCGTACTTCATAGGGATTGTCTTTGATGAGGTTCATGAGGTAGTAGATAGTCTTGAGGTAGTTAAGCTAATGGCCATAAGCTGCTACAGCTAACAAGGGCCAACAACAGTTAACGGGTTGTGGTTAGGCTAGTTAGCAAATGTTTCACAGTTTTGAGCTTTAGTTTGAAGAAGTGTGTTTTATTGAATAAAAATACGTGCAGGATTTTTTTTACAATATTATACCTCGCTCATTAATGATCAGTAAAATAGTTAAAGATATAGTAATAAAAACTAAAAGCTACAGCTAATTAACTATGCATGGAAAAAGTTTTAAAAAATACAGCAATGATACTGTAAATGAAAAATCAGAAAGGATGGTTTTATTGAAAATATAGTAATTTAGTGGTTGACTTATAGACATTTCTAGTACCTTATATGTAAAACAGTAGTTATCTGCTCCACCCTGCATGTAATTGAGCTCTGTATGAAATGTACTGAAATTTGACGGTGGTGTTTACTTTCAATTTAAATCAAAGTTTAGACTCTAATGTTCACAAAACAGGGTTGGGTGTTTGTTTGAGTGCAAATATTAACTTTTTATGTAGATTTCAATCTGTTTTGGTACAAAATCAGGACATTTAAATCTTGTGACCACGACAGAATCGAAGCTATACAGTGTAGCAGAAAATGGCTCCATATGGCCATGTTTGTAGTCTTTTGAAAGGGGAGAAGCTGCTGAATCGACTGACACCTAACAGACTCAGGACTACAAATCCCAGCTACGTAAAAAGTCGAGTGTAAAGTTTGCATTAATCATGCGCTCTCGCAGGCTTTCACACACAGCTCTGAACTTTGTCTACCTCTTATAAAAAAACCTTCCAACAATGGAAAAGAAAAGATTTAACTCGAAGAGGGATACGGTGGAGATTCTTTTTGAGATACAGCGGGGGTCAGACGTCAGACTCCGACAGCAGTAATGTCGCCAGCTCAGCGGAAGAGGCTCTATTTTAAGAGTGAGTACCGGTAGTTGCATTTATCTATAAGGCCCAGTGTCGTGAAAATTGTGTGAATCTTTATTTTCATGGAACACCAAATCCCCAGGTTTGTCATAAACCCGTAAACACAGCAGTAAAGAGTAGAAGTCATAGTTAACACTGTAGTAGTAGAAGTAAACACAGTAGTAAGCTTGGCAGTTCAATAGTATTAACTATCACAGTTTTACTATATTTGTTTATTTTGGGCTAACTTTGTTTTCAGATATTGTTTTAATAACGTTTTTTATGGGAAAAAAGAAGTAAATACAAATGCTAACAAATTATTGTAGAGGTCATGGCTACATATATACACAACCTTTGTTGAAATGTACAAATGTTATTATTATTTATTTTTGTTCTACATAGTAATTTTTCACCATTTTCTTAGCCACCATTAAGGGGGGAGTGTCCAGGTCCATCGGAGGTTTTCACACCTCCAGCACTCCCTGCACCAGTCACCCCACCCCCACCCTAACCTGCAAGAGAGGTGTCACTGCTTATATCAAGGTGTGTGTACTGATCAATGGTTTTGGAATGAAAAATAATACACAATTCACTGCATCAATCAGGTACAGTTGCAGGGAAAATATGTGAACCCTTTGGGATTACTTGGATTTCTGCTTAAATCGGTCATAACCTCCACCCTGCACTGTGACTGTTTACATATTGTGTCAAATAAAAACATGAGAACGTATAATTTTTTGTGCTGTATCAGTTTAAGCAGACTGTGTTTGTCTAGTGATGTGACTTAGATGACGATCAGAACATATTTATGACCAATTTAAGCAGAAATCAAAGTAATCCCAAAGGTTCACATACTTTTTCATGTAACTGTATTCATATGTCTCATTCTGTGTAGACACTGATGTGAATCATCAGCCTTCTAAATATGTTTCTGTCAACATCTGTACTCCTTCTTTCATGTGAGGAGGGAGAAGAAGATGAAGAGTATGTCCCACCAAGGCACCAGAGGAAGGTCTCTTCATCTTCATGTCCCGAGTCCTCTTCCCCTGACCCTGGCCTGTCAAAAGGAGCTCATAGCCTTGGCCGGCAAGCCAGCAAGCGGCCAAGACCGGCTTCTGTGGACTTGGAGCTCAGCAAGAGAGATGGCACACAAAAGAAGAGCCAGATGTTGAGCCTCCAACGCCAAAATATCAGCCGGAGCATCTACCTGGATCCAGGATGGACACCACGGTACAGTGGTCCCCGCTCAGCCTCTTCAGACTATTCTTTTCTGGCACTACCATCAACACAATAATCAACAACACAAATGCAAATGCTGCACACCGTTTGGCACAAGGATAGGTGGTCTCCCCTCTCAGGTGACTCATTCTATATTTTTCTGTCCTGTTCTTTGGTACGTGTGCACTCCAGGACAGACTATTGGTGGACGGACTGGCCGTACCAATTTGTCTTTCCCAGGAGCAGCATGACAAGGGACAAATCTGAGGCCATCTGTTGGTCTCTTCATCTCTCTGATGTTACAGAGGATGAAGAGAATAAAAGAAAAAGGGCAACACCTCAATTTGACAGGCTGTTCAAAATCAGGCCTCTCGATGGTGAGATTTTGAGCGCCTTAAAGGTGCAGCGTGTGGAATTTGGCATTTTAGCGACATCTAGGGTTCAAATTCTAGAATGAACCTAACCGAGCCAAGACGTCACGTCGCTGAGCAACGGAGTCCTGTGAAGACCAAAAAGGATCCATCATTTACTAAAGTGACAAGGTTTGTAACCATTATTTTTATAGATTATAGGTCATTTGTTAGCTGCCAATTGTAGGTTCTGTAAAGTTGTAGTAACACAAACAAATATTATCGCATTAATGCTAATCAGATCAAGCCTGATGTGGATTTGGTGAAATAAGGTGAAGAAGAGAGAGAGAGAACAATGTGGCGAAAGCTGGGCCGGACGAATGAGAGTTTTGTAATATGATTACTGGAGTATTTATTTTCCACCTCTTCAGGGCGTTATTTACAAACCAACACAATAGAGTGTAGACGCTCAGTGGTTTACAGTCTGTGTTGATCGTTAAAGTTTGTAACGGCAGTATAACCTGACTCTGTAATTAGTAGTATGAAGATGATCATTATGCACGGATATTATCATCTTTCCTCAGTAATGTCATTAAACTTTTAATTTACAAAAGTCCATTAATAATTTTATTACAACTGTATTTCAGAGACAGCTACCAGGATGGCGTCTTTTACATCTTCCAGTGTCATATCAGGTGATGAGGTGAGTATTTATTCGTTTCTATGACTATTATTATAGGATATAGATACGCCGTAGACCATTGAAGACAAGTGTTAAGTGCTTTTGTAACACAAGCTTAAACAAAAAGGAAAAAAACAAAGTTCTTTGTCATTTCTGACACAGAGCTACAGACTTATAACAAGCTAAGTTGTGTTCAGTGTTTCCAACTTAGCGACTTTGTCGCTAGATTTAGTGACTTTTCAGACCCCTTTAGCAATTTTTTTTCAAAAAAGCAACTTGCGACAAATCTAGCGACTTTTTCTGGTGTTAGTGGAGAGTTTTCTGGTGTTTTGGAGACTGACGTGAACGTATCGTTCTGCAGTTACTGTCCTCAACGAGCAACGGGCGCTTGCTGCCGTGAGCCCCTCCCCCGTCCCAAAGCACTCACAGGCGGTGACGTCTCACAGCCTCGTGCAGCAGTCCCAGCTGCAGGCAGAGCAGAGAGGAGACGCTCACCCCTCCAAGTCCAGACTGCAAATGAAATGGGCATGTGCGAAGCCGCTTTTGGCTTGCAGAGCGGGATCACTCTATCGCTGCAAGAATTTCACTCACACAGCCTCAGACAGTCACTTACTCACCTCGTCCACCGTGTGTGTCTGTTCCCTCTGTGTGCCTCTCTCTGACATGAGCTGAGCATCAAGCTAGCTAGCACAGCATGGCTCAGTCTAAACTGCACAGTCAAAAATACAGAAGGAAGTGGGACTCAAACCCTGAATTCAAAGGCTGGTTGAAGCCATTTATTGGAGATGATACACGGGCATACTGCATGTATTGTAAATCTGATTTCTATGCCAAACTTTCTGACATTAAAAAACACTTGGCAACTCAAAAACATACTCAAAAGGCAAAGCCTTAGAACAGCTCCACCCAAAGCAAGCTGCCATTCATAGTTTAAAAAAATGACTCTGCAAAAAAGGCTGAAGCCACCGTGGCATTAGCTATAAGTCTGATACCACACTTCTCCCAGGACTGCCTTGATGAAGGCGTACTACGGATTCATAGGCAGTACAGGGAGGACATCACTGTGTTAGGTGAGACCAGGGAGCCTGGGGGTGACACCAGGGAGTACGGATATGCTGCATATAGACATTTCATCTATTGGCAGCATGGCTCTTTGGGCCAGGGAAACCGGCTCATCATCCCCAGCTGCTGTGTTTGGAGGATCAGGGACAAGTTTCCTGATCCTTCTGGACAATACACCAGTTTCATACCTGGCCTCTAGGTTCCCTTCCAGGCCTCTGGAGTGCCAATGTAGTATCACAAGTACTCAGACGACTGCATCTAAAGTCCTGAAGGCATCAAAATCTATTCTTTTTAATGTATTTTTGTTGTTGTTTTTGATCTTAATAAAGAAAGAAAGAAATTGTAGCATAGTCCACATTTGTTCTTATTTATAAATTTAAATTATTTATATTTATTTATACATATACATACACATATATATTTTTATATTGTTATACATCTTTATATATTTTTATTTTATTACCATTGTTATGATTGTATGTCACATATTCATTATTATTATTATAATTGTTATATATATTTACTATTTACTTTGTTTACTTATCCATATTAATATAATAAATGCTATTATATTCTACCTAAAGGCTAATCCATTAGTTGTACATATTTAGTAATCAGAATTAGTTATTAATAGATTTATAAAATGGATCTTATCAACACAAAATTATATGTACAATATTGAAATGAGACTCCCCCACCCCACGACAATGAAAAAGAAGAATAGCAGCAATGGAGTGCTCTTTGTGATCCAGGTCAATGATAATCTTCTTCTTCACCTGGAGCTCTTTGTAAGGCAGGAGCTGTAAGAGAAAATGTGTTTTTTAAATTAAAACCAACCATTGCTTCAAGTCAATATATTTTGTATAGTTATGCATAAACTAATTTTATGTAGTTAAGATATTGTGCTATCGAGACATATTGACAAATGTGTAACTCTTACCAAGACCTCTCCTGACTGGTGTCTCCAACAACTCTGACAGGGAAGGTGCAGGTATGGGAGGCACCAAACCAAGTCGTCTCGGGTCATCCTGCTGAAGGATTCTCCTTCAGGGCATCCCAGAACCACTGGCAAGTCTCCCGTGGACAATTGTTGCTTGCAGCTCTGGAATGTAGGCGTAGGTTTTCTCTGACTTGATGGCATAAACACTGTACCTTCTTGCCTTTTTCTTGTACAGCCTTTTAAAACTGCAATCAAAAATATTTTATCCTATTAATATCAGTTACTTATGAAAAGAACTGGCAACCCTGCTCATGTAAATAGATTTGACTCTCATAGAACTGTCAGTGTGAACATTACATCTGTTTTCCTTCAGCTGTCTTCGCTGATGGTTTGTCCCGGTGGAAGTTGTAGTCCAGAGCTGCAAGCAGAACTCTTGCCTCATAGACGGGGGGGCTAAAAGCATAGCGCCTGCTGGCATACATCAGGATGTGGTTCTGGAATGTCTCTAGATCTGAAGTTGTCCTAATAAATAAATGAAAGAAAACACTATTTTTACATATCATCAGACTTTTAAATAGTGTTACACTTTTACATAGCGTTAAGTCCTTTGCCACACCACTTTACCTGAAATGTAGGTGTTTGTGAATATCTTTCTGCCAACGCTTGTTATAAACGATGTCCACCAAAGCCTTGTGGCACTTTGAGTCTCTCTGGATCCATTCTTTTTCAGGTGGTCCTTCCAGGGGCTCATGTTGGCAGCTCCCCATGGTCTACACATGATTTGTAATGCCAAAGTGCCTGACAAAAATTATAAAATAACACAAAAAGAAGTAATTTCCAAAAGAAATGTATGAACATAATAGAATAAATTGTCTTGAGTTGCATGTTGTTTGCTAACCAGAAACTGTTCTGTTGAATTGGCTATCTTACAACAACACCAAAAATGGTTCACAATGTCCTTCAGCCACTTAAGGAGAATTGACTGTCCTTCTATTTTCGATGCCTGTAGACAGGAGAAAAAACGTACATATCTACATAAGGCATGTTTTTAAACATATCCCATGGAGAGCAGAGTTTGCAGGTTTACATCTCAAAAAAGATGAGATGGCGTAGTTTTATTGACTGACACATAGCTTGGACATAAAGCTAACCAGTTAACTGAACATCTGTTGTCTTTGTAATGGAATCTTGTTCTCTGCCATTGATGGCACATGGCACAAATTACTTTTCTGTAATATGTACTCAGTATTCTATTAAGATGTATACAATGGTATGAGTTACTTATAAACTTACTGCAGCTATTTTTTTGGCCAGGTTCTTGGCACCATGCCACATGTCCAGACTGTGATGGATTCTAAGGTCCTTGTACCTGCCTCTGTTTGGATCTGTGAGGTTAAGATAAATTACAAATTAAAACTTAAAAGTCATTTTTTTGCTGCACATACACTTTGTTTTATAGGTGTTCTTACTCATAAGGGCGCCAATCTGAGCATGAGCATCCGTGCAGATCTCCACCAGCTTTATCTCAGATGTCAGTTTATCAACAGTCTGGATGAAACCCTCCTTCTCCATGATTACTGAGTTCCAGGATGTCTCCTGCTTGTCTATGGTGGCTACATGAATGATCTCATTGGTTTCATTCTCCATGGTACTGTAGCTGCAGTACTGTGCATATGACCAGGGGAGTCATTCCTTCCATCTGCTTAAAAAAGTTATCAAAGTCAAAAACATTGGTTAGCTGACTGGATACAATCAGACTGCGCTGCCTGATTTTTATTACCTGTATTGCTTTGTAACCAAAAGTACAAGTCACTCACAGAGTACCACAACATCTTTGCCCTTGAGGCGACTGAGGTCCTCCGCCCTCTTCTCCCAGCACTCCTTCACTGGTGAAAAAGGTGTTTTAGTTCACCATACCCATGTTCATAAATTTGAATAGGAGGGCAACCTTTGACTAGTTATTGCCAGACAACAAAATGTTGGTGGACAAAAGAAAATCCCAAAATTCATCACAGGCTGAGAACACCACCTCCACACACTATGTCCGTTTGGACGGAGCTAAAAGTTAAATAAAAGTTATCAGTACACCACTGTGTTGCTGTCATACACTTACACAGTGTCATGGCTTACCCAAACAACTGTCAGTGCTGTGCCCCTGGGGTGATATTTATCTCAAATGGAGCAATGCAGTTGCACACCTCACCACTGTTTAGGAGACTCGAGCATTTGTTGGAAGTGTAGCGATTATTTTCTGGATATTACTGAATATTCATTAAATTAATTAATATTCATTTAATAACCAGGTTTGCTCTCGTTAATTAAAGGGGGCACCATCCTTTTTATACAAAAAAGGCAAAATTAACTTAATTAGCTGATTTATTAATTTATTTCATTTAAATTAGATAAATCAATTAAGTCAAACTTCAGTTGTTTAATCAATCTCAAATCTAAAGACAGAACTCTCATGCAGTGATGTCAATCTTCCAAATAGAATACCAACAGACAGAACTTTAAATATATAAGGGTGATTTATTAAAATGAATATATAAGACAAAATAAAATAAACTAAACACTTAAGAAGGAATAAATGACAGAGTTATACTAAATCAATGATGCTGTCAATCAGGAAAGAAGATATTAACCCTTCAAGGAACATTTCAGCATATGGAGTGGTTATAGAGGATTAATTTCTGAATTAACCTACTTGTAAAAGGTCAGATAAAAGGGAAACTATTGAAGAATTGAACCAAGACACACTCAAGCCCATCTGAAAGAAGATAGAACCGCCTCTTATGAAGTGTCATCTGGATTGGGCCTCATCTGGTCCGAGCTACTGGAGAATCTGAAGGACTGTTCTGGTTCTGGGTGTCGTCCCAGAGGGTTGGTCCACACTCTACCCAGCGCTATGGATCCAAAGAGGTTGTTCTGATGTGGTCCCAGGTTTCCCGGGAGAGAAGTCTTAGATTGGACTGGCAGGTTCTGTTTAAGGTGAAGTTGGAGCTTGGGCGTTGGTGTCTCGATTGTATAAAAAAAAATGATTTTTACTAATTCAAAAAATCAAGAATTCGTCGGCCATACGAATACTATTCTGAAATTAATAAGAAAAAGTCCATTTACTATGAAGCGAATCTTTGAAGTCTTACTGGCTTATAAAGAAAGAATCAGAGGGCATGTCACAAAAACTTAGACAAAAGAGTTAAGGAAAAATATGTGGAGCCGAAAGTCACAGGAGTGTGATGAAGAGGAAATAGCAGGAAGAAGAGAGAGGCGAGAGAGGGCAAGACCGCATGTCTCTCTGTTTTAACTCCTGATGAGGATCTCAGAGGAGGAGGGCCTTCTGTGGTGATCAAAACTTTCATCAACTAATATTTGGCCAGAAATAAGTTGTATTTTGATTAAACATCCAATATAAGCACTCCAACTAGATAGGAAATCTCATGGTGATCAATTTGATACCAAATACTATATATCTAAAGTATAAGAAAGAATTAAACAATTCAAATCTTATTAAACAGTCAATTAAACACAATAGAGGTGGTTAACTTAAGATATATCAGTCAACATGCCCTTAAGATGGTTTGCAACCAAAACTCAAGGTGTAGCCATCCTATTATTAAGCATTCTTTAATAAAACAGAGTGATAACCCAACTTTCTCCTAACTTGGGGATTTTTAGGGCTAAAAACACACAAGTCACATCATTAGAAAGCATTTGTCATGACAGGATAAAATATTACATTATGAGATTTGTCCATTATTTCATTTAAACAGTTTGAAAGTTTTGTAGTTTTCTGTGCTAGACAGAGACCACATCTGGAGCCGGTGAGGGGTCTGCGTGTCCAGGGAGGTCCGAGGTCAACTTAGGTGTCACCTAAGAATTGTTTATGACTTGGAGATGGACTCTCTTCGAACATACTATTTGGTCTCAGCCAATCGTTGTTTAGGAAGAAAAGTAAACATCCACACCGATGTCTGTTTGGGGGTACCTTGCAGTCATTAACGACAGACTCGGTGGCGCTAGCTGTCTTCTCGGAGATTTACAGTCATGCAGGGAGGGAGGCCCAGAGTCAGAGAGGAATGTTCTTTGTCTCTTTTGGAGTTTCTTTAAAGTTGATCAGTTTGATATCGCTACAGAAGGGAGGGTCACAAGTGTAGCCAGTTGTCTCAGACTGTCCTGATACACTACAGAAGCTCTGGCACCTATGATGTCCTCTTCACAAAGAACATGTAGTGGGACTGGGAAAACAGGTGCTATATCACAGGGAGAGGGTTCATCTGGAGGGTCTTCGTGTGATGGATGGTCTCATCAAGCCCAATGATATCCAAGTGATCTATAGGTGGAGCGTTCTGTAATGCTCCACCCATTCTGTTGAACCACGGCATAGAGAGATGTCAGTAAAATTAGCAAAAAGAACACACAAAAAATTATAATATAACTATACCGTATACTAATTGGTGGAAGATACTCCTCATCTAAACTGCCAGTATTCTCCTCATCAAAATTTTCTTTGAAATAATGAGAGCCTCCATCAAACCAATCAATTCTTTAAATCAAAGAAAAATCAGAAGAGAATACATTTATAAATAAAGATGAAGCAGCAATAATGACATCAAGATGTACTACTTAGGGGTGCTGGTTTGGCGTAGTGGTTAGTACCCCATGTACATGCTTCTGCTGGTCCAGGTTCGAATCCCGCCTGTGACCCGTTTGCAGAGTGTCTTCCCCTACTCTCTCTCCCCCTTTCATAAACCTATCCACTGTCTCTCTCCTATCAATAAAGGCACAAAATGCCCAAAAAATATACTTAAAAAAAAAAAAAAGATGTACTACTTACACACTATTCAAGGGGTCATTTAAAATATTTTCCTGTATCTGCTCTTCGTGTATGCTCGTGTCTTGTAAGCTGCAAAACAAATAATAAAGATTTATGAATATTTAGCATTAAAGAAAGTGTCTAAAAGTAACTTTAATGGTTAAACGGATACCTTTGTTCAAGGACCTGCATGTCACTGTCATCACTGTAAACATTAGCAGAGCACGTTCTATATTTCACACTTGTATAGCCACAACAGCAAATGTAAAATAGGAAAAGCTAATAATCAGCAGCATTTTATTTTTTATATAACAGACAACTCATTACAAATACTTACCCATCATTTTCACCTGAGGGACAAATACTGGACAGTGCAGGAGCGGCTTCATGAAAAACTTTTCCTTTCATGGGAGTTGATGCCATCGGACCTCTCTCATAACTGAAGAGACAACAGCGAGAAAGTGACATGGAGCAGCTGCATTAATCATGTTATAAATAATGACGCAAACCATGCGGTAAACTCTGAAACAGAGAAAATATGTTTTGTTTTTTTTTTTACTTTAGTTTAACTCCTTGGGAAAGGCTATCATCTTTACGTTGGTAACTTTTACACCAGTCCAAGTCTTTTCACAAAATTACTTGAAAATCACTGCAGCTTGTGGCACCGTCCGTACCAGTAGGGAGGGATTTCCAAGAACAACAAACAGCCACCTCCCTAAGAGACCTGAGAGGGGAGACATGGGGTGGATAAGAAGGGGGAACCTCCTTTTTGCACGTTGAATGGACACAAAAATTGTCAACACCTGCAGCACCATCCACAAGGCTTACAGCGGGGCCACTGAACAGAGGAGGGTAAAGGGCCGTGGTGGACACTGGCATATGCAGGGATTACAACGTGAACATGGGTGGCATGGACCTGTCAGGCGCACTCATTCATTACTATTCTGTCCACAGCATGACAATGAGATGGTATAAAAGCAGCTTGGTTCTGCTTCGTAACAAAAAGCCACATGCTGATGACAAAAAGAAGAACTGCTGGATGTCTTCCATCGTTACTCTTTGTTTACTGTCACGTTTTCTTCTTCGTTGTATTTAATAGCCAGGTACATGGTGTCGCGCTGCTATGACGTCATGCTATCGGCATCTGGCTTATACACCGCCTACCAAGTATAAACGCAAACAGGATCAGGCTTTACTGATCCGGCCTGAGCTAAACCGTGCTGATCCATACTGGACCACTTGGTGGAAACATGGCTAAATTGAAGGGTAAGTTCTGTTTTCACGGTCAAATCATCGTATTGGCCACCACACCGTGACTCTTTGTCTTAAAGATGCTATGAGGAGAATCTATTACCGCGACATAAAGACTCTGCTACCCATGAGCACGAGCGGCGACTGTCGTAATGCTGCGTTCCAGTAACCTCGGAGCTGGGAGTGACATCATCTCCGACTTATCGGCGTTCCAGTTGAAGTCTGAAAAACACATGCCAATCTACCAGGCTATTGTTAGCTGTTGTTAGCACGCCCTGCGTTGTTGTTCACAAATATCACATGAAGAATGTGATTATCACTATGGCAGCATTTTTGTAAATATAAGTCTAACAATACTATGTACACAGCTGATCTAGAGCCACACACCCCAGTCAGAAGTGCAAATAAATGGATTATTACAGGAGCTAAATAACTGTTCACACTGGGGGCATCCATCTTCCATTGTCAACTCGGGGGTGGCGAGGTTTCACCGAGTTCCCAGGAGGAAATTCAGACTTCCAGGGGACGTTCCAGTTGCAGTTTCCTACTCGGAACCCAGAAATTCCTACTTCTGACTACAACTGGACCGCACTAAAAGATGTGACTGTAGCCAAAGTGTGTGTTTGTTGTGATGCTAATGAATGCAGCTCAGACCTTCCTCAGAACTCTGCATTGCTTTACAACTTCTTTTTTCAACAACTTACAGGATGCAAAGCCACAAGGTAATGTATCTCTTTCTAGTTACGTAGCGGTAGTTTTTGATGTGTGACAACAAGCAAGTTCTGGAAAACTTAGTATCGTAGTTTTGTAGCCGGCTATATATGGCTACTTACAGCCCGGTGCTCTAAGACGTGTCTGAATAATATAAATTTGCTCTAGTTTTAATTGTCTTGTTCCTGAAGTTGAGTATCCAGGCCAGTCCAGCCCTGTCCGACCAGACCGCTAAGCTAAGAAATAGCATTTATAGATAAACTATTTATATGCTATAAAATGAAGCGAAGCCTGCGAGCTAGTTCAGGCAGACAACTCGAGCAGCGCTGCTATTCACATGTCACATATCATACGTCACACTCCTTACATCAATCCTCCAATCACACTCTCCACCTCTCAATTTGGCGGTGTATTTAAACTGGGAGTTTACCCATCTCTCCCTCTGCTCGGCAAACGTCTATGCTGCCAGACACTGATTTGCAGCGTGTTCTTTCAGCTGCTCTCTCATGCGTTTGTCATCATACCTTTTGCTCCGGTGATCCTGATGTCTCTCGTCGTCTCCGATTCAGTGAGTGAGTCTCAGCCGTCATGGGAGGGCGCTGGGCTTAATCCTGAAACCCCAGATTCAGTCCCTGAAGTTCGCTTTGCGAGTGAATCGGACCCGTTCGTCCTCGCCAGATCTCCCGCACATCCGCAAACAACCCTCCGGATGATCCGTGCGCCGCCTCCTGGAAGAGCTCTACGCCCGTAACATCACCGCGCCAGCCGGCTTCAGCCACGAAGACGTTTTCGATTGTTTGATGATCCAGCAGAACTCCAGATTCCTTCCGGGGGGAAGGTAAGCGCCAGGTAAAGCGCACTGCCATCGTCCCTCCTGAGCTGGAGCCCGGCTCTGCCTCCCAAGCAAAGCAGCCAGATTCCAGCTTCTCCACAGACGCGTCCGCCCGGTCTGCACGAAGTTAAATCAGCGCTGAACAACATGGAAACAACGCCATGCCATGCGAGCCGCCTGGGTCCCTTTCCCGTCTCCATAGCTACGCCCGACACCTGTTGCATCCCGGTTGACGGCATACCGCAAAGGACCCTGGGATTTGCAGTTCCATTCCTGCCACGGGTTCTCAGCTCCAGCCTGCTGCTGCCATTCCTGGTTCTCTAAGGAATCAAATCTGCTCGGGTAATCTCATTCCGTAATCTTAACATTTGACACAATGATTGAATTATGTCTTCTTCAGGGTATGTTAGATCATCTGCTCGTATCATTATTTTAATCATATTTTATCTATTTTATTCATTCATCTGAGATGTTATGGTTAATCATATACCCTAGTACATAATTATTTAAAGTAATTTATGAAACTTTGCTCTTATCTCAACAGGTCATAATATTATTTTGGTGAAGAATCTGTTGTATGGTTCTGAATTTGCATACAAAAATACAGTACGAGGTGTGAAGACTTTTCAGTAGTTCTAAGTCAGACTCAGTAATATTTATTAATCCCCAAGGGGAATTCGGTCGTTTTAGTTGCTCTCATACACACTATAGCAGTGGAAATATCTGATTAAGACATTAGATAAAGGAGCATTAATTTAACTAAACTAAAACAATGCAGAGTTAAAATAAAGTACAATAGAATAAATACAACCAAAATGAAAAGAGAGGGGTTGTAACATGCAGTTCCTTTAAGCAATATCAACTTCCTTATGAAAGAAATAAGTAACAATTAAGTAAATTGAGACTCTGAATGAGATGGAGGTATAATCAGTATTAACAATTAATAATTTTACAGCACAAAGGTAAAGGTAAAGCTAAGGATAGTGATCCAAGACTGTTCAAGTTCCTTACTCTGGCAGAATTTAAAGAGGCTGTGGTGTTTCCAGACACCATTGTTAAGTAAATCCACAATGCAGAGAGGAATCTGTCACCTACTTAGCTATAAGTCAGGTCTTTTGGTTCTCTTTTAAGGGAATATGGCTTTTAAAGAGCATAATCAGCATGCTGCTAAAAAGCTGAAGGTTTTACTTGGTTATTATTACAGAAACAAGTCCTGTTTCTCTTTTGTTAAAAAGAGAATTATTGAGTCTAAATTTACCTCTCTTGATATGCTGATGTTTTATACATGAGTGCCTCTGCTCAGTCTTTACATGTTGGACAGTGTTTATCATGGAGCTCTGAGAATTATCACAAACTGTGGATTTCTGACTCATCACTGAACTTATACTCTAAAGTCAGTTGGACTTCCTTAATTGCACGTAGACGTGGGCACTGGTATGTGTTCATTTACAAAGCCATTGTTGATAAAATTGCTGACTACCTTTCCTCCTTATTAATCTTGATGGATGGATTACATAACCTGAGATCATTGAGCTTTATGCAGTTTGTTGTTACCAAAGTCCGAACTGATCTGGGAAAGGGGCTTTTAGCTTCTCTGCACCTTCTGCATGGAATAATCTGCAGACTGAATTTAAGCTGCAGAGCTCTGCATCTCTGAATGTTTTAAATCTGCAATGAAAGCTCTGGAATACAGAGTTCTGAATGTCACAGCTTTAACTGATGGCTTTTATTGTTTTTCTCTCTTCCTTGTACTGTTGAGTCTGTGTTTGCTGCAGATTTGCTGATCTCAATGGGACCAACCTGGTTAAATAAAGTTTAAAATAAATAAATAAATTAATTAATTTAAAATAAATTAATACATAAAATGTATATTAAAAAATAAAATAAAAAACATATCACTTAATAATACTACTACTACTACTAATAATAATAATAATAATAATTGAATAATTAAATAAATAATAACCCCTGTCTGAAAATCTTCAGTCAGCCCTGCTAGATCCAGAAATAGAGGACAGGCTCCATCAAAAGAAGTTTCAAAGGCTGCATGGTTGGTCCTTTCTCAAAATCCCCCTTCTCTATTTCAGGGTGAGCCCTATGGGGGTCTTGACAAGGAATATTCACTCTAAAATATCTCACATCTCTCAGCTCCTCAGGATACCTCAGTCCGAAGCAAACAGCCTAATTCCACCTGAATCATTGTCTTTATACTACGCTTCTGTAGATAACGCTGTGTAATCATTAATCAGCTGGGGCTGGTGCATGGCTGGGGGAAGCAGACAATACAGATGCCTTCAAGTCATTCCACTCCACTCATCTCAGTAGCATCTTTTGGCATTAAGTGGCATTCAGAGTTATTTCTCTGTTAAGTAACCTTTTGCTGTCTTAGTAGCCTTAGCACTTTACATCCTTATGAGGCTCAATGCTGAATTCTGTACATGTGAAAACTACCTTTGCTTTGCTCCGCCAGCCACAGTCCAAAAGACAGAGCAGTTTTAATGAAGGCTGTTGTTCAGATCTGCAGTTTGGTCTTTGCTCTGCAATGAATGGAATAGCATTTCGTTCTTTGACTACTTTGAGTCTTCAGATTCTCTCCAGCTTTATACTGACGCTGCTCCATCTGTTGGTTTTGGGGGTTTCTATAATGAGTGGTTTGTAGATGTCTGGAGAACAAAATACTGACCCTCAAGGATCCTAAATCCACCGCCCTCTATGAGCTTTACCCAGTAGTGATGCTTGCTCTGAACCAGGTCTCTTTTAATCCTCAGTATGATCACACCTTTTCTGATTTGAAAATAGAAAGGACATGTATGCCTTATCCTTGAAGCACTCAAATCTGACAGATCTCACCAATGCACTCATATCGAATTGCAAAACTAAAAATTTTTTGTCCTTTCTCTTCTATGACGAATTATCTGCATCATCGTTCCCCTTCTCAACCATCATCCCCTGGTTCATCAACGGTCACAAACCTATGACGAGATCCTGGTTTTCTTCAATCTGCAAGTTTTCTGTTGAGCTGTGGCCTGCCTCCTGGACACTATTCCCCTCACTTCCTGAGGACTGGTGTAACCATGACAGCATCGCTTCATCTGCCTACCTCCACACTGCAATCCCTGGCGCGCTGGTCCTTTTCTACACATCAACGCTAAGGAGACTTCACAAGAAAGTCATCCTGGCTGCTCAAAGCTCATGAGTTCCTGCATTTGACATTTGAAGATTGCATCCAATTGCTGCATAACTCTGTACTGCAGATCAGGTGGTGTGCTTTTCTGCAATGCTAAGGAGACTTCACGAGAAAGTCATCCTGGCTGCTCAAAGCTCATAAGTTCCTGCATTTAGTATTTAAAATCGTATCCACTTGCTACAAAACTCTGTATTGCATATCAGGTGGTGTGCTGGGGTTAAGTATGTACCAATTCATTATGCTTGCATCTGCATTCTCTAGGTAGTATGTTCCCCTCAGCGGGCGCTGGGGGGAATGGCGACACAGCGGCTGGTGCTTGGGCCCACACATAGTAGTTCACTAGGTAGCATATTCCTCTCACAGCAGGCGCTGGGGGGAATAGCCACACATAGATCTCATCAGCAGCGCCAGGCTCCTATCAGTTATGTTTTGGGGGTGTTCTCATATGTTTTGCTCATCACTCCTCCATGCCTTCATGTAAATATTTCTGCAAAGGAGTGATGAGACTGGAGCCTGGACGCCAAACCTGTAACATGTATATGCAGCTACAATAAAACAATTGAACGTGAGTTGACTGACTGAAATGAAGCGAAGCCTGCGAGCTAGTTCAGGCAGACAACTCGAGCAGCGCTGCTATTCACATGTCACATATACGTCAGACTCCTTACATCAATCCTCCAATCACACTCTCCACCTCTCAATTTGGCGGTGTATTTAAACTGGGAGTTTACCCATCTCTCCCTCTGCTCGGCAAACGTCTATGCTGCCAGACGCTGATTTGCAGCGTGTTCTTTCACCCCCACCTCCACCCAGCATCCACCTGCAGGCTCCAGGGGTGTTCTCATATGTTTTGCTCATCACTCCTCCATGCCTTCATGTAAATATTTCTGCAAAGGAGTGATGAGACTGGAGCCTGGACGCCAAACCTGTAACATGTATATGCAGCTACAATAAAACAATTGAACGTGAGTTGACTGACTGAACTCATCTTAAAGTGTGTATTTCCATCAGGCAGATATCTAAAAGGGAGACTTTTTTGTAATTACTTAGAAACTCCTCACAGTCTCTTTAATGGTTTGCTTACATTCAAAATGGACAGTTTGCCTTCTGCAGCTTTAAATATTTTTATAAAAAGCTTTCAGAACATTAAAGCCTCTCTGAGATGAGCTGATTAAAACTTATATTCGTGCAGACATCAGAGTCGGGGTCCAGAGGAGTGGGCAGAAAAAGGGAAACAGAAGAAGGATGAAAGACAGACGTGGGAGAAAGAAAAGAGGCCGGAGGAGAGACGAGACAACGGGGGAGGTGAGAGCGAGAGTGGGACGCCGTAGACGATCACAGCTCGCCTCCCACTGGGGCTGTTAACCAGGCGACAACAGAGGCGTCCAATTATAGCGAAATCACACACTTAGCATGGCCGCCATGCTCGACTGTGAGGACCAGGTGAGGGGGGGGGGAGGCGTCTAACTTTGTCTGCTCATGAATGATTCATCTGTCCTCACCAATCAGTCCCATCTCCATTCATCTTCAGCCTGCTCCCAGCCAAAAACACCCTCATGTTGTTTTACTTCATTTTGCAGAGTAATGCCGAGGCGCTGTAGAAATGTTTTCAATGATATTTGGGAGCTATTTAAATCAATCTCTCCTCCAACCAGGCGTCAGCGTGGCGCCAAAACCATCTCCCAGCTGCTCGGAGCGGCTGTGGAGCATCAGGCTGCAGAGAATCTGTTCGACGTTATTAATTACCTGCTTACAAATGCAATCACTAACATAAGATTAAATTAGTCCTTCAGAGAATAATCTCATTACTTTCAGACACTATTACAATTATAATACCAAATATAGCCGCAGGTCGTTAGAAGATTGGAGGCCTAATGCATCACTGTGACTGTGCAGAAGAAGAAAGAAGATCTCAAACTTTACCAGCATCTGTTTCAGGCCTGAAGGATAAACTTGATGCATTATTAACATACATTAAAAGACAACAGGCCTCATTAAATCAGCAGGACCAACACTGAAGTGTTTTCTAATGTTTGATACAATTTCTTGTGATTTACATTCATTTATTCTGGAGGGCAGAGACATTTAAAGCAGTGTTAGATAAAGTGATGAACTATGAAATTAAGACCACCACATGCACAAGTGAAATGTAGATTTTCCTGTTATATGAATCATTGTGAATCTATTTCATACTTTAACTTATATAAACCTTTTTCACACTTTACAGCAAAATTAAGAGAAGATAGAAAAATTATTTAAGAATTGTAAAATGTTTGACTTCATTGTGAAAACTGTTAAATCCACCTGATGAATCATGTTAAAGATTTTGGTTCAGGTTTGATTTGTTCAGTTTATCAGATATAATACAAACTGTGTAAAGACATATGATTCATGCTTTAATAATCATCTTTACATATGATCCTCTGGTTTTGTTCTGGCCCAATCTTAATTGTGATCCCCTGTTTAGATTTTGTTTTTAGGCCGTGCAGAGTGGTAGGTGAGTCATATTCAGGTTTTGTGAAGCTGATACAAAAATATCTCAATGTCTATATGACAATCTTGGTGTTTTGATAATAACCGCTGTTGTTTTTGATGTTTTATTTTACTGTAACACTGCAAATGTATAGTATTGTTTAAGACCACACATTCTTAGACCAAGACTAGCCCGAGACCAGAATGCACCAAGACCAGGCCTTTTGGAAGTCCAAAGACCTTCAAAATGAATTTTAAAACCCATGATGAGGTTGAACAGTTAAGGGGAGTGTTCCTCGGTCACAACACCGGGAAAGTTGCAGTCATCACAGGAAATAACAAATGACCTGAAGGTTTGTGTTGTTTTACCAAGAGTTCCTCCTTATTCACATTAATGAAGCCGAAGAACAGATCCGTGCTGGTCTGGATCAGTCTTGATGGAAAGTCCTGAGTCCAGCCAGTCCCAGACCGAGACAAGACCAAGACCTTCAGAATGTGGTCTTGAGTATCACAGCACTACAAATGTAATGTTGAAAGCCAAATGAACAGAACAAAATCCACAGCCAATATTTAAGCTTATTATATTGAATACATACATATACTGTACATCGTCCTGCCCCAAATCATCAATATGCAACATCTGCCAGAGTGCTCTGGTATGACAACGAATCACAGGTGGTGTTTGTCAGATTTTGGAAAAACTTTTTTGATTGGGTTTCAAGAAAAGCAAACAAAGAGGTCAACTGTATATTAAAAACTTCTATACCTGCTGCTCAGTGGTTTGTGGTTGGATATCACATAGTCCACCATACTGTAGGTCATCAGGCCCTTTGGAGGTCAGGAATGTAGCTGTAGTCCTTCTTGACCTTCACGGCATATAGGCTAAATTTCTGTGACCTCATGTTAAGCAGCTTCCTGTATTCGACATGATTAAAGGGACAGTTCAGTATTTTTGAAGTGTGGTTGTTTGAGCTCCATTAGCTGCAGTACAAAGTTCTCTCCTCTCCCTCAGTAAGACACAAAATGCAATGAAAAGTAACTTCTTACGTTTCTTTTACATTACTCAACTTTGGACTGAACCCCATATCTGTTCCTTCAAGTTTAGGCCTATATAAAGTCCTTCTACAGAGAACATAACAGTTATTTCTTTTGTGCTCTTTATTTTACTAAATCATGTCACATACCCCGTGGACTCAGAGCTCCTGTCAAAAAAAGCTCAAAATAATCAACCTCCAGCTATTTCCTTTTCTGATGTGATAAATTATTTTTGTAAAAAGAGAAATCTACATAAAGTGTGTCAATTTTCATCTACATTACATTTCAATATCACAGTGCCAAGTATCTATTCAAGAAAAGAACGTCGCTTATAATAAGCAGACCTGGCAACTTTGGCTCTGGAGCATGCTCCATGTGCGTGAGTGTGTTTGATAACCAGGAAACGAGGAAGTGGACAAACTGCCTACTGCAGTCGTGTTTTGCTTTATTGTTAGGAGCTGGAAGATAATCAGGGGGATTCACACAGACAGAAGAGCTTCAAGAAGAAACTTCACCTTTAGAAACAAGAACAAAAAAACCACAACCGACGGCCGTGACTCAGGAGATTTGCTTGTGACCTTGTCAGATCTGTCTGTGGGAAAAGTAACATGGCACCGCATTAAAAAAGGAACTATGTTTCAATACCACATTTTCAGTAGTAGTCAGTTCCTTTACTTTATACGTAATGTTATGTTACGTTACTTGTCATGTTGAACACAACACTGAGTATCATGTTAGCTTACATGGTTATCAGGATTACTGATAGGAGTGATATGGCAACTTGTAATGTACAAGTAAGTGTACCTGTCATTGATATTAATTATCATGTTCCCAGTTGAGGTCTCATAACCGCCATATAAAACTAGAATTAGCTTCAAACTGTCTTGGCAAACTTGTAGGCACACATGTCCCTGGATATGGTATGATGTGATTTCCAGCTCTCACTAACCACGAAAACACGGACGCCAAATAGTTTCGAACAAAGCTCCAGCAACATTTAGCAGAACGTAAATATGAATTTTCAAGAGTTTCATAAGCTTTAGGTTGGCTACGATTAACAGTGGTTAGCAAAGGCTACATCAGCTAGACATGGTCTTCAAATAGCTTCAACTGTAGTCTTTACTAACCATTAGCAGACGGCTAAACTGTTAGCATTCAACTGACCGTTAGCCGTTTGTCATCTGCTTTCATGAAACTAACTACACAACTCAACTCTCACTGCAACACATTACGACAAATATTACACTATTCATTCCTCCTCAAATTAAGTAGGAAACATAAATATGGATTTTTTTAAATATGAGGAGATGTTTTGTTAGAGACTCCACACATGTTTTGATCGTACTGTGAGCTCTGATAATCTGAACACCGGCAGGAGCTGGAATAAAACGACATTGAAATTAAGGTCTTCACATGGGGGATATTTTTCTCATAAAGTTTTCATCACATGAGTTCTGTTATTAGGTTGTCTTATATTTTTCTAATTAAGTTGTTTCATCACAAGAATTCTGTTCCTTGTTTGTCTTATTATAATTAAAAAAGGAGCATTCAAAGGATATTGTGGAAACGTCGCTCATGTCAAGTGTATGATCCTGCCTGTAAACTTGGGATAAAGTCGGAGCGTTTAGGTCTCTGGTTTTACCAGTCTCTGGTTTTACCGGTCTTGTTAGACTGAGAGACCCGGACATTAAAGGATAACTTCGGTTCCTGCAGCTTTTACATTGTTTCTAGAATGAAGAACAACAATATACTCACCCAGAAGGCTTTCCTGATGCAAACCCGATATAATGTAGCCTGTAGGGCATAGATCGCCGCTCCTAAAAACTGCATTAATCGTCCAAAAACTCATGTTTTTCACCAATATTCCATCATGATTCGCCCCGAATGGACGGCCATTGTAGCCTGTGTCTCTCCACACAGCGCTGTGTGGCTGAACTAACCTCTAAACAGACGAGTCTGTTTGCATGCCCTTCAGCGCATGCGCAGTACTCTCTGGAGGCGTTGAGATCGCTTCCTCAATTTCTATCAGCTCCTTATCTGTATAATCTGGCTCCAAACTGTAGGGCGTCCATCATATTCAAAGTCCTCCTCCACAACATCTTCATCCCATAGATATTAGTCCATTTTGCACAAAACTGGAAGAAGGAAGTCGATTTGTAGCTGCCCTGAAACAATGAGCACTTTTCTTGCATCGAAGAGCATGTAAACAAACTCGTTGGTTCAGCCACACAGCGCTGTGTGGAGACACAGGCTGCAATGGCCGTCCATTGCGAATCATGATGGAATATTGGTGAAAAACATGAGTTTTTGGACGATTAATGCAGTTTTAGGAGCGGCGATCTATGCCCTACAGGCTACCATTATATCGGTGTCCGCTGCTCGATTTTGGATCTAAATATCTCCCGAAGCACCGTTTGCATCAGGAAAGCCTTCTGGGTGAGTATATTGTTGTTCTTCATTCTATAAACAATGTAAAAGCTGCAGGAACCGAAGTTATCCTTTAACTATGGACAAAAGATACCAGCTGGATTCCTTCATGACCATTTCCCTTAGACACATTTTGGGATTTGTTGTGGCACGGTTACCAGGTTTGCTAATTATAAGCAACTTTGTCCTTCAAATAATTATTTTTTGTTTTTTAAAGTTAAAGTAAATATTTTCAGCTGCAAGTTGCATATTTTTGGGCTTGCTTATTTGACACTCGATGCTCGCTCTACCATCAATTTAAACTCAACTCAGACTTTACAAAAATATTTTGTCCCACTCCAAACACTAATATAAATTTAACAGTTAAACAAGGGGAAAAATATTTCCACTTGAAAGAAATTCTTAAAAACAAAACTAAATTTGTTTCTGATGTAGCTGTTTATCATCCTTTTTGATCGTAAAGTTATGGCCGAGGACTCTAAAAAATTCCCTAAAGAATCCAGTTTTTGTTTGCCAGTGACAGAAATAGACTTGCATTAGTCAAACTATCGTAGCTCCTCGAGTATGCACTCTATCCAAACAACTGATTTAACTGTATGTAGAAACTGAGAAGAGGATTTTCCAGTGAGATATGGTGCATCTTGTAAAGGTTGGATTACCTGAGGGGAGGTACGGGAAGTGAGCTGACTGGGCCGAAAAGGAGAGAGAGAACCAGAGACTAAAATGTGAGTCATTTCTCTGTGGTTTATGAGTATTTTTTTTGTAAATTTATAAATTATATTGGAAATAATGATATTAATATCATTCTGGAGTGTTTTCTTGCTGTTCATTTGCTGTATTTTCACCTAGTTAACCTTTTTGTCATCTTTTTCATCACTGTTCGTGTTTTTTGGATTTCATAGTTAAATAATACAATGATATGAGTGATCAATAATAATGATAAGTAATATAAAATAGGTTGCGTTTTGGTTTTGTCTTCTCAAAAGTCCTGATTGTTTATAAAAAGGAACCTGTTGAAAATTCACGTTTTCTTTTCTTGTAATTACACATTTATAGGCATTTACAACTTAATAATAGGAAGTACTTGCTAGTATGTTTGATATTTTCTACCTGAAAAAAGGTGCAAAATAAATTAAAGAACACTTTCTGACACATTGATTGACAAAAAAGCAGAAAATACTCGACTGATTTATTTATTCATAGTAGTAGATTAACATTTGTAATAAGCTGCACTGGACCACTGACATTTTTCCAATGATATTGAGCGTGGTGATGAAACGTGCTGCTGAGGGTCCTCGTTTTGAGTTTTCAGAATATGGTCACCTTAATAAAGCTGTAACAGATCAACAGTAAGGTTGGGAATCATTTAACTTTGAATGATTCCAGTTTCAAGTTACTCGTGTGGATTCTTGTTCCTAAAGATTCTCGATTCTGATTTTTTTAAGAGGCAGAGTCAAAAAAGTTTACATGCTTTAAATGGGTTAACTGGACAGGTCTTTCTGGGTTGAATAGTCTGAACTTCTCCAGTATCAAATCTATGAACTTCAATATAAGTATATATTTTCTTTTCACAGGGGTACACTTTTCAGAAAGAGAGCTTTATTTTTGAAAACCTCAAAATTAAACCACCTCTCTATTTCCTGAGTGTCTGCAGGTACTTAAACCTGTTACTGAGCTTCACCGATGGGCTGACCTGCTGCAGAGCATCAACAACAGGTCGAGTTTAACTTGTTACCTGCCTCAGTGTTGACATGAGATGCATTTTAGTGTTTTACTTACTGGATTTGGACTGGACTGGGGTGCTCGGCTGAGAAAGAGGCAGCAAAGGAAGGCCAGCGCAGTCAAAGATGGGGCCCTCTGTTATTTTCACACCATGAACTCAGAGGTGTTTGATCACGTTTGTCATGCACCCTCCTGTGCATGATATACTTTTACAAATGTTACACTGAGCCGTCCTGTCCTTGTTTTTGGTGCAGTGAATCCACACTTCAGACCGCCACTGCACATTTTCCATGGTTGTGCAGTAACTCAACACTTTTGGCCGATTCTTCTTCATTGGTGTTCGGAGGCTCCTTCTTCCTGTTGACTAGGAGTCAAAATTCAGGGTGCTTTCCCACTAGGGGCCCTGTCCCAGATCCAGGTACGATTGAGCCCAAAGTCCGGTTCGTTTTGGTAGTGTGAATGTAAACAAACCGGGCCAGGACACTTGGGGAGGTGGTCTCCAAATCGACTGAAGAGGACTCGGTCTCGGTTGGTCGTGATGTGACTGCAAGTGCGCCAGGGTATGGGACCGCTGCTGTGTGACGTCACAGTGGTACGAGTATATAGCTCTGCCTGTGCTGTGGTCACTGTAACTTCTAACAACTACAGGCTGTTCACACTTCTTTGTGGAAATCATTAGACTCTAGTCAACGAGTGGTCTGTTATCACTCACCTTACTGCAGACTGCGAGTTGACGTGTAGAAAAACGCAATAAAAAGGCAAGTTCCATCGTCTCCTGCCTCTTCAGAAACCATCTCATCCGTGTAGAACGGCCTATTTCATCCTCTGAGCTGCACAATAAATGTGGGAGTGGGAGGAAGATGGCTTGAGCCTTAAACAATATAAAAACACCCATAAAAGCACAAAGGACTCCATTACCGGTGCTTAAACACCGTCTTCGCTAATATAAAAACACCTTCAAAACTTATTTACAAATTCTATATGCGGTTTTCTTTGTTTTGATTTAGGATGAGGAGACAAAAAAACACAGAAGGAAAAAAAATGAAGAGAGCGAAACGTAAACAGCTGTGTTTGAAATCGCTCACTATCACTGATATAGTGCACTATATAGTGTGTTCGCCATTTCGTAGTGTTCTCTTCTCAGTAGTTAATTTCATTCACTATATAGAGCACTACAAAATACCCACAATGCACAGCAGAAGTGAGTGTACATACGATGTACCCTATATTGTACCCCCGTAGACCACAATGCAATGCGGTCGTGTTTATCCACAGAAGAAGAAGAGAAGGAAGGCCGTTAGGAGCTGCTTTCATTCATAAATGTAAAAAAACACCTTAAAACAAAAACAAAAAATAGTGTCTTTAACATGTTTGTAGCATAGCTCTTTTACATCTTTTAGTGGCTGTAAACAGCTTCAAAATTTGCTACTTATCCTCCAGAGTGCCCGGTTTGTTTACGTGACTTTTGGCACGTCCACTTCCGTCACAGGAATATCCGCTCATCAGCTGACGCTACGACGTTTAGAAAACTTCAGTGTAGTGTCTGAAATGTCGTTTGGTCATTCCCTATGTAGTCCACTATTTCATTTACACTACATAGAGGATAGTGAGCGAGTGAATGAGTGGACGATTTCAAACACAGCTATTGGTTGTTGGTGTAGGAAATGGTTACCATGGTAGCCTCTTCTTCGTTTTCCTCTGTAGCAGGTTTGGTAACCAATTATTTGCATATCGCCCCCTGCTGTTTCAAAACTGGGCATGGTTCGATGTTGCAAGTGTGAATGCAAGCCAGCGTGGTTTGAAAATCAGAAAGCTAGGTACTTGATTCTCGATGCCTAATCCTATTCAACAGTAGACTTAAATAAAATCTTGACCATGGCTAACAGCAGCCCCTCTCTTCACTTGTGTATACAAAAAGGATGTAAAATAAGAGACAAATAAGAAGAAATGTCAGTGTGAAACCAAAATGTAATGTTGAGGAAAATCAAAACACACTTTATGTAGATTTCTCTTAAATAAAGAAAGTTATTAATCACATTATAATTAAAAAAAACATCTGTTGCTTGTTTTGGGCTTGTTTATCTAATCTGGTTGCTTTTTCAGAGAAAAATCTGTCAACACTTGACGATCAGCATCTGGCGAGCTTTCCTGAACCTGATCCGGCTCACCGTACGGTGTACATTTTAGGACATCCTCAGTCTCAGGAAAACCTCTGTCATTTCTCAGACCAAACAGCCTCAGATAATACGGCCTCAGGCTTCAAAATAAAAGTCATCAGAAAAAACAGCATCAAGTTAAACTGCCTCAACCAAAACGACGTCAGATAAAAGCCTCAGAATGAAAGCCATCGGACGAAACACTGGAAAAACCGACTCAAATAAAACAGCGTCAGGTCGTAAGAGACCGGAAGTACGCAGGACGTCATGTAAAGTCGGTACCATAGACATTATTATATTATATATGCCTGAAATGGCATACTAACGTATTACATACTACAAACTCATTTGTATTTACAGCATACTACATACTATAAGTATGATCAGAATGCCAACGGTTCACACTGTAGTATACTACTAAGTTTCCCATGATGCATTTCAAACCTCTGACGACAAAAATCAGAAGCACACCAGGCTATCTATCAGTGTATCATTCGTTCATTCCATAATTGTTTTAGAATCCAAAATCGGAAAACGGATAACGACTTTTCATTTCTCGTTTTCAAATCAAAAATCAGAAAACAAATAACGGCCTATTTTTCGCTGTTTTGATTTTGTTTTGAAATTAAAAATAGAATATGAGAGAATGGAATTATCATGGGATTTTTGTTCTATTCGTTTTTGGTTTGTATCATTTTCGATGTGTTGTGACCCGGGAATTGTTGACTTTTTTTTTCTCAGGAAGGTCGGTCAGTCTCTACCAGGTGATTCCATTGATGGGTGAATCGAGCAGCACGATAGCTAACGGTTTAGTTATTATTAGTTAACGTTTTCATCAAGGATGGTGGACGTGTACGTGCTTTTTAAAGAGGGGAAGCGTGTCACACTTAGGACACCCATCTCCTGCAACGTCTCCGAAATGTCTGTGTGGGTCTTACCAGCTTCGAACAACTGCTTAATAAGATCGGCGTATTGTTCTAGTGCGGCCATAGTGGTCTATTTATATGTCACTCACTGTATATCGCCTTCTCTATCTTTGTGAACAGGTTTCAAGATCCGCGCGGTTATCCGACCTCCCTGAGAAAAAAGTCAACAACTCCCGGATCACAACACATCGAAAATGATACAAACCAAAAACGAATAGAACAGACATCCCATGATAATTCCATTCTCTTATATTCTATTTTAAATTTCAAACCAAAATCAAAACAGCGAAAAATAGGCCGTTATTTGTTTTCTGATTTTTGATTTGAAAACGTGAAATGAAATAAGTCGTTATCCGTTTTCCGATTTTGGATTCTAAAACGGATATGGAATGAACTAATGATAGACTGATAGCTATTAAATATCTCTGTTGATTCGCCACATTTCATTTCGGCGTTTCGGACATTTGGTTATGCATGCCATTAGGCTATCAAAGAAACTTCAAAACAAGAGCCCAATTTACAAAAGCGTTAAAGAACTAAAAGGAGACAATAAAAGATGCTTTTATTTTGAAAACGGGAAGTTTGCTAGTGGCTGATTTTTAGCTGAATGCCATCTCAAAGACGATTTAACCTTTATGATATTACGATGATTATTATATTGTTACGACCTGACACTGTTTTTTATTTGAGTCCGTTTTTCCAGTGTTTTGTCTGATGGCTTTTATTTTGAATTATAAATTCGTTTAATCTGAGGGAGGTAATCTGAGGTCGTTTGGAACAGTTAACGGTTTTACTTTGTTGACCTTTATCTGTCTCCATCTCATGGTCACACCGCTGAAGGAGCTGAAGCTTTACTTTCTCTTCTCCCTCCAGTCTAACCTTTGACTGTGGAGCTGAGCCTCTGCCTGACCGTGAGGGTAACCTCCTCAGCCAATCACAGTGCTGCATACAGACACAGAGGCAGGGAATACTAACAGTGTCAAAGTGAGTCTCCAGCCCAGACATGCTCAGTCTGTGGAGGTAGACTCAGATCTCTCTAAGTAAAGGGCTGAGGATGAGGAGAAGTGGCTCTGAATAAAACATCACATTTGCTGGGATGGTTTTTCCTGCATGAATGTTTCTGCTCTCCTCCTGCAGGGAGCGAGCAGACGAGGACAGAAACACATGCTCTAGTTTCCATCCTTTTGAAACATTAAACCAACTTCTGCTTTTAAAATGCTGTTTAAAAATGGATAAGCAGCGTCCTGAGGAAATCAATGGGTGATATGAACCTAATTCTGTGCAGCAGAGGCCGTCTCTGGAAACTCCCTCTGTTCTCAGCCCTCTGTTTCTGAGTGGATTGAAGCTTCTTAAAGATGTCACAGACTCTGCTGGGTGAATGTTGGAGCTTGTTTGTGAGCTGTTTCTGAGTCTCTCCTCCTCCCTGGTTGGTGATGAAGCCTGATCCAGGATCTGCAGTCCCACATGAGCCGGTGGTGCAGCATATGGCCGCCCTGCTGCAGCTCGATGGCCGCTGACCTGTGGCTGTGTGTGGGAGTCGGGGACTGAGCGACTGCTTTGTCTAAAATGGACGGAGCTGCTTTTGTTTCTGATGCTTATGCTTTAGAGAGACGACTTTAAATGGGTCAAACACTGCAGAGCTTTAGTTTGAGTCTAAGACACAAAGAGGGGGATGTAAGGCTCTGCTCGGCTCTCTGAGTCTGTGCTGTTGTTAAAATGCAATCAGGTTAAACCAAACCAAAAGCTGTGTGAGTAGTCTGTCCAGGTCTGGATGGATTCTCCTGTGACGTTAAACTGAGGCTGCATCACTGCTCCTCACAGCTCATTGGACAGGCCAGGTGCCAGTCCAAAATCCTGCACTGTGACTGGTTGTTTGCCTTGTCAGAGGGAAGGTTTATGTACAACAGCTCTGTTGTTCTGATGGGTTTATATTAGGTGTAACGAAATGGTCAACTCACGAAACGATGCGAAATACGAAACAGGGCTCACGATACGAAATAAAGATTATAGAAAATCCCCAACAGTAGGAAGTTGTGCAAATATCTCATTTTCTTTATTTACTTCCTAATGCAGACATACAAAAAATATTGCTGCATCAGTACAAAATTACGGAGCCCCGCTGGTGACATTGGATAAAAAAAAAAAATGCGTGGCCACGAGAAAGTAACACGTGGCCATGAGGTGGATAATGTGTGGCCACGATATAGTAAATGCGTGGCCACGGTACTTAATGCGTGGCAACTATATAGTTAATGCGTGGTCACGAGATGGTTAATGCATGGCCACGAGAAAGTAACACTTGGCCATGAGGTGGATAATGTGTGGCCATGATATAGTTAATGCGTGGCCATGAGATGGATAATGCGTGGCCACGATATAGTTAATGCATGGCCACGAGATGGATAGTGCGTGGCCACGAGAAAGTAACACGTGGCAATGAGGTGGATAATGCGTGGCCACGAGAAAGTTAATGCGTGGCCATGGTAGTTAATGCATGGCCACGAGGAAGTAACAGGTGGCCATGAGATGGATAATGCGTGGCCACGAGATGGATAATGTGTGGCCACGATATAGTTAATGCGTGGCCACGAGATGGATAGTGCGCGGCCACGATATAGTTGATGCATGGCCATGAGAAAGTAACACGTGGCCATGAGGTGGATAATGCATGGCCACGATATAGTTAATGCGTGGCCACGAGATGGATAATGCGTGGCCATGCGATGGATAATGTGTGGCCACGATATAGTTAACGCGTGGCCACGAGATAGTTAATGCATGGTCATGAGAAAGTAACACGTGGCAATGAGGTGGATAATGCGTGGCCACAGTATAGTTAATACGTGGCCACGGTAGTTAATGCGTGGCCACGGTAGTTAGTTCGTGGCCACTATATAGTTAATGCGTGGTCACGAGATGGATAATGCGTGGCCACGCGATGGATAATGTGTGGCCACGATATAGTTAACGAGTGGCCACGAGATGGATAATGCGTGGTGTGACGGCCTTAGTGAATATTTTGTCTTATATATTTTCTGTTCTCTCCGAGGTTGCTGGAATTCACGCTGGGTAATTGATCAGATGTGGAGCACCTGGGCCCGCTGCTCCACTTCCGCTTAAAAGGCTGGCTTCCAGTGACTCCGCTCTCTCGCACTCGACCACTCCCACTCTGCGCCCTGCACCCGCTCATCTTAGCTCCATGCTATTGTATGAACACTTGTAAATAAACTGATTATTGTGATTTATCGGCCATCTGATTCGTTTTTGTCATGGCCCTTGAGCCAGGTTGTGACAAAGTGGGGGCTCGTCCGACCGTATTGTTCTCCTTTTTGCTGCGCAAGTGAGTATTTTGGTTTGTTTGAAGTGCTGATCATTTGAAACATTTGGTTAACTTGTTGCGCAATTTGTTTCTTTTTCGGTCAGGACTCGGTTTTGATGACTTATATCTAAGATAAAGGTAAAACGTTTGTCTGGGGGTGCTCTTTTGTAAATCTATGATTTATTTGTTTGTTTCTTGTCACTTTCCGACGAGTAGTTTGTTAATTGGTGCTTTGTGCCGGCGAGAGCGCACGTGCGTAAAATTGTTTGGCGCACTTGTTTCCTTTTGTTTCCTTGTTTACCTTGTTAAAACACTTCTCTACGCGTATTTGTGAGGATTTTGAGAGAAGGGTACTGATTCTTTAGGCTCTTGATCGGGGTAGGTTAGTTAGTTTATTAAGTTAGACTCTAAATCTTATCTGGGTTTAGTTGTTTACTTACCCTGTTGATTCGGCGTTGATCCTCGGAGGCAGGTCTTGTTTACAGGTGCAGCTGGACAATCAGGTAAAGTATCCCTGTGTGCTTTGTCGTAAAATTGGTGTGGAGTTTTCCCTTGTAGGCTGTAGCAGCGTTCCCCTTTGGGTTCGCTATGCGGGGGGCTTGGTAGTGCTGTGCGTGTGGTTATAGCTTTGCTTGGCACCATGTCCATGGTTCCGGGGGTTGCTAGCGTTAGTCGCTCAACCGGCCAGCGGTCTAAGGTGCATAAGAACCCCACGCCAGTCGGTGCATGAAGACTAGGAGGAGTTTAGATAGCGGGTTTTGTGCGTCAGATAGCGGATAACTCCATACCGGCTCGGGTGTTCCTCCGAGCGCACACGGTGGTCTTGTGGTGCCTGATAGGTCCTGTTGGTGCGTAAAAGTTGTTCCATGGTGTAGATGTTTGAATAATTTCTTGAAAATGTCTGAAATTGAATCATTTGTTGCTGCTCCATCCGAGGAGAATTTGGAAAAGTGCACTAAAGAACAGCTGGTGAAAATTGCAGAGCACTACAATGTTAATTTGGGAGAAAAACGTTTAAAAGAAAATGTCAAAGTAACGTTAAAAACAAAATTAGTAGAAATGGGAATTATTGGGGCAGATCAAGAGGAAAGCCCTGCCGTCCCCCCGTTTTCTGTTCAAACACAGGGTCTCACATTTGAACAGCAGAAAGAGCTTCTTATGTTACAGTTACAGCATGATCAATTAAAACATGAACTACAAGTTAAAAAACAGATTGAAATAGAGCGCATTCGGCAAGAGACTGAAACCGAAAAGGCCAGACTGGAGGTGAGTCGTCTGTCTTTAAGCCAAAAAGGTGAGCAATCTGCTGATGACAAGAGTGAACTGGATCCTAAGAGTCGTTTTGACATTAATAATTTGCGCTTATTGCCTCAGTTTAATGAAAGAGACCCTGATTCTTTTTTTGTTTTGTTTGATCGTGTGGCAAAAGCAAGAGGCTGGCCTGATGAAGACTGTGCTTTAATGTTACAGTGTGTCCTGACGGGTAGAGCGCAGGAGGCATATTCTTCTTTGAGCACCGAGGATAGCTTTAGTTATGAGAAGGTTAAAGCTGCAGTCCTGAAAGCTTATGAGCTTGTTCCGGAGGCGTACAGGCAACGTTTTAGGTCGTGGGAGAGACGTCCCGGCCAGACGTTTGTAGAGTTTGCCAGAGATTTATCCTTACATTTTAAACGTTGGTTAACTTCTCTTGATGTCACAACTTTTGAAGGTTTGTGTGAGTTGTTGATTTTAGAACAGTTCAAAAACATGCTTCCACCTCGCATTGCCGCGTTTGTTAATGAAAAAAACTTAAAGACTGCGGCCCAGGCTGCTATAACAGCTGACGAGTTTGAGCTGCTTCATAAAAACAACTTTCGAGCGCGCTGTTGCGCGAGGTAATGTGGGCTGGCCAGTAAATAATCCTTGCGCTCCAGCGGAGCAGATGCGTTCAGGGACCGTTGGAACATTTAAATTTGACACTAAAACGCGAGGCAACTTTGACAGAAGCAAGGTTTGTAATTACTGTCATCAAACAGGGCACTGGAAGGCTGATTGTCATGTTCTACACGCTAGAAATAAATGTGTAAAATCAAATGTAAAACCTGCAGCTGCAGCAGCACCCGTTATTAAATGCAGAGTTTCTGAAGCTCTTGTTTCCGACGTTTGTGAACCTGATGTTTTGGCTGCGTATTCCCCATTCATTCGGGATGGTTTTGTTGCTCTGGTAGGTAGTGAGTCAAGGGTTCCAGTTAAGATCCTGAGGGATACAGGGGCTTATGATTCCTATATTGTGGATTCTGTGCTTTCATTTTCTGATGAGACTGAAACAGGGGACAGTATACTCAGTCGTGGAATGGGTTTGACAGTTCTACCAATTCCTTTACATAAGGTGGTCCTTGATTGTGAACTGGTGCATGGTGAGGTATCAGTTGGAGTTCGACCTGCATTGCCCATAGAGGGAGTTCACTTTATTTTGGGTAATGGGTTGGCTGGTAGCAGAGTTTGGTCTGAGACAGCTCCTTCACCTTTGACACTTGATCCTGCTGATATCTTGTCCATTAATGTTTCTCTTGATTTACCAAAGGCCGTTCCAGCTTGTGTGGTGACGCGTGCCATGAGTAAGGCTGAACCTGAAGCTGTGACAAACGTTGATGATGCTGTTACAGTGGAGGTCCCGTCACTGTCTGATTTTCCTCTGGCTGTGTCAGCCAGTGAGCTGATCCAGGAGCAACAGAGTGATCCCTCACTTAGGGATATGTTTGATCGAGTTTTGCCAGCGGCTGAAATAAAAAATGTTGCCACTGGCTACTGTGTACAAAATGGCTTGCTGTTTAGAAAGTGGATGCACCTCGGATGTGATTCTGTTGGAGAGGCTGTTTTCCAGTTAGTGGTTCCAGTTAAGTTTCGTTCCCTTGTGTTGAAAGTGGCCCATGATGATGGCGGACACTTTGGTGTCAGGAAAACATACCTGCATGTACTGAAACATTTCTTCTGGCCTCAGATAAAAGAGATGTGTCTGCATTTATAAAAACTTGCCATGTGTGTCAGTTAACAGGGAAGCCGAACCAGTCTGTGAAACCTGCTCCTCTTCAGCCAATACCGGCCGTAAGTGAACCTTTTCAACACCTCATAGTTGATTGTGTTGGCCCTTTGCCATGTTCAAAATCTGGAAGTAAGTATCTCCTTACTGTGATGTGCCAAAGCACGCTATCCTGCTGTATCCACTGAGGTCCATTACAACAAAGTCTGTGGTAAAGGCACTTTCTCAATTCATTTCAGTGTTTGGCATCCCTAAAATTGTGCAAAGTGATCGTGGTTCAAATTTCACTTCACATATGTTTGGACAGGTTCTAAAAACTTTAAAAATCAAACACAATCAGTCGTCAGCTTATCATGCGCAAAGCCAGGGTGCACTTGAACGGTTTCACCAGACCCTAAAATCTCTACTCCGGGCATACTGCACTGAGTTGGACAGGGACTGGGAAGAGGGTCTTCCCTGGTTAATGTTAGCTGCAAGAGAGGCAGTTCAGGAGAGTACAGGGTTTAGTCCCAATGAATTGATTTTCGGACATACTGTGCGCGGTCCGTTGTCTGTTCTTAAAGATGACTGGAAACAGAACCTCCAAAAAATTTAATTGACTTTGTTAATGGTTTTCGCCATCGCTTTGTTTGTGGAACTTTAGCAAGAGAGAAATTGCAGATGGCCCAGAGTAAAATGAAAAAGCTGTATGATCGCCGCTCTGTACACCAGGAGTTCAGTCCAGGAGACCAAGTTTTGGCTCTCATGCCTATTGTGGGGTCACCATTTGAGGCTAAGTTCACAGGCCCTTACAATGTTGTAGAAAAATTGTCTGATCTTAATTATATAATTTCAACACCGGCCGTAAGAAGTCCACAAAATTATGTCACATCAATTTATTGAAGCCTTATTATAAGCGTGAGTCTGATCCTGGGGTAGGTAAAATTTCTGAGTCGGCCCTGTTCTGGCTGTGAGTTCTGTTATGGAGGGTTCAGAGGAGATGGGGTTCCTGAGCCTGATGACAGTTTGTTATATGGTCGTTTAAAAAATTCAGAATCGCTTAAAAACTTAGATAAAATCCTGTCTCACCTGCCTGAGTCCAACCGCCGGGAATTGTCTGAGTTAATATGTAAGTATCCTTGTTTGTTTGGTGATGTGCCATCTTGTACTGATTGGATTGAGCATGACATTGATGTGGGTGATGCGCCACCAATTAAACAGAGATTTTATCGCATGGCACCTGAAAAACTTAAACATCTTGACTCAGAAGTTAGTTACATGATTGAAAATGACATCGCAGAGCCATCTTTCTCGAGCTGGGCATCTCCGTGTATCCTGGTGCCAAAACCGGATAAAACACCCAGGTTTTGTACAGACTTCAGGAAGGTTAATGCAGTCACAAAGTCTGATTCTTTTCCATTGCCCAGAATGGATGACTGTATTGATCAGGTGGGTTCAGCCAGGTTCGTAAGCAAATTTGATTTACTTAAGGGGTATTGGCAGGTTCCGTTGTCCAAGCGCGCACAGGAGGTTTCTGCGTTTATTATCTGGCCGGGTTTGTTTTCATATAAGGTGATGCTGTTCGGGTTAAAAAATGCTCCTGCGACGTTCCAACGGTTGATGAACCGCGTTGTAGCTGGTTTGGAGGGCTGTGCCGTCTACTTAGACGACTTGGTGGTGTACAGTGACACATGGCACTCGTGATCTTCAGCGTTTCGCACTTTTTGAGAGGCTTGCTTTGGCTAGACTTACTGTAAATCTGGCTAAATGTGAGTTTGGCGATGGCAACAGTGACGATCTTGGCCGTGTGGTGGGTCAGGGTTATGCGTTGTTCCAGTTGAGGCAAAAGTTTGTGCAGTTCTCCAAGTTTCTCAGCCAACAACCAAAAAAGAACTCCAACGGTTTCTGGGCTTGGTTGGTTACTATCGGAGTTTTTGCAAAAATTTTTCATCCGTTGTTTATCCGCTGACTGAGCTGCTGAAGAGAAAGGCAAAATTTGTCTGGTCTTCAGCATGCCAGCAAGCGTTTGAGAATGTAAAATGCCTGCTCTGCTCTTCTCCTGTTTTAGCAGCTCCATGTTTTGACCGACCATTTATGCTGCAGGTGGATGCCAGTCAGGTGGGAGCAGGAGCAGTCTTGCTGCAGGGGGATGACCACGGGGTGGTGAGACCAGTTAGCTTCTTCTCCAGGAAATTTAATCGTTATCAGAGTAATTATTCTGTTATTGAGAAGGAGACACTGGCTCTGATCTGGGCGTTACAACACTTTGATGTTTATGTGGGTGGGGCGCCCCTAGTGGTATATACTGATCACAACCCCCTGACGTTCTTGAAGTCTCTTAGGACACCCAATCAGAGACTGGTTAGATGGTCTTTATTTTTACAGGCATATGACCTCACAATTTTGCATATTAAAGGGACAGAAAATGTCATGGCGGATGCTTTGTCCCGTGCACCTATGCCTTGACCTCTGACCTTATAGAGTCTTTGTTTATTGTGTTTGATGCCTTGTATGCTGTACTGTTGCAGCCTGCTGTGCTCTCCTCTCTTAATTTGCTTCTCAGGTACCGGGGTTGCTGAGAGTTGGGCGGGGTAGTCTGCAGAACGCACTGCTGGGCTGAAACTTTGGTTTTGTATATAGTTATTCTGCTCATCATTGGTGTTAAAGATTTGTTAGTTTTGTTGGTGATTAATTGGTCACTTTTGTTATTTGGATTGGGTGTTGGTGCTGGAGCCGGTGACTCCCGTGGAGCCCCGACTTTATGGGGGGGGGTGTGACGGCCTTAGTGAATATTTTGTCTTATATATTTTCTGTTCTCTCCGAGGTTGCTGGAATTCACGCTGGGTAATTGATCAGATGTGGAGCACCTGGGCCCGCTGCTCCACTTCCGCTTAAAAGGCTGGCTTCCAGTGACTCCGCTCTCTCGCACTCGACCTCACTCCCACTCTGCGCCCTGCACCCGCTCATCTTAGCTCCATGCTATTGTATGAACACTTGTAAATAAACTGATTATTGTGATTTATCGGCCATCTGATTCGTTTTTGTCATGGCCCTTGAGCCAGGTTGTGACAGTGGCACCGATATAGTTAATGCATGGCCACAAGAAAGTAACACGTGGCAATGAGGTGGATAATGCGTGACCACGATATAATAAATGTGTGGCCACGGTAGTTAATGTGTGGCCACTATATAGTTAATGTGTGGTCACGAGATGGATAATGCGTGGCCACGATATAGTTAATGCATGGCCACGTGTTACTTTCTCGTGGCCATGAGGTGGATAATGTGTGGCCACGATATAGTTAATGCGTGGTCACAAGATGGATAATGCGTGGCCACGATATAGTTAATGCATGGCCACGAGAAAGTAACATGTGGCCATGAGGTGGATAATGCGTGGCCACGAGAAAGTTAATGCGTGGCCACGAGATGGATAATGTGTGGCCACGATATAGTTAATGCGTGGCCACAAGATGGATAATGCGTGGCCACGATATAGTTAATGCGTGGCCACGAGATGGATAATGCGTGGCCACGATATAGTTATTGCGTGGCCACGGTAGTTAGTTCGTGGCCACTATATAGTTAATGCGTGGTCACGAGATGGATAATGCGTGGCCACGCGATGGATAATGTGTGGCCACGATATAGTTAACGAGTGGCCACGAGATGGATAATGCGTGGCACCGATATAGTTAATGCATGGCCACGAGAAAGTAACACGTGGCAATGAGGTGGATAATGCGTGACCACGATATAATTAATGTGTGGCCACGGTAGTTAATGTGTGGCCACTATACAGTTAATGTGTGGTCACGAGATGGATAATGCGTGGCCACAAGATGGATAATGTGTGGCCACGATATAGTTAATGCGTGGCCACAAGATGGATAATGCGTGGCCACGATATAGTTAATGCGTGGCCACAAGATGGATAATGCGTGGCCACGATATAGTTAATGCGTGGCCACAAGATGGATAATGCGTGGCCACGATATAGTTAATGCGTGGCCACGAGATGGATAATGCGTGGCCACGATATAGTTATTGCGTGGCCACGGTAGTTAGTTCGTGGCCACTATATAGTTAATGCGTGGTCACGAGATGGATAATGCGTGGCCACGCGATGGATAATGTGTGGCCACGATATAGTTAACGAGTGGCCACGAGATGGATAATGCGTGGCACCGATATAGTTAATGCATGGCCACGAGAAAGTAACACGTGGCAATGAGATGGATAATGCGTGGCCACGATATAGTTAATGCATGGCCACGAGTAACTTTCTCGTGGCCATGAGGTGGATAATGTGTGGCCACGATATAGTTAATGCGTGGTCACAAGATGGATAATGTGTGGCCATGAGGTGGATAATGTGTGGCCACGATATAGTTAATGCGTGGCCACGAGATGGATAATGCGTGGCCACGAGATGGATAATGCGTGGCCACGATATAGTTAATGCGTGGCCATGAGGTGGATAATGCGTGGCCACGAGATGGATAATGTGTGGCCATGAGGTGGATAATGTGTGGCCACGATATAGTTAATGCGTGGCCACGATATAGTTAATGCGTGGTCACAAGATGGATAATGTGTGGCCATGAGGTGGATAATGTGTGGCCACGATATAGTTAATGCGTGGCCACGAGATGGATAATGCGTGGCCACGAGATGGATAATGCGTGGCCACTATATAGTTCATGCGTGGTCACGAGATGGATAATGTGTGGCCACGATATAGTTAATGCATGGCCACGAGAAAGTAACACGTGGCCATGAGGTGGATAATGCGTGGCCACGAGAAAGTTAATGCGTGGCCACGGTAGTTAATGCGTGGCCACGAGAAAGTTAATGCGTGGCCATGCGATGGATAATGTGTGGCCACGATATAGTTAATGCATGGCCACGAGAAAGTAAGACGTGGCCATGAGGTGGATAATGCATGGCCACGATATAGTTAATGCGTGGCCACGAGATGGATAATGCGTGGCCACGATATAGTTAATGCGTGGCCACGAGATGGATAATGCATGGCCACAATATAGTTAATGCATGGCCACGAGATGACTAATGCGTGGCCACGAGAAAATAACTTGTGGCCTTGAGATAATGTATTTGCTGATAAAGAGGCACTGTTCTATTCATGACAAAAGGTAATACAATGTTCATAATTAATTGAGATTAACTTAGTTTGATATTGGACATTGGACAATCACATTCGTCGTCGTTTCACATGCCAGGGGAAGAAACGGATATAAATCGATTATGCTCCCCGACCATTTGACTTATCAGTGTTAAACCAGCTGTGCAACATAGGTAGTCATATTCCTCACAAGCCACAAGACTTCTCTTTGAAATATGTCCTTTGTGTAATTTTTAAATAATTTTTGAAGCCGTGAAAACGCATATAACTCTCATTTGAGGAGTATTAGTAGGCTATCTATGCTGCACAGATAGTTTGACATCAATAAGTCACATGGTCAGGGAGAAGAGTAGATTTATATGCCTTTTTTATTTAAAAATTATTTGAAAAATATAAAAAGGATATGTTTCAAAAAGAAGGCGTGTGGCATGTTAGGAATATCACTACCTATGTAGCACAATTGGTTTGACATTGATTAGGTCAAATGATCAGGGAGAATAATCGATTTATATGTGTTTTTTTACCCCGGAATGTGAAACGACAATGAATGTGAATGTCCAGTGTCCAATATCTAACTAACTTAATCTCGGGCCTTCTACAACCTTCATGGTGTATGATGAAACCTATGACCTCCCCGACATCAGCATATTCCTTGGGTTTAAACCCATGCATTACGAGCAGCCGAATCAAGTGTCTCTTGCTAAGAATTACTCCATGCCTAATCGCAAGTGACTTAAGAATGTCATTGTAATTCATTCCCAAATTAAAATAAAGAGAAATGTCTTCAAACTTGTCCATATTAAGGAGCTACAGACTCTGTATCGCTCTGAAATTGACAGATCTCAATACTGAAGGTGATTTTTTTTCGTGGCCACAAATTATTTTCTCGTAGCCATGCATTTTTTTTTATCAAATGTCACCAGTGGGGCTCCGTACAATATAAATGCTCTTTAAAAAAAAAAAAATGTATTTTTTTCCTCTTATTTAGACTACAGTGCAAATACAAACATAAAATCTCAATAAAAAGTGCTTTGTTGTTGTAACAATCAGGATAAGTACATTCTTGAATGAAAAGGAAAACAAACAGCAGTCCTCAGAGCTGCAGTTTAGACCTATAAATGTTTGAACTGTGAACTATAATATTTAGCCTATAACAGTGCATATACTTCTGATCTTCAAGTATGATCAAATTCTGTCAACTCAACAGTAGATGCAAAAATCAAATGTTGTTTTTTATGCAGTCTTACACAAACATACAGTTGCTGCCTGTCTCCAGTTCATAGTAGTTGGTAGTTGTAGTCGCCGCAGTATACGGTGAACTGTAGCGGCATATTTTACACACGGTTGTTTCGTCCACAATCTTCTCACCGTTCTCTCGTCTTTTACATGGGAAGACAAAATAGGTCCACACAACCGATTTAATTGACGAAGGAGCGTCAGCTAATTCCTCGACCTCGTCTTCCTCCATATTGAAGCGAGTGTTTTGCTTCGGTGGGCGAGGAGGGTAAAAAATCACCAGCCCCCATTCATGTTTCTTTATTTCGTGCTTTTTTTTTGAGCGCCTTTGAATTTTATTTTGTCATTTTTATTTCCCGAAATTTCGTGGCACGAAATTTTGTTACAGCCCTAGTTTATATGTAGTGCAGATTCCAGGTTATAGTCACTGTAAGTCCTACAGGCACTGAGTTCTTCTTTATTACAGATAATTTACGGCTCTTAAATGAATGAAATGTTTTTCCTGCCCTGTCCTAATTTCTGCTGCTGTGTGTCTGAATTTGTCTCATTCAGCAGTAAGAAAACACCAAAACATTATCATAGTAAAGTTAAAAAACAAACATGTAAAGTTGGTTAGTGCTCACAGCCGATGTTGATCAGGGTATAGGTAGTTCCTCTGCCATTCTCCACACAGCTGTCAAGTCTCCTGTTTTGGCCGTTAAACTACAGTATTTTACGTATTTTATCCTCTTTCCCGTCCTCCTGTATCAGTATTCTCCTGTAAATCTCCCGTGTGATGATATAATAATAAAAACATTCCTCTGCCTCTCCAAACTGAACTCTGTCTCTCGCCTGAAGGGGGCAGTAATGTTCCAAAATGATGGATGCCAACCGCTGTAAAACTAAAGAAGAAGAACTTAGAAAAACAAAGAGTTTATTTTAGATTTCTGTACACCTGTCTTAAAATGTGAGGGATACTGGAGCTTGGTTGGGGTTGTGGGACGGCTCACAGTGGGCTTCCCTTATTTTCAAAGACTAAACTTGACAGGTAAGCATTCTCCAGTGTAGCTGGATCCCTCTCAGCTCAGCTACACATCTGTTCACGCCTGGAAAATGCACACGCAGCAGGCGAGCAGAATGGCGGCGGGATTTGATTGGTTTAAAAACAGGTGTCCCGGCATGATTACTGGTTGTTGTTTTCCCTGTTTTACTCCTGTTGTAGATAGCAGATATTTTTCGCTCTGTTTTAAGAACACATTATGAGTTGATTACCATCGGGTCATAAAGACCATTTTAACCAGTATTACAAAAAGTGTATCTAAATCAAATCGCCAACCCCAGCTTTAAGGATCATCACTAAACTGAATACTACCATGTCACAAACTGAGTCACAGATGCTTGCTTGTGATTTTTTACCCTCCTGGCTTCACCTGCTATAACAGCTGTTGACAAATGACCTCGAGTGCTGCTGCAGGACAGTTAACAGGTCTGCAGGTCCACGCACACTGGTCCTGTTTTATTTACTCTCCTCAGCTTCAGGTGAAGCTCACAGTCAGTTTAAGATCCTTGTTTAATGCATAATGCTGTGCACAATCAGTGCACCAGTCTGACTGTAATCAGAGTATCAGTGTGATTACTTCATCAGCCTGCTGATTTTATATTAAAAACACAGAGAATGATCAACAGTGTTAGCGTAGCACAAGCTGATTTATGTTTTCTAAATATAAACTCTGCTGTGTTCTGAATCATCTACACACCAGCAGATCATAATGAAGACAGCGATGTCTGAACTTTGGCTGAACAGAGGATTTTACAGCAGCTCACAGACGTTCAGCAATAACTGGATAAAAACACCCACAGCTGCTCACCGGGTTTATTTCAGAGTTATTTCCACTGATGACTCACTCTGAGAAGAGGGAAGTGGATAAAGAAGCTTCTTTAAAATAAAAACAACCTGTCCAGCCTGCTCGTCGTTAATTCTTCCATCTGCAGGTGAGCAGAGAATATCAGCTCAAACAGAGCTGCTGGAAGTTGCCAGTTCAGCTAATTATAAGGAACATTGAGTGTCTCTTGTGGAAAAGTTGCTTGAAAATATTGCATCTTTTTGTTGCTCATTTTTGATCTGATTCACACTTTTCTTAGACTACAATTCCCATAATGACGAAAAGTAGCCGAGGAGAAATGATCAGGAGTTACCTTTAGACACTTAAAGGAGACATATCATGCTTGTTTCTCCTTTTCACCATGCCAGACTAGGACGCCTGTAAATCATTTCTGCCCTCAGTACAAGTCATTTAGTTCCTTCATTGCCCCACAATAGCGTTCTCAAAATCCTCATTTTAGGCCATTATCAAGCTCTCGTTGAAACACTCGGATCTCAGGATGACCTAAAGTTACCTCGCAACGTCACAGCCCTTTGTGCTCTGATTGGTCAGTTCTATCGGGGGTAGAGCCAGCTTGTCCTTCTTCTACCGTATTTTCCGGCAGGGTCAAAGCAGCGACCGTGTATTGAGTCCCCCTCCTTGCCAGAGCTGGTAATGAGTGAGTGTGAGCGAGGGAGCTATATACCCCTGCTGGTTCGTGGATGTGTTCCTCAGTGACGGTTTTGTGGCTAACGGACATCACAGAGGAGGAAGTGTTTTATCAGATTACTCCAATAAAAAGAAAGGTACCTCGTGTCGTCACGACGATTTACATCTCGTGGACATCTCGCAATGATCTATTTTCAGAGGCGTCAAATCTCGTTCTAAGATATCAGAAAAAATACAATATCTCATTTTTTGAAAATTAAGGGGGTGTGAAATCCATCCCTAACTTTTTGTGTTATGTTGTTAACAGAAAAACAAACAAACAAACAAACACAACAACATAACCTCTTTGGTGAAGGAAATTTCAATGAAAGAAACAAAAATCAGAGCTGCTGCCCACAGATCGTCCTGGAGCAGGGGGGGCAATAGTTTTGGTAATGGCTACGATTTACCGTTTACTGGGTAAATCAATAATTTAAAAAAGTCAGATAGCCTACTTTATAGTGTTATATTGCATTGTTACCTCCGCCAAGGAGGTTATGTTTTCGGGAGAGTTTGTTTGTCCGTCCGTCCATCTGTCTGTCTGTGAACAAAATAACTCAAAAAGTTATGGATGGATTTGGATGAATTTTTCAGGAAATGTTCAGCATGGGAAAAGGAAGAACTGATTCGATTTTGGTGTTGATCCGGGTCAGTGTCTGGCCGCCATGACGAAAAATGTGATTTCTGTGAATAACTACTGAACTAAAATAGATATCATTATGAATCCAGTTGCTAATGGTATGTTTTCATGATCAAGGAATCTAAATATTTAGATGAAATAAAGGTAGGACTAATATTTATGGTTAAAAAAAAACAATATGGGTGACAACTGTGGTGCTGGCGGAGGTCTGCGCTCTCCGAATGCTTTTCTAGTTTAATTTGTTTTTCCTGTTGATGGCAACAGTAGACATAACATGTACATACCGTACAGTCTTTTTGTAAAGCTAAGTCAAGTAAATGTCTAAAATACGACACGTTTGGTTCCACAGTAAAACAATTAATTATTGGGTGGCTCGAAATAACACTTTAAATGCTGTAATTATAACAGGCTGCCTGGTCAGTCTTTGTACAAAAAACAAACATTTTTGCGGCATTAAGAAATTACATAAACCGTTTTTTTGTCAAAAGTAACATCCTGAACATGAGTCAGGAAATGTCCTTTTGACAAATTGTATTCATCCTATGTTCATGAGAAATAAACGTAAACAGGTCTGGCAAATATTTAACATTATTATCTAATAAATGCTTCAAATGGTGTGTAATTACAAGAAAATAAAATTAATATCAATTTTAAGCAGACTTCCCTTCAAATAAATTGTAAATTAACATGTACAAATGTTTTTGAGATGGAATTTGCTTTCACTTCCCATCCTTAGTCTTAGTGTGTATGTTAATATGCCTGGAACGGCGAATATACGGCAAAAATAAGGCAAAAGACAACACAGAAAGACTCCAGAATGATATTAATGCTATTATTTACATACTTGTCCACTATTTACTCCAAAAATACTGATAAACCATAAATAAATTACTCACATGTTAACTTTGAATCATCTCTCTCTCTGTGCGTCTTGTCCGAGCAGGCATCAGTGCGTATGACGTAATCACGTTAGCCCTCCCTGAGCCCATAGAAATGAACTGTAAGGTCGAAAATGTGAAAAAGAGTCTCCATGTTAGTCTATGAGAGCATCTGGGGTGATTTTCAGTCTGACTGAATTGGGCTGCTGGTTGGACAGAGACATCACAGAGATATTCAGACTGCTGATTAAACAATAAAGGAAGACTTGGACAGGAACAGTCAGGGCACATAAACTCTTTATCTCTCTTTTTTCGCCTGGCTTAAGGAGGACGATGCTCTATCGCCCTCTATGGACCAGCCACCCCTGATCAGGACTTAAAATTCTTTACAAAGATGGTGGCGGACTGCAGAACAGAATGTTTTTTTACAACAGAGCAGGAGTCAGCAAATGCTGGTTAGCTGTAGAGATGTCGATAACTTTTTCTTTTGTCCTGACTGCACTGAACGCAAATGGAATCAACGTCCATTTGAGAATCAATAACTCACTTGAGTTAAGTCTTTTTGATTCACATTTGCCTTATAGAACCCCTCCTCTTTATTCTTAACCTTGCACTACAGCTGGATCCCCCTGATTCAATGTCTGATTGCTTGTACTGAGATTGGCATCAATGCTAACAGTTACAGTAGCAGATTTATCAGATTTGGGCCACATTTCTTCATTAAATGAAAAACAACCCTACAAATATCTCAATAGAATGAGTATTTTTGCTCTATTTCCAACATGTTTGAGTTTTTATTTCACAGAGTGGCTCACTTTCTGTTGCTACATCAGTCCTTCTCAGTACGATGCCAGGAAGGGGGCGCATGTAACACTGGGAAACATGGTTTTTGGGCCGTACAAGAATAAAATGTAATTGCACATCCACTTCAGTAGGTGGCAGTGTTGCTGTCACTGTCTGTGTGTGCACCGAGCATGCTCAAACACAGCACAGAGCAGGAAATACGAAGAGCAGTAAACAAACCCTCGAGAGACAGCGTGGAAAAATATGTTACAGGAGTGAAAAGAACGGCGGGGAAAGGCGGAGATAATGATACAAACAGAAGTCTCCTGAGAGCCAAGACGAGGAAATATGACGAAGCGTACGTAGCGCTTGGCTTCACTGTGACTACGGTGGAAGATGAGGAAAGACCGGTGTGTTTACTCTGTAAAGACAATATGCATTGCTTAACAGTTAAGCAATAGTCAGCACGTTTTTGCTGAAAAAACTCGAGCGCTTATCAGCGTGATTGGGGTGTAATGTCTTTAAGTGTCGCCTCCATTTATTTGATTTCATGCTGTCCGCTGGCAAGATTTTTAGACACAGTAAACACACCGGTCTGTCCTCGTCTCCCACCGTGGTCACACTGAAGCCAAGCGCTACGTCATATTTCCTCACCTTGGCATTCAGGAGAATTTTGCTTAGTTTAGTCAAAAAATGTTTATAATTTAAATGAGGATTTATTTTTTTTTCAATTTCAGGCAAATGATGTACTTTAAATCTTTTCTGTTACAGACTAAAAAACAATGTTAAAGTTATTTTGTCGTAAGTTGATCTGTATTTCTTTCTTTTTTCTTTTTTAGCATGTTTTAATGTTAATAAAGATACTATGTTATGCAGAGGTGTACTTATAACAATTTTTTCGACGAATGATACTTTTTAGTTGCAGCGGAGAGTAGAGGGGGCAAGAAATGTTTTCTTCTCCCTAGGGGGGGCTTGACAGAAAATAATTGAGAAGCGCTGAGCTACATCATGTGATTAACCTGTGATAAATGTGATTGGTGGTATGATCATCCAATCATGTACTGGATTTACTCCCCCAACCCTTTGGGCTCTTTCCCAGATGGACGACAGACTAATATCAAACAGTCCATCCAGTGTGTTTGGTGACTTCATCCTGCATGCTTTCCAATCAAAGATGTTGTGCTGTGATCAGAGGCTGTCAGCAAAAACCACGACAGAGAGACAAAAACTTGTGGCAGATGAGGGCAGAAGTGGTTTTGATTTTTGGCCGTGTCCTTATCAAATTTCAGTAAATGGAAAAACAGCCTGGAGGCATTTATCCAGGCAGCATGAGAATAAATATCAGGAGTGTCATGGGTTTGATATTGCTGCCCCTTCAGACCAATATAAGCAACTTTTTACATACATAAATCAACAGGACTTTAAAAAGGAACTGTTGTGATCTCTTTTTATGATGTTGGTATCATTGAAACATTTCCACTTTATAATTCATCAGTCTGTCTAATCTTGATTTTTGTAACCAAACAGACATCATCAGGCTTTTTTACAAGTTTTACGTTGATCATCTTTATGATGGTGAAAACAGTTATATCTACATGAAACATAAATTTAGTTCTGGCTGAAACGTCATCTTCACCTCTGCCAAGGAGGTAATGTTTACACTACACTCTGTCACTGTTAGCAAGAATAGGCAAAAACTACTGGATGGATTTACATGAAAATTTGACCAAAGGTGTGGTTTGGTTCAAGAAAGAGGCCGATGCATTTTGGTGCTGATCCACATGTTTGTCTGGATGTGAAAAACTCTCTGAGAGTCCCATAAGTTAACTAGAAAGCACTCGGAGAGCGCAGACTTCCACCAGCGCCACAGTCCTCAGTCATATTGTCGTTTTGACCAAAAATATTACTCCTACCTTTCTTTCATGTAAATATTTAGATTCCTTGACCATGAAAACATACCATTAGCAACTGGATTCATAATATCTATTTTAGTTCAGTAGTTATTCACAGAAACCACATTTTTCGCCATGACGGCCAAATGCTGATCCCGATCAACACCAACATCAAATCAGTTCTTCCTTTTCACATGCTGAACATTTCCTGAAAATTTCATCCAAATCCATCCATAACTTTTTGAGTTATTTTGTTCAAGGACGGACAGACAAACTCTCCCGAAAACATAACCTCCTTGGCGGAGGTAACAATGCAATATAACACTATAAAGTAGGCTATCTGACTTTTTTAAATTATTGATTTACCCAGTAAACGGTAAATCTAGCCATTACCAAAACTATTGCCCCCCCTGCTCCAGGACGATCTGTGGGCAGCAGCTCTGATTTTTGTTTCTTTCATTGAAATTTCCTTCACCAAAGAGGTTATGTTGTTGTGTTTGTTTGTTTGTTTGTTTTTCTGTTAACAACATAACACAAAAAGTTAGGGATGGATTTCTATGAAATTTTCTGGAAATGTCAGGATTGGGACAGGGAACAGGTGATTCGATTTTGGGAGTGATCTGGATCATCATAAAAACGCCATGACGAAAAATGTGATTTTCGTGAACTAAAAAAGATATCATCATGAATCCAGTTGTCAATGGTATGTTTTCATTGTCAAGGAATCTAAATATTTACATGAAATAAAGGTAGGACTAATATTTATGGTGCAAATCACAATATGGACGAGGACTGTGCTCTCTAAGTGCTTTTCTAGTTCTTCCAATGTTGCTTAATGTTTTTCACATCCACCCAAAGACGCTCCCACCCGCACCAAAGAGGAGCTACATATCTAAAAAAAATTACAGGAATAGAAGATGAAGCAGCAACATCCAAACCTTCACCTGAGCAGGTGCACATGTGCAGTCGCTGCTCGTTCTTCCTGTTGTCGTACAACGCTGCAGGAACAGCAGCTCATCATATCTGTTCATAACATGGCTGACCCAAAGGACCCTGACGTACATTTATTTAAATTATGACTCTAGCTAAGAAGCATTTTTGTAGAAACATGTTTGAGTTCTTTTTTTACCTCCCAGATTAACGACCCTGATGTGAAACACTGGTTTAAATTCATCACAAAGGGAAAATTATGTTCTGAAGTCAATTTTAGTCACAAAACGATTACTGTAATTATGGAAATTTGTTCCGGTTTAGTTTGAAGGACCACTCTGTTCATTAATTTGCAGCACAAAGGAGGTGAAAAAAAAGACCTCAGTGTTCAAACATCAGACTGGAGCTGTGGAAACTAGAGCCAGAGATTTTTACGTCCCGATTTGTACTCATGGCAACACTTTCAACAAAACCCCTCTTTGTAAAACATTATAAATATATTAACATGTTTTTAATGCTTTATAATGTTCGGACAATGATTTTTATCTTAGTGATCAGCATGAGAACAATGATATAAACTGTTTAATAAACAAATAAAAATGATATAAACTGTTTAAAGGTGCTGTGAGGAGAATATATTACCGTCGACATAAAGACTCTGTTACCCATGAGCACGCGCGGTGACTGTCATAATGCTGTGTTCCAGTAACCTCGGAACTGGGAGTGACATCATCTCCGACTTATCGTCATTCCAGTTGAAGTCGGAAAAAAACATGCCGATCTACCAGGCTATTGTTAGCTGTTGTTAGCACGCCCTGCGTTGTTCACAAATATCACATGAAGAATGTGATTATCACTATGGCAGCATTTTTGTAAATATAAGTCTAACAATACTATGTATACAGCTGATCTAGAGCCACACACCCCAGTCAGAAGTGCAAATAAATGGATTATTACAGGAGCTAAATAACTGTTCACACTAGGCTTGTCACAAGAACCGATACTTCGGTACCAAGTCGGTACTAAGATTCAGAAAATGTGACGGTACTGACTTTTCTAGACTACCCAAAGTACCGTTGGTACCGAGGCGCCAGATCTGGCAACTTCTTTAGCGTTGTTTTTTTGGCTGTAAATGAGCAATTATCTGGCAACCCTCACACAGTGCTGATCACAAGCGAAGAACAACGACACACGACATGTTGGAGGCACACGCACCCGGCTCGTCAACAATGAAACATGTAAAAGACAAACATCCAGACTCGTACAGAGAATTCAAGGTGAGTGCATTTGAATTCACTAGTTATCACTGTTGCTCATATCTAATTACGTTACAATGATGAGATGAGCCCAGCCCATGGTTAATGAGCTGCATCGCAAAACAACATTAGCGTCAAGTCCAGCCTCGCTGCTACCTCCGCTGCTGCACGGCTTATAAAATCATGAAGGAAGAGAAAAGAGAGAGACAGAAAGGAGAGAGTCCACAGAAGAAATGGCAGAGAGTGTCCCAAGTGTGTGGTCACTACAAGAAGGGACGAAAAGAAAACACAGTGCAGTGTGTCTGATGTCAAACAGTGTTAGCTTAGCACGTAGCTTAGCATGATAGCACGTCGTCACTGCTAAAAACATCCGGTCTGTGCAACAGGACGACACTGACGATACATGAGCAGAAGCAGCTAATGTGATCAATAACTGAGATACAGACTAGTAAATAACCTACTTTGATTATGACTCCGTGTAAAGGCTGGTTCAGAACGTAAATCTATGCAGAGGCTACTTGCCCAGAATCATGTGTATTTTGTTCACATACTTTTCACATCCAAGAACTTTACATTTAATTTGATTGCAGAGAGTAGAAGAGGAAACACTGACAGTGAGTAGAGGAAGCAGGTGTAGGGAATGCTTTCATATGTTATAGAAATGTACATTAGCTAGTTAAATGATCTTAGTATCTAAGTATGATATTATTTGGTCCTAGAAATAAAGTAAGCAAAATAAGATCATCAATATGGTACAGTAGGAAAGGCAATAGGCACTGTCATATAAAAAGGTTTTTAAAAAGTTTCACCACCATGTCTGTAAATTGCTGTTCTCTCTCTCTCTCTTTCTCTCTCTCTCTCTGTGTTAGCATTGCCTCTGCTGTTCTCACAGTCATTAAGCTATACCCAAATCTCAATCTTCTTTTCACAGTATAAGCCAGAGGAGGACAGTGACATGGACAGGCCGGGCAAAGCCAGCATCAACATACACTGCCAACAATAACGGATGCTTTCAATTTAAGCATAATATTGTTTGTTGTTCACTTTGTTCAAATAAAGGAGTGTATGTTGAACTATGGGGGATTTTTTTATTTTTACCATGGTATCGAGTATTGAAGAATTTAAGTGGTATTGGTATCGACTACTAAATTTCTGGTATCGTGACAAGCCTAGTTCACACTGGGGGCATCCATCTTCCATTGTCGTCTCAAGACGTGAAGCCATATGTGTTTGTTTGTTGTGGTAAATGCAGCTCAGACCTTCCTCAGAACTCTGCATTGCTTTACAACTTCTTTTTTCAACAACTTACAGGATGCAAAGCCACGAGGTAATGTATCTCTTTCTAGTTACGTAGTGGTAGTTTTTGATGTGTGACAACAAGCAATTTTTGGAAAACTTAGTATCGTAGTTTTGTAGCCGGCTATATATGTCTACTTACAGCCCGGTGCTCTAAGACGTGTCTGAATAATATAAATTTGCTCTAGTTTTAATTGTCTTGTTCCTGAAGTTGAGTATCCAGGCCAGTCCAGCCCTGTCCGACCCAACCGTGAAGCTAAGGAATAGCATTTATAGATAACATATTTAGATGCTATAAAACTCATCTTAAAGTGTGTATTTCCATCAGGCATATATCTGAAAGGGAGACTTTTTTATAATTACTTAAAAACTCCTCACAGTCTCTTTAATAAGCGGATGATGATCACTGCAGCATCATTTATCTTGTCTCTCTGCTCTCAGTGAAGTAACACTAATTATTTTTTTATCGATCAGTTTAGACACTTTCATGACAAACAGTTCAAAAACTTATTGGCTCAGATTTGAATCCACCATTTGAACATCCGTCGTTAAGAATTGTGTCCCATAGAAAGTGTCTGACTTAGTCTAAAAGTGTCAGAGGTAAACAACATTAAAATAATATGATTATTATTAAATGACCCTAAATGTGGACGACTGATTGTTCCTGTAGTTTTCTTTGTTTTGTCTGCTAAAGCACTTTGTAAAAACTTGTATGAATAAAGTTATTTGTATAAACAGACAGACATTATAAACATGTTTATGATGAATTATAATTACACAGCATTAAAGTTCATCACCAGTGCTTAGCACCATGAGGATAAAGCTTAAGAAATATTTTCTTAACACATTTAAACAATTTTTTTTTTTTTTTTTTTTTAAGTATTTGTTTTGGGCATTTTGTGCCTTTACTGATAGGGGAGAGACAGTGGATAGGCTTGTGAAAGGGGGAGAGAGAGCAGGGGAAGACACTCTGCAAGCTGGTCACGGGCGGGATTCGAACCTGGACCGGCAGAAGCAAGTACATGGGGTGCTAACCACTACGCCAAACCAGCACCCCATTTAAACAATTTATAAACACATTAAAAACAAATTAATTACCCACTCTAATGATGCAGCATTGAAATGTATCACAAGTCCATTTAACTATCATTATATAGCCTTAAAAATATGATTTAAACACTTTATAAACATGTTTAAAAGTCATTATGAGTACTTATATCTATGATTATAAAGCATTAAGAATAGATAAAAACAGATTCTAAACATCTTTATAATGCATTATAATTACAGAGCATATCAAAAGAGCTTATAACTTAATAAAATAATATAATATAGTATTAGGAAAACATTGTAAACACAAACATTTTTTAAAATTATAATAATTACACATCACAGAGTTTATCATGGGTGCATTAAAGGTGCTATGAGGAGAATTTATCGCCGGCGTAATGCTGCGTTCCAGTAACCTCGGAAATGGGAGTGACATCATCTCCGACTTATCGGCGTTCCAGTTGAAGTCAGAAAAAAGCGTGCCGATCTACCAGGCTATTGTTAGCTGTTGTTAGCACGCCCTGAGTTGTTGTATGAAGAATGTGATTATCACTATGGCAGCATTTTTGTAAATATAAGTCTAACAATACTATGTATACAGCTGATCTAGAGCGACACACCCCAGTCAGAAGTGCAAATAAATGGATTATTACAGGAGCTAAATAACTGTTCACACTGGGGGCATCCATCTTCCATTGACACCTCGGGGTGGTGAGGTTTCACCGAGTTCCCAGTAGGAAATTCAGACTTCAGGGGACGTTCCAGTTTTAGTTTCCCACTCTGAGCTCAAAATTCCTACTTCTGACTACAACTTGAATGCACCGGAGATGTGAAGCCAAATGTGTTTGTTTGTTGTGGTAAATGCAGCATGGATCTTTGTCGGAACTCTGCATTGCTTTACAACTTCTTTTTCAACAACTTCCAGGATGCAAAGCCACGAGGTAATGTATCTCTTTCTAGTTACATAGCGGTAGTTTTTGATGTGTGACGACAAGCAATGCGGGAAAAAGTTATTGTCGTAGTTGTAGACGGCTATATATGGCTACTTACAGCCCGGCGCTCTCAGACGTGTAATATAAATAATAAAATAATATAAATTTGCTCTAGTTTTAATTGTCTTGTTTCTGAAGTTGAGTATCCAGGCCAGTCCAGCCCTGTCCGACCCGACCAGGAGGCTAAAGAATAGCATTTATAGATAACCTATTTAGATGCTATAAAACTCATCGATAAGTGTGTATTTCCATCAGGCATACATCTAAAAGTGAGACTTTTTTGTAATTACTTAAAAACTCCAAACAGTCTCTTTAACTATAATTTCATAAAGTTAGGAATACATTATAAACTCTTTACAAACATGTTTACGATGCATTTATAATACATTTTAAAGGGAACGTGTACTGCAGTCATTAGTTTAACCAGAGCTGTGTTTGGGTTATAGTTGCTTTAGATTTATTTTTTTCTTCATCACATTAATACAAACATTTTGTTCATGTTTGTAAGGGTACAGCTGACTGTTTCTGTGGCTTTTATTTTTCTGTTTGTACCGTATGTGTGAATAAAATTCCTGTTTGGTTTAAATGTTATTTAAGCCGACCAAGGCAGATTTGATATTTGATCAAGGCTTTATTTATTTAGCTGAAAGGCTTTTCTCTTTTATTTACATTATACTGTTCTTTTCCTCAGACCTCCATCTCTGTCATTTGTTGTGCACAGAATGATTGCTGTAACTTTATTTGTTCTGCCGTTTGGACCTGAGCAGTAAATAAAGTGCTGTCCTGATTACTGCAGCCATGTGATTGTTTACTGCAGACATGTTCAGTAAATGGATGTTTGGGTCCATTAATGCTGCAGAGAGTGAAAATGAAAATAGAAACAGCAGTTCCTTCTGCCTTTATTCAGTCGTATAGCCCGACTGCCCGACTGTTATTCTGTGTGTCATCATTAAGCGTCACCACCTCTTCTGTCATCAGTTATATTTTTCTGTGTCACTTTGTCCTGATCAAATAAAATCAGTGTTTTTTTTTTAATCTCTGTTAGAAACAGGCCTGTGCTGAATCATTTACCTGAGAGGCTTTCCTCCGTCTTACATTCACACCCACAGCCGTTTGGACAGAGGGGGAGACCTATTAATAGCTCATGGTGTCCCTGGGTGGTGGCACCTACATCTGTCCGGTCCATATGGCACCATTAGCCTGTCTGCAGTTCAGTTTACACCAAGTCCATGCTCTGTCTGAGCATGGTGATGGATCATCGGTCACAGGTTCAACAGTCTGTTCACTCAGCAAACAGACTCTTGTAGCACGCCTTGGCCCTACTCTACTCGGCTCTACTCGATTTGCAGCGTGTTTCCACTAGCCTGGTTCCTCCTAAAACAAGCTAGTTTTAGTACCTACTCCGCTCTGGTTCCAAGCGAGCTGAGTCCATACTAAAAGATGACGTCACCGACTGCCGGCTACTGATTGGTCAATGTCGTCATCGATGAGTCATGAGCGGGATGACCTAGCATGCTAACGATAGCGACCATTAGCTTACCCTCATAGTTCTTTTCTTTGCAGCTGGATTGCTCTCGTCCTCGGCTTCATTCTGTTGTATAGCTTCCAAAACTCTCCTGTGCTTCTCAAGGGGTATTTCTTCTTACCACCTGCAGCCTTCTTCTGCTTTCCTTTTTTACTCGGTTTGTGACAAAAAGCCACAGATTGTTGTGTCGAGCTCAAAATGACGTCACCACAGAGCCGCTCAGCTGTTTACAGCGACACTGCACCCCATTGGGCAGGCGACTGGGGCTAATGGAAAAGCAGCACAAGACGAGTAGAGTAGAGCCGGGTAGAGTCGAGTAGAGTAGAGTAGGGCTAATGTAAAGGGGCCATGATCCACACCTGTGAGCAGGAGCTGTAATGCTACGGCCACACCGGATGCAAATTGGCGAATTTTAACGCACGTAAAGCCTGTAACGCGCCGCGCTTAACGCCCGAGGCTGGACGCTGGACATTTTGACAAGCTGTGGGACGACGCGCGTCTGGGCGCATGCGCAGTAGAGAGCCGGAGCCGGTCGGACTCAGTGACAACCCGTGCAGGCAAATCCATCTGGAAACAAATATTTACAGAACTTACCTTCAAAACCTGTCTCCTCAGCGAGTTTCACCCAAGCCTGCTCCTTTTGTTCCGGTCTCTGTAGAGGACACACGCCGAGTAGTTTAGCTCTGGATGATAGCAAACAGCGCAGATAAACCTCTCCTCCATCTTTGAGAGGGGGTTTAAGCAGGAGCAGGAGGCCGGGGCGTCACACATCATTAAATCAAACCTGTCTCCTCAGCGACTTTCACCCAAACCTGCTCCTTTTTGTTCCGGTCTCTGTAGAGTATACACGCCGAATAGTATAGCTCCGAATGATAGCAAACAGTGCCGATAACCCTCTCCTCCATCTTTGAGAGGGGCTTGAGCGGGAGCAGGGGGCCGCGGGGGGGAATGTCATCGCTGATTGGCTGCCGCGCCGCGAACTGGCATCGAAAGTTCAATATTTTCAACTCAAGCGTCGAGGCGTTTGGGGCGTCAAAACGCCTCGACGCTCCAAACGCGTCCAACGCCGCCTGGGCGAATTTGGCCAAGACGCTGTTAGCATAGACTTTGTATGTTCCGTGTGGCTGAGTATAACTGTGTGAGATTAATATGAGAACTAGGGCTGGGACGATTCACTTTTCTCCCTATTCGATTTATTGCGATTTTTTTAGGTGCTGATTTGATTTAAATTGCGATTCTACGGTATTGCCAATTTTTCCAATCTTTAGTTAGTTTTTTTAACACCAGTGAAAAAGATGAACAATGATGATGCCTACAGACTATATCAGGAAAAATACACATCACATGTGAGTCTGTTTTTAGGATTTATTCAGCAATATATTTTAACCAGCTGTTTATACTCTCTCTTCAAAAGACTGGATGGCATATAAAAGTGGCTTATTAACCCTTTAGGCACCAGAGTTTTTTCAAGAAAATATTCAATTTTGCTATGAAGATTTAAAAAGGCTATAGATTCAAAGTGGTTAGTTTTCCCACCCATCATCTTCACTGTAATTTACGGGCTGAGCATGAACGCCTCTGCTGCCTTCACTGTGCTTTTTACCCCCGGCTTCTCCCTCGTCTAGGATAATAAGGATAAAAATACTTTATTGATCCCCGTAGGAGAAATTCAGTTGTCCAGCAGCTGTACATACACACACATACACATTCAAAAACAGGTTAAAAGTTACTAACGATAGAAATAAATAAAATAAAAAGGTGCACATGTTCAGACTGAGCTGTTGTACAGTCTTAAAGCAGCAGGAACAAAAGATTTCTTAAACCGTTCCGTTCTACATCTTAGAGATAGAAACCTGTCACTGCGTTTGCTCTTCTGAGCAGACAGACATTGGTGCAGTGGGTGCCTGGTGTTACTCAGGATGCCCTGCATGAGAGTCCGCATCCTTCCCTCTAGGACCTCCCCCCACAGAGTCGTCCCTCCTCCCCATCACAGAAACACACCTCCCGATCAGCTTATCCAGCTGGTTCCTGTCCCTCAAGGTCATACTGCCCCCCCAACAGACGACCCCAAAAAACACTGCACCGGCTACCGGAAAGACCAGAGCTCCGCGGTCTTTCTCATTCCCGCTAACACCGTCACTTTTCGTGGTGTTTTGAGCTTCCCTGCATCCCAGACCACGTCCCCTCCAGTCGCCGATTACTTCCACCACGGCCACGGAGAGGCAAAGCATCGGCCTCGTATGTGCTGCTCGGGGACTGTAATGGCGCGCTCCCGCTGCGCGCACACGCGCCGCCAGTTTGGTCCTCACTGAACGACTGACCGTCATCCTCAGAGGAAATATTCCTCAGATTCAGAGTCAGACAGTACTTCACAAAGTACTCTCAGCATTGTGAGTACTCTTACTCTCTCTCTGCTCTGCTCTACAGCCACACTCGCGTCCCTCGGTCCGGTGTGTGTGTTTAAAATAAATATACACAAAACTTTGAATAGAAACCTGTCACCTGTCACCTGGGGGGGGGGGGTCGATTTTTGAACAAAAAAATCAATTTAAAAATCGGCAGACAAAAAATCGCGATACTTGCATGAATCGATTTTTTCTCCCACTCCGAATGAGAACGACAAAGGAGATCAGATTATGACATAAATACATCCCATTATCTATACCAGGGTCAGGCTGGGGGTGGAGCCTATCCCATTGGTCATTGGGCGAGAGAGGTACGCCATGAACGAGCCATTCAAATCCAGTCAAATCAGCACCCAGACAAACCCACACATGCACAGGAGAACATGCTGACTCGTCATCAACACTGACTCAGTGTTAGACATGAATAATTAAAAACACATCAGCAGAAACATGAACACTGAAACCTCACACGGAGGAGCCGATCAGCTGTTTAACACGACTGTCTCTCAGAAAAATGAGAAAGTCTGGATCTTTTGTTGGTGAATGGAGGAGCACGGTAAAGACAAGAGTGTAAACGAAGGGACGAGGGGAGTCTCTAATCAACGTCTTAAAGGAACACTCCCACATTTTTACTGTTTTAACGTCCTGTCTCCAGAGTCCATGACAAGCAGGTAAACTCCACTGTTGGAGTTTTAATTTGTGTCCACCATCATTTTTTTGCAGATACCTTGGTGTTGTTTTTCCCACTGAGTCTAAATAAAGCTTTAGAAAAAATCCTCACAAAACAGAGAAACAGAGAGCATAGACATACACCTGCATTATTACATAAATTGTTGCACATTAGTTATTTCACTGAATTGAATTGAATTGATTGAATTATTGCACCAGATTTTTCCTCATCCACAGACTAAACAACAAACTTTACTGTTAGCTCCAGTCTTGTGACCTGAGGCCTGGAGCCAACAGCATATAGTGATTGAATTTTTTTTTTCTTTATTTGCTTTTGCAGCTCATCTTTGAAAAGTAAATAAAATACAAGGAGCGAGGAAAACTCACTAACGTGTGAGAGAATGATACTATTGTCTGTTTTTTATTATTTGTATCAGAAAGTTTATAGTGTTTTACATTTTGCTCTAAATATGAAATAATAAAAAGACTGACTTCTCTAAAGCGCAGGATGACTTTCCAAACGTGTCTGATGATGACATTCATGCAGTCATAACAGGTTTATTTTAGCATGTTGTGAATAAATGAAACATATGAAGAGCAGAAAACCTCCCTGTGTTGATTCTACCCAACATGTCATTCACAGAAAAACTCTGTAAAGTAATCAGCCGCTCACAGCAGTGCAGTTTTATTCATGTTCATTTAGATTTATGTATTCATGCACTTTCATCACAGTCAGGTACGACGTGTCGTGTTGCATAACTAAAGTCCTTCAGGACGAACCTGAACCTCCATGAAGAGCACGTCCTCCTGCAGCACAGATTTAAAGGCCTTTTATTATAACCGTTCATTTAAAGGAGACATATCATGCTGATGCATGATTTAATACTTACATATAATAAATTTGAAAACAAGACCTTACACCCCCTTAATTTTCAAAAAATGAGATATTGTATTTTTTCTGATATCCTAGAACGAGATTTGATGCCTCTGAAAATAGGTCATTGCGAGATGTCCGCGAGATTTAAATCATCGTGACAACACGAGGTACCTTTCTTTTTATTGGAGTAATCTGATAAAACACTTCCTCCTCTGTGATGTCCGTTAGCCACAAAACCCTCACCAAGGAACACATCCGTCCAGCAGGGGTATATAGATCCCTAGCTCACATTCACTCATTACCAGCTCTGGCCTGTAGGGGAACTCAATACGCGGTCCCTTCTTTGAGCCTGCCGGAAAATACAGTAGAAGAAGAAGGACAGACTGGCTCTACCCCCGATAGAACTGACCAATCAGAGCACAAAGGGCTGTGACGTTGCGAGGTAACTTTAGGTCAGCCTGAGAACCGAGTGTTTCAACGAGAGCTTGATAATGGCCTAAAATGAGGATTTTGAGAATGCTATTGTGGGGCAATGAAGGAACTAAATGACTTGTACTGAGGGCAGAAATGCTTTACAGGCATCCTAGTCTGGCATAGTGAAAAGAAGAAACAAGCATGATATGTCCCCTTTAAAGAGAAACCTTTAAATAAAGGTTCAATTCAACATGTACTGTATTGCTGCAGGGACGTCCATGTGCACGAGCATCTTTCTCTGTCCTCATCTTACACTAATCTATTTTTTTTTTCTTTTTCAGACTGGACAGTGTTTGAAAGATGATAACATGTAAGGACTGACACTCTTTCCTGAGACAGGTAAATCCATTAACATTCAGTTAGCAGATAACTCCAGGTATCTGTATTTTGTTCTGTTGGATCTCAAGAAAGTTTCTTCAAACACAAAAAGAAGAAATGAGAGATAAAACAGAGTAAGCTTTTTTCTGAAAACAACAGTTAAGCTGAGACAGTTCATCAGCTGATCAACAGTTTAAGACCACAGCGAGAAAAAGGAAAAAACTCAAACAGAAGTTAAAGTGTAAAAAGGACTCAGTGATGAGCAGCTCATTTGTTCAGCTTTCTGTCACCAGGGACAGAAAACCATGCCTGATGTAAAATAAAGTAACTCCTCGAGTTTCTGTGATATCCAAATAATCCAAACAGATTCTGAGAAGTTTCAGTGATGATGGTTTATTACAGTAAAGATCGAGATGGGAAAGGATTGGACTGAGAAAGCAGAGAGAGGTTTAGAGTCAAACATGTGGGTCATTAATAAGTGTTTTATCTGTTTTATCAGAATTTTCTGCATCAATAATGAGAATATATTTAAAATATGACATTATTTTCATTCTGGAGTGTCTTCTTACTGTCCTATTGCCAAATTTCTGCCTAGTTCATATTTTTTGACAAGGTGTTTTTAAATCAGAGTTTATGTTTGATGGATTTCATAAATAGTGAAACATTATAATGTAAATGATAAATTAGATTAAAAAAAGGTTAAATTTCTGTTTTGTCTTCTGAAAAGTGTGGTACATGCTCATTTAGAAATGTTTGTAGAGAAAATCCTGTTAAAATTAAAATCTCTTTTTTGTTTTCTTGTTATTAACTTTGCCAAGGAGGTTTTGTTATTGACTGTTTTTTTTTGTTTGTTTTTTTGTTTGTTTCTCTGTTAGCAACATAACTCAAAAAGTTCTGGACCAATTTGGATTAAATTTTCAGGAAATGTCCGGATTGGGACAAAGAACACATGATTAGAGTTTGATCTGGATCACCATCTGGATCCTGGAATTTTTAAAGGATTCTTTAACATTGTGAGATAGGACCATTTTAGCATTTGTGCATATTACTCCACCAAAAATAGTCAGGGCATTTGGAAAAGAAATATACAGGACAAGTTTCCAACTGGTTCTACAAGATATCACAGACTGATCTGGATCCTGGTAAAATTCTGGATGATTGATCCAGAACAAGAAAAATTTAGATATTCTTAGAATTTTCAACATAGCAAGGGAACAAATAAAGACATAGAGTTAAAACAAACACAAAAATATAGCCAAGATACAGTGGAGTCTGGAGTGTTCAATGTGATTTGTTGTATCTTCAAAAACTTTGGAGCTAAAAGAAAACGCCATGACGAAAAATGTGATTTTCGTGAATAATTGCTGAACTAAAATAGATATCATTATAAATCCAGTTGCTAATGGTATGTTTTCATGGTCAAGGAATCTAAATATTCAGATGGAATAAAGGTAGGACTAATATTTGTGAAAAACGGGGCCGTAATGGTCGGGTGCAGTGCGAGCTGGGTGGCGGCCGAAGGCGGGAACCTTGGCGGTCCGATCCTCGGCTGCAGCGTCTAGCTGTAGGGACGTGGAACGTCACCTCGCTATCGGGGAAGGAGCCGGAGCTGGTGTGCGAAATCGAGCGGTTCCGACTAGATATAGTCGGACTCACCTCGACGCATAGCGTGGGCTCTGGAACCAGTCCTCTTGAGAGGGGTTGGACTCTCTTCTTCTCTGGAGTTGCGGGTGGTGAGAGGCGTCGGGCTGGGGTGACAGTGCTTGACACCCCTAGGCTCGAGGCCTGTACGTTGGGGTTTACCCCGTTAGACGAGAGGGTGGCCTGCCTCCGCCTTCGGGTGGGGGGACGGAGGCTGACTGTTGTTTGTGCTTATGCACCAAACAACAGTTCAGAGTTTCCACCCCTCTTGGATTCCCTGGAGGGGGTGCTGGAGGGTGCCCCTTCTGGGGATTCCTTCGTTCTGCTGGGGGACTTTAACGCTCACATCGGCAATGACAGTGTGACTTGGAGGGGTGTGATTGGGAGGAACGGCCCCCGATCTGAACCCGAGCGGTGTTCTGTTATTGGACTTCTGTGCTCGCCACAGATTGTCCATAACAAACACCATGTTCAAGCATAAGGGTGTTCATATGTGCACTTGGCACCAGGACACCTAGGTCGCAGTTCGATGATCGACTTTGTAGTCTTATCATCGGACTTGCCGCATGTTTTGGACACTCAAGTGAAGAGAGGGCGGAGCTGTCAACTGATCACCACCTGGTGGTGAGTTGGCTCGATGGTGGGGGAGGATGCCGGTCAGACCTGGTAGACCCAAGCGTGTTGTGCGGGTCTGCTGGGAACGCCTGGCAGAGTCCCCTGTCAGAAAGAGTTTCAACTCCCATCTCCGGGCTAAGTTCACCATGTGGCGGGGAGGCAGGGGACATTGAGTCCGAGTGGGCCTTGTTCCGGCCTCTATTGTGGAGGCGGCTAATCGGAGCTGTGGCCGTAAGGTGGTTGGTGCCTGTCGGGCGGCAACACCAACCTGCTGGTGGACACCAGAGGTGAGGGATGCCGCTGCTGAAGAAGGAGTCCTATCAGGCCCTTTTGGTCCGTGGGACTCGGAGGCAGCTGACGGGTACCGCTGGCCAAGCGGAATGCAGCTTCGGTTGTCGCTAAAGCAAAAACCCGGGCATGGGAGGAGTTCGGAGAGGCACTGGAGAACAACTTCCGTACGGCTTCGAAGAGATTCTGGACCACCATCCGGCGTCTCAGGAGGGGGAAGCAGTGTACCGTCAACACTGTTTATGGTGGGGATGGTGCGCTGCTGACCTCGACTCGGGATGTTTTGGATCGGTGGAAAGAATACTTCGAAGACCTCCTCAATCCCACCAGCACGTCTTCCAGTGCGGAAGCAGACCTGGGGGACTCTGTGGTGGGCTCTTCTATCTCTGGAGTTGAGGTTGCCGAGGTGGTCAAGAAGCTCCTCGGTGGCAAGGCTCCGGGGGTGGATGAGATCCGCCCGGAGTTCCTCAAGGCCCTGGATGTTGTAGGGCTGTCTTGGTTGACACGCCTTTGCAACATCGCGTGGACATCGGGGACAGTGCCACTGGATTGGCAGACCAGGGTGGTGGTTCCTCTTTTCAAGAAGGGGGACTGGAGGGTGTGTTCCAACTACAGGGGGATCACACTCCTCAGCCTCCCTGGGAAGGTTTATTCAGGGGTACTGGAGAGGAGGGTCCGTCGGATTGTTGAACCTCGGATCCAGGAGGAGCAGTGTGGTTTTCGTCCTGGTCGTGGAACTGTGGACCAACTCTATACCCTCCATAGGGTGCTCGAGGGTGCTTGGGAGTTTGCCCAACCAGTCCACATGTGCTTTGTGGACTTGGAGAAGGCATTCGACCGTGTTCCTCGTGGGATCTTGTGGGGGGTGCTCCGAGAGTATGGGGTAGCGGGCTCCCTGTTACGGGCTGTCCGTTCTCTGTATGACCGTGTCAGAGTCTGGTTCGCATTGCCGGCAGTACATCTGAGTCATTTCCGGTGGGGGTTGGACTCCGCCAGGGCTGCCCTTTGTCACCGATTCTGTTCATTACTTTTATGGACAGAATTTCTAGGCGCAGTCAGGGTGTTGAGGGGTTACGATTTGGTGACCTCAGGATCGGGTCTCTGCTTTTTGCAGATGATGTGGTCCTGTTGGCTTTGGTGACCTCCAGCTCTCACTGGATCTTCGCAGCTGAGTGTGAAGCGGCTGGGATGAGAATCAGCACCTCCAAATCCGAGTCCATGGTCCTCACCCGAAGAGGGTGGAGTGCTCCCTCCGAGTTGGGGAAGAGATTCTGCCCCAAGTGGAGGAGATCTCGGGTCTTGTTCACGAGCGGAGGAAGGGTGGATCGAGATCGATAGGGCGGATCGGTGCGGCGTCAGCAGTAATGCAGGCTCTGCACCGGTCTGTCGTGGTAAAAAGGGAACTGAGCCGTAAGGCGAAGCTCTCGATTTACCGGTCGATCTTCACCCCTATCCTCATATATGGTCACGAGCTCTGGGTCGTGACCGAGAAAACGAGATCACGAGTACAAGCGGCTGAAATGGGCTTCCTTCGCAGGGTGGCTGGGCCCCCCCCTTAGAGATAGGGTGAGAAGCTCGGTCATTCGTGAGGAACTCGGAGTAGAGCCTCTGCTCCTACGCGTTGAGAGGAGCCAGATGAGGTGGCTCGGGCATCTGGTCAGGATGCCTCCTGGACGCCTCCCTGGTGAGGTGTTCCGGGCACGTCCCACCGGAAGGCGGCCCCGGGGTAGACCCAGGACACGCTGGAGAGACTATGTCTCTCGGCTGGCCTGGGAACGCCTCGGGATCCCCCGGGAAGAGCTGGACGAGGTGGCTAGGGAGAGGGAAGTCTGGGCTTCCCTGCTTAGGCTGCTGCCCCTGCGACCCGACCACGGATAAGCGGGAGAAGACGTGAGACGTGAGATGTTTTGCTCAAGGGCATTTTCTGACACATTTATTAACAAAAAGAGGCAAAAATACCAGGCAGCCATTTAAACTCATAGTAAAGGGTTCATATTTATAATAAATTATATATTCATAATAAATTATTCCACTGTACCAGCCTGACGCTGAGGCTCCTCTCTTTGGTTTTCAGGGTCACCACAGCGCTGAGGCTTCAGGAGTCTGAGGAGCTCTCAGTTTTTCTCTGTTGATCTCTACAGCCTCCTGATCCACAAACACAGCAGGACAGTTTTCCTCATCAGTCACTGTGGAGTCAGATTCTGTCCTGCAGCTTCATCAGGCCTAAACATGGAGCAACAGTCGGTGAAACAGGCAGAGCTGAGGTCAGCCTCAGCAGCTCAAACCAGAGATCAGGGCCCCGGATCTCAATATAAAAGGACATTTACATGGATCTTTGTGCTGGTCACTGATGTTAGCTGTGAGCATGAGGCTTCACTGAGGCTTCTGAGTGGGGCTTGAATGATCCTGATCTCTGTGTGAGGCTGTGAGGGGAAAATAAAAACAAAACTTTTATGCAGCAAACGTACCAACGATGAGTGAGCAGCACTTCTGTCCAATCAGAGGATACGGGGACGTCCTGTTAGCTTGTCAGTCCTGGATACAGAGAATATGTTTGAGACAAAAGCCGATGTGCAGTCAGTGCCACAAGCTTGAGGCTTTTCTCATCCTGTGCTAAAAAAAAAAAAATACAAGTTGGTCACAGACAGCTGCCCTGTCACACTAAAGCTCTATAATCAGGACTAATATGAGCTGCATTCACTGCCTGTTTACACATTGGGCTCTAATTTCGTAGACCAGGCGCAGATGCGGCGCACCTGCCCTGCGCCTCGCCGAGAGGGTGTGTCCAGCGCACGTTGCAAGTTTCCTGCAGTGCCAAGAGAGGCACATCCACGCCTCCGTCCCTGCCCCTCCACGCAAGTGCCAGAGAGGGAGGAGAAAAGGTGTGAGTGGGTTTAACACAGCTGAGTGTTGTCTTCACCAATCAAATGACTGCCTCTCCTTACCTTTAAATGCGCTGCGGGCGAGGTGCAGAGACTGATTGTTCTGAATGATCCCGGTAGCGGAGACGGTCAGAGCCGCTGTCCCTTCAGCAACGAAGCGTGTCACCGTGTGGGCCAGCTCCCAGGACAGATGTAATCTGTTACTTTGTCATTAATAGGAGTAAAAAATTAACAGACAGTTACATCACAGCTGGCATATCCATTCATAATGCTTCTGATCCACCTGCACTCCTGGTTTGTCATCACCAAATAGCAGAGCCTTTAGTGATAAACTGTATACTCTCCCGGTGTCTCCTCCTCATCCTCCTTACAATAATGTACTCCATCTTTTTAGATCATGTTAAAAATAAAGACTAAAACAGAGTAATATGGGAAATCACAGTTAAAAAGACAGTTGAATGAATGTAAAACAGGTTGTATTGTGGGTGACCAAGTTGTCAATCATCTTATGTATGCTGATGACCTTGTTGTACTCTGTCCATATACTGCTGGGTTACAACAATTGTTAAGAATATGTACACAATATGGCAGAAAATTTGAGATCAATTATAATGCGAAAAAAAGTAAGGTCATGGTTGTGAGATCTAAAGAGGACAGGAAATCGTTTTTTCCTGCCTTCCATCTCTCAGATGGTCCCTTAGAAATGACAAAGGAATTGAAATATCTTGGACATGTCTTCTCTGATGATTTAATGGATGATGGTGACATCCGACGTCAATGCTGTAAAATATATGCACAGGCAAATGTGTTGTTAAGAAAATTGTATATGTGCTCTGTTGATGTTAAATGTGCACTATTCAGGGCTTATGTCACTCCCTTGTATACAGCTCATCTCTGGTCCTCTTACAGAGTGAAAAGTATGCAGAGGCTTAAAGTGGCTTATAATGATGCTTTGAGGTTATTGCTAAGTGTTCCTAGGTGGCACAGTGCCAGCCTGTTATTTGTGTCTGTTAATGTACCAACATGTCTGGCACTGTTGCGAAAGCTAATGTTTAACTTCATGTGTCGACTGGACTTGTCAGAAAACTGCATTATTCAGGCCTTAACCTGCTGCATGGGTTTTCGGTGTACATCCAGGCTTCGGAAGCACTGGCACAATAGTCTGTACCTTTTTTAAACATACAGTAAATTGCTGTTTTGTATTTTTATTTTATTTTGTGATTATTACTATTGTTGTTTTCATTTTTTTGTTTTATAGATGTGTTGTGTATGTGAGTGGACCATCATCTTGTTGAGTCTATAATAAAGATTATTATTAAATCCTTAGTGACATACGTTTATTTTCTCTCCTTTTTCTTCGTCTTTTTTCCCCTTTTTTTCTTTGAATTTAATGAAATGAGAGAAGCCAGATATTTACTCAGTATCAGATGTTAAGGCTGTTTATTGTTGACTTGTAAGATGTGCATCAAACTTCCAGCTGCCGTCAGGTTAAGTTTCCATGATGACAAACGGCTTTAATCCGACATCAGATGTGACAGGACAGTTAATATAGATACAAATGTATATGCTGGTTCAGACAGCTACATTAAATAGTGATTGCTGTGATTGTTTATTGCATTAAAATGTGCCTGACACTTTGGAAACCTGCCTGTGTGCGCACATGTGCGCCTGTCACCAAATTACAGCTGTGGAGGGTGCGCTTCACCTGCGCTGAGTTTTTTGGCACGAAATTGTCACTGCGCCAGCATGAATCTGTCAACACCTCCCCCTGTTGCGCCGTCACACCCATCTCTGCGCGGACGGTCTACCAAATTGTCAAATTGGCAGCGTGTGGCGGTGCGCTGGACGTGCCGGCTCTGTGCACCCTGTGCTGCGCCACGAAATTAGAACACATAAACATGCTTTTAGATAAATAACACACTTTTCTTGCTAATAAAACATTTAAATAGACAAGCAGCTCAGCAGTGTATTTTCCACAGACACTGTTAAAATACATAAATATATATAATAAATAAAAATAAAACTCTGGATCCAGATCAGACTCAGCTCTACATGGAAGCTGTTATCCTGTGAACACAAGCTTGGGGGAAATCATTTAATATTGTCAATTTAAATGAATTATGAACATCATCATCAGAATTTCCCATTATTAAGTTTCATGTTTTTTGGTGATATCAGTCTGGATTAGATCCAGATTCACTGATGACAGAGACATGGACCCCACATTGTCCTGTCAAACTGGAAGTGTATCTGTTAAGGTGGCAGATAGGATATTTTAAACTCAACCCAGTGTGGACATATAGGATTTGGGGAAATTTTTTGGTTATATACTGTATGACCAAACATTTTCATGTTAATCCACCCAGTAGTTTTTCCTTAATCTTGCTAAAATAAAAACTGACAAACAATGAAAATCATAATTCCTTTGCAGAGGTTATTAACAGGAGATGCTTTCTCCTGTAATCTGTCTCTCTGTAGTTACAGAGCTGATGGTAACAGTCTGATCCAGCTCTGTAACTACAGGAGTCCATCTCTGCACAGCTGCATCAGGACAGCTAAAGCTAAAGCTAACACTGCAGTGTTGGTGTTACTTTGAGTCCAACACACAGCTGCCGTCACACTGGAATCATAACTTTAAGTTTTGTTGGTCAATAAGATAACAGACAGAGATCTTCAGCTCCCTGATAATTACACGTTAAGTTAATCCTGAATGACACCAAAACAGACAAACTGCAGAGAATAAAAATCAGAGCCCTTACCCACTGTAAGGGCTCTGATTTTTCTTCAGCTCCCTGATAATTACACGTTAAAGCCGCGTTACAAGTTAATCCTGAATTATCAGCCAAGTTAGCATGCTTAAGAATTACAAATATATACAAACAGATCTGGAATATAATATAACTATCTTAAAAAAAGCATGTAAACAAGTGAATAAACAAAAATAACTTATGTGGAATAATCATTGTTTTCATTGGGCATTGCTTTGTGAGGTTTTTACATTTTGACAGATAGATAGATAGATAGATAGATAGATAGATAGATGGATAGATAGATAGATAGATAGATAGATAGATAGATAGATAGATAGATAGATAGATAGATAGATAGATAGATACAGTGGTATGAAAAAGTATCTGAACCTTTTGGAATTTCTCACATTTCTACATAAAATCACCATCAAATGTGATCTGATCTTTGTCAAAATCACACAGATGAAAAAACAGTGTCTGCTTTAACTAAAACCACCCAAACATTTATAGGTTTCCATATTTTAATGAGGATAGCATGCAAACAACGACAGAAGGGGGAGGAATAAGTAACTGAACCCTCTGCCTAAGGAGACTTAAAGAGCAATTGAAACCAATTTTTACCAAACAATTTAAGTCAGGTGTGTGCCCAATCACTGATGAGTGGCTTAAAGCTGCCCTGCCCTCTATAAAACACACACTTGGCAAGAATTGTCTTGATGAGAAGCATTGTCTGATGTGCACCATGGTTCGCTCAAAAGAGCTGTCTGAAGACCTGCGATCAAGAATTGTTGATTTGTATAAAGCTGGGAAAGGATACAAAACCATCTCTAAAAGTCTGGATGTTCATCAGTCGACAGTCAGAGAAGTTGTCTACAAATGGAGAGAGTTTGGCACTGTTGTTTCTCTTCCAAGGAGTGGCCGTCCACCAAAGATGACGCCAAGAGTTCAGCTCAGAATACTCAGAGAGGTAAAAAAGAACCCTAGAGTGTCTGCTAAAGACTTACAGAAATCACTGGCACAGTCCAATATCTCTGTGCACACATCAACTATATGTAAAACAATGGCCAAGAATGGTGTTCATGGGAGGACTCCACGGAGGAAGCCACTGCTGTCTAAAAAAAACATTGTTGCTCCTTTAATGTTCGCAAAGAGGCACTTGGACACTCCACAGAAGTTTTGGCAAAATATTTTGTGGACTGATGAAACCAAAGTTGAATTGTTTGGGAGGAACACACAACGTCATGTGTGGAGGAAAAATGGAACAGCTCACCAACATCAACACCTCATCCCCACCGTGAAGCATGGTGGAGGGAGCATCATGGTTTGGGGCTGTTTTGCTGCCTCAGGGCCTGGACAACTTGCAATCATTAATGGAAAAATGAATTCAAAAGTTTATCAGGATGTTTTGCAGGAAAACCTGAGGCCGTCTGTCAGACAGTTGAAGCTAAAAAGAGGATGGATGCTGCAACAAGACAATGATCCAAAACACAGAAGTAAATCAACTTCAGAATGGTTTCAGAAGAACAAAATACACGTTCTGGAGTGGCCCAGTCAAAGTCCAGACTTGAACCCCATTGAGATGCTGTGGCATGACCTCAAGACAGCGATTCATGCCAGACATCCCAGGAATCTGACTGAACTACAGCAGTTTTGTAAAGAAGAATGGGCCAAGATTAGTCCTGATCGATGTGCCAGACTGATCTGCAGCTACAGGAAGCGTCTGGTTGAAGTTATTGCTGCCAAAGGGGGGGCCACAAAATATTAAATGTGATGGTTCAGTTACTTATTCCTCCCCCTTCTGTCATTGTTTGCATGCTATCCTCATTAAAATATGAAAACCTATAAATGTTTGGGTGGTTTTAGTTAAAGCAGACTCTGTTTTTTCATCTATGTGATTTTGACAAAGATCAGATCACATTTGATGGAGATTTTATGCAGAAATGTGAGAAATTCCAAAAGGTTCAGATACTTTTTCATACCACTGTAGATAGATAGATAGATAGATAGATAGATAGATAGATAGATAGATAGATAGATAGATAGATAGATAGATAGATAGATAGATAGATAGATAGAAAAGGACATAAATAAAGTACAGGATAGAGCTGCTCCACCTGTTGGAGAAGCTTCTTTGTTGTCTCTCCTGTTTAACAGGTCAGCCAATCACAGTGCTGGCTTTTCTGACACGTTTGTCCAGGCTGTTATTAGTAATGACTAGTTTTAAGACTTTCATGCATGAATTATTAAGTCTCAAAGATACTGACTGTTTTAGATTTATGATGCAATATCTCAACATGGAAACAATATGCCAAGATTTTATTTTTATGAAGTTTGAGACACAGGTTTTGGAATTTTCCACACAGTAGTTGGACATGGTATTGCAACCCAAAGGTTATACAATTTTTTCCAAATATCTGTCTACTGTAGTGAACACCATGCATGAAAGGGTAAATATATTTAAAAAGAAGGTGAATATTTTTTTATTTTATGTTTCCCCTGGAGACCACAGTGCTCTTTGAATTTGTCTGTTTTGGCTAATGGGGTAAAATGTGATGACAGAAGGCATTAACTATCCTGATCAAACTGTTATATATGAACAAGGCTGGAAATACCTTTAAATAAAATCAGCTTTTAATCACAGGTGTGCTTGTCGCTGTGATTCTGCAGATTTCCCGTCACTTTTCCAATGACTCCATCCTTCAGTGTAGAAGTTACTGTTTCTATACAGGTGACATCAGACCCTTTCTGATCCACACAGCTCTTCTGGTATGGTGATAAAAATCATAAATATGTTTTTTTCTCTTCTGAAAAGGCCACAGCAGCTGATTGGTTGGACTCCACATGTTGGCCAGATGATGCATGCTCTCCCCATGCCTACCGGTGTTTCTTCCAGGCTGAGCAGTTTCCTCCTAAAGAAGAAATGAATATAATCTGGTTAACAACATGGAGCACCTGTCACTGGTCCATCAGGGAAACAGCCCATAGAAAGTGTTTGGGGTGGGCCTTTCAGAAATGTGGCTGGACGATCATCTTTTATTAACATTTTATTGACCAATCAGATCATGTTTGCAGTGCCATTTGTTTTTCATTTGGAGTTGTAGTGTCATCTTAGACAGCGGTAAATATCGACTTAGGCCCCATCCACACGAAGACAAACCGAGGTCTAAACGCATACATTTTTTTGCAGAATCTGCGTATCATCCATATGAAGACGGCGTTTTGGGGGTCTGTAATCGATCATTTTAGAAACCAGGTTCCAGAGTGGAAAGATTTTGAAATGCCGTATACACAGCTCTGTGATTACTGGCTCTCTGCAGGTTTTCAGATACGCTTACGTCATAGTTTCATATCTTCATTGACACACATGCACCACACGCGGCAACGACAACAACAACAATGGCGGCGTACTGTGTAGCATATGTGCTGATGAAGCTAGTGACCCTACTATCCCTGTTGCAGCAAAATCTCCTTCTTCTCAATCACCACCGAGTTGAACAAACAATTATCGAGGACACATTACAGCACTTTATGATCACTTTATCACAATCTCTGTTTACAACTTTTGCAGCAAGTGCACATGTCCACTGTTTTTTCATCTGTTTCCGCTTGTTTCCGTCATATTGTTACAGCGCCCCTAGAGGTCTGCCATGTGTTTTACAGCATTTTGATGCGTATTGAGGGCATTCATGTAGACGCACACATTTTCTGAGACGCCTTCGTCTGTATGATGATTGTTTTGGAAACTGTTAAGCGTTTTGTCTTTGTGTGGATGAGGCCTGACTTGGCTTGTAACTTCTGCGCGGAAATGGCAGCTAAGCTAACACTGGTGTGAATAAGGTCTAGTTCAAATGTGTGCTCTCAAGTCAAGGAAGCATGGACGTAGAAAAATTCCACTGTGACTCCTCAAAACAACTGAAGCTCAAGTTGACGTATGTATGTTCTATAGTGATTAGGGGGACTCCCCTCATCTTAGCAAAGGTTCCAGAAGGTTCCTCCCTATCTCCCTTCAACAGTCACATTCTGTTAATTCTTCATTTCAAAGGTGTAATTTTCCCCTCTTATAGGCCTATATACACTCCTACGGAGTCCAGACTTTATTTATTTTGGTCATTAAGTTAAAATGTGAGGTATTACAGTCATTATTGTACGGTTTACTCAAAATGGCTCAATTGATCCAAAATGGCTTCCCGTTTAGGCCCAAATATGGTCATGCTATCCTGTCAGTGTTTGGGTACAGAGTAGCCTTATGCTGTTTTCAGTACAGTATGCACTTTCTTAAAATACTTGTCTTTTGTTTAATAATTGTAACTATAAACCATGGACTCCATTAGACATGTATTTAGGCTCTATAGTGTGGGTGATAATCTGTTGATAGATTGTGAGACTATTGTTTTTAAACACATATATAAAAGTACCAAAATTATAACAAAAAGTCTGTATTCCATACTGTGCAATAATTCTAACTACATTGTTAGATTATAAAGCATTATCAAATCAACCTACCACAACACATTTAGTGTTTCTAACTATTTAAAGATCCTGAAAAAGTCAAAACATTCTGTACTTAATTGTACTTTCAGTAAGAATCTCTCAGTAACATTAAGTTGTAACATCACCCGGTCTACATACTTCCATCTCCGTAATATTAACCGTCTCCGCCCCTCCCTCACCCCTCACACCACGGCCATCCTGGTCCACAGCCTCGTCACCTCCCGGATCGACTACTGCAACTCACTCCTCTTTGGTGCCCCCCACAAATCCCTCCATAAACTCCAAATGGTTCAAAACTCCGCAGCCCGGATCATCACCAGGACCCCCTCCTTTCATCACATCACCCCCGTCCTCCAGCAGCTTCACTGGCTCCCCATCAAGTTCAGAACTCACTTCAAAATCCTACTGTACACTTTCAAGGCCATTCACAACCTCGCCCCCCCCTACCTGTCTGATCTCCTCCACATCGCCACCCCTCTCGCTCCCTCAGGTCCCCCTCCTCCCTCCATCTCTCCGTGCCCTCCGCCCGGCTCAGCACCATGGGTAGCAGAGCTTTCAGCCGCTCTGCTCCCAAACTCTGGAACTCTCTCCCCCCGGACCTCAGAAACATCGACTCCCTTCCCCACTTCAAATCAAAACTCAAAACCCATCTGTTCCAAACTGCTTATTCTCTTTAATTTTCCACCCTCATTTAACTGTGTCACTCTTGGACGTTGTTTTATTTATTTTAATTGAGATTTTAATGCACTGTGTTTTTTATTATGTACTGTAAATGTTTTGTAAAGTGTCCTTGGGTGCTTAGAAAGGCGCTTTTAAATAAAATGTATTATTATTATTATAATGCTAAACCTGTATATATGACTGAATATGCAAGAAAATATATAAACATTTTAAATGCAAATATAGCAATAATATTATGGCTGCTGTATAACAACCAAAATCAATACTAAGGCTCAGTATATAAGTAAAACTGTCCTGATCAATAAAACATTATGTAAAATAAGTGATTATAATAACAACTGTTACATCTGCTGTATTAGTGTGATACTTCATATCTCATTCTACCGGCTAATTCTACACAGAAAGATACTCAAGTTATTAAATGACCGATTTACCATCATTTAACATTTCATCACTTGGTGCATGTAAAGAAAGAGCTAATAATAAAGGCATGTGTAAAAAAATAAACATTTATAGTGATACTAATAAGTCATATTACGACAATTTTCAATGACACAGTCATGATCTGATAAAATGCTGCTGAAGCTGTTAGCATCTAAGCTAACCTGTGCAGGAGCTGTCACTTCCTTGCCTGCTCCCCCTCCCCGCAGATGCCGATTGGTCTGTGCCACTTTGGGCCAAAGGCTTCATGGACCTGCTGACAGTGAAGCATCCCGTCAGTCCATTAAGAGGCTGCAGCTCTCGGCTCACATCACAGCTGCCTCTTCTACCCCGTGGAGCTGGAGGAGGGAAATTATTTATCACTCAGCTCCATGAAACATTGTTTACACAGAGTTCTCCACGCTGATGGCTCTGCCGTCACGCTGAAGCCTCTTTAACTCTCTCTGGCTGTCTCCTCCGTTTCAGGCTGAAGTTAAATCCTGGTTTTGTTACCCAGTCCCTTCCCCACCAGCAGCTTCAGAAACAATCATTCAGACTGATATTAAACACCCAAATTTGTCCAAAGTCACACTTTAGTTTGTTATTATACTAAAAACACATGATAGATCAGAGAGAGTCTACCTATAGTTCTGCAGGAAGAGCTCATGTGTCTGTGACAGAGGCTCTAACAATGTGTCATGTCGCTCGGCTCACACCCACTCGCTCTCGTTTCTCCGTCTCTGTGAATCTGATTAAAAAGATTTTCTGGGTGATAGCTGCCTCCCACAGTCCTCTGCCTAACTTACTGCTTTATATATATGAGGAGTTCCAGAAAACAACACATTTAATACACAATCATAGATTTAATCTGGAGGAGTGGAGCCTACACCAGCTGAAAATGGGTCGACGATTCAAGAGAAAATAAAAACATGCTAAAGGAGTCATCCTTTATATTACATATATAAACAGTGAGCTTATGTATCCCCACTCCTCCATGACTAACTGATGGTTCATAAATCAGCCTCATTTTATTATTATTTTTTTAACAACATTATTAACTCATTTTAACACACTTCCTTATGTAAGTCTTTTATCATGACTTAGTTATGACAGCATAAATAAATAAAGTGGTGATCATCAAACACACTCATGCCTGTGTCTTGTGAAAATTATTACTCTATCTCTTTATAAACTGACTCATGCAGGAGGCTGTTAAAGTGGTGAAAACATTGATTAGTCCCACACTAACAGGACCTGGTGGTTTTATTCTGCAGGAGCAGTTTTTGGAGTCTGTTTCAAACAAGATTTTTATTTTCAAAAGTGTTTCTGATTGTTGCTCATGGCTTAAATAACCAGTTATTTACACACATAAACTATCAAAATAAAATGTAGACACAGTTGCTCTAAAGCCATTTTCTGTATATTCCAAGGCATATGCACTTTAGCTCATCTTTGTGTGGACTTTTAAAGGCTTAGTTTGGGGGTTTATATCAGCCAATAACCAGACACTGAATATCAAACACAAGGGAAATAAAAGTGGACTTCAGTAAGAACAGAACCAGCACCTCTGTTCATCAGTGGGGACATGGTGGAGACAGTCTCCTTATTCATGTTCCTGGGCAGCCTCGCCTCACTGACAGCTCATTAAACACCTACGGCTCTGTAGGACTGTGATCATGTTTTGTTTTATGATTATTGTGGGGCTGCTCTCTCCTGTTGTGTGCTGTTTGTGTGTCAGTAAGAGATCCTGTTAACAGGAGGATCTCTGCAGCACTCAGGTGACCTGGTGTGATCGGCTGATGAAGCAGCCCTCCCATTGGCCGAGAGCAAACGTCATGGTTGTTCCTGCAGACCTTGTGTGACCTTTACAAACAATCATGATGACCTGCTGCTGTGGGCCTGCTCCACTCCATGAGCATCAACCATCAACAGAAACAACAGTTAATGTAAATTTATACTTTTAGACCAGTTAACACTAATTTAATGGCATAGCTGTTAATCAACATCATTCCTCTCTGGATTATATTCATTATAGATATTAATGGCCTCTCTCTGTTATTGATTATATCTCCATAATAATTACCTTTACAACCACACAGACATGAGGACACCTCTGCTTCATCTGAAGGGGCTTCACTTTGATTTGACAGGCTCAGAATTCTTGTCATGCATTATGGCCTTAATTTTGAACAGTAAATGAGTCGTTTTTAATTCTTATCCTGCTGAAATATGAAATATGTTCTTAATTGAAGACTTGAGGAAATTGTTTTTTGAATATATAATCTCTGGATAACAAAGAAGGAAACAATGATGGAAACAGGAAGTGTTACGGGCCAAAGTGTTTTTTTCATAGAGAGTGAGATCATCCTGTTGACTGTAGGGTTTGCCTTAAGCAGATGGGAGATCATCACATACTGAACTGGTCCCATGTAAGCTGTGTTGAAGGACATGCTGTATTAGGAAGTTTTCCAGACTTTCCTTTATAAAAATGTTTGTACTCTTAGCATAGTTTAGCTAACCTCCCAGCTGGTACTTCCCACCATGATCCTTTTCTCAGAACTTTGTGGACATGCTGCTCCTGACGCAACGCTGCAGCAACACAGCAGGTCCTTCAGAAAGCATTAAAGTTTTACAGATAGCAGTGTTCTAACAGAGGTTTAATCATAAAAGATTTAAGCACATTGTTAGGAACCAAAAGTTAAACTACAAACTAACGTCTTTTCAAAATCCAAGAAACTGGACAAGTTCAGTCAGAAGGAGAAGTAATGATCCGTCTGATCTGACTGAACACAGAACCCTAACTACACCTTTAATTTTCAGTTCTCTGTTTTACATGAAGACAAACTCATCATGTGTGAGTGTGCATGCATGAACATATGATCAGAATAAAGCGTTTGGGCATGAGCAGAGCTGTCCCTATGACCTGCATCATGGCAGCCAACAATATATCACCTCTTTTCACCCCAAGCCAGACCAAGACCCCACTGCAGAGATAATATATCCCATCTGGCCTTTGGATCCCCCAGGACGGACTGGAGATTGTGGCAGGGGACAGGAATTTACAGTGTTTGATTAATCCTGTTCTTAGTTGTTGTGCATTTATAAACAATAATTCACTGTCACGAGGGGCACCAGGAGCCTTGGGAATTCAGTAACACCCCGAAATCAATCATACTGGCTATCAGAAACAATTAATACATTAAATAATGGTATTTAGTTTATATTAAATCCACCCACAAAGGGAAATGACAGCCAAATCATTAAGTTAGGCTCATAAAGGTTAAAGGTAAATGATCAATTTGGAACCATGATTTATAATTAATTAAATAATAACCAAAGTCTCCCAATAAACTGCCAAGTTTAAGGATGAGGAGTTCTGCAGAGTTGAAGCTCGGCAAGATTAGCAGACCAGCAACTGATTTTGTGCTCAAAATCATTAATTATCAAACCAACATGAAAACACAGAATATCTAACCAAACAAAGCCCAGTGAGCAGGTGTGTATGTGTGTGAAGATGCCTCTGCATGAGGTGGTCACATTAAAACACACAGCAGTTGGCATAGCTTCAGTCTTAAAGAGCACATTCAATACATCAATGCAGTGATTGTAGAAATGAACAGTCCTGTTCTTAGCCGGGCTATGCTAAACTATGTTAGGCCCAGCTACATCATAAAGTTCACTGTTCAGGCCCACGGGCGAGCCAAGAAAAAACTACCACAGCCCTCCATATTCATACGAGAAACTAGTGTGATACTTAATCACAGCCATTTAAAGCAGGCTGGGATAAACTTATAACACTATTACACTTATAACAGCAAACACTGTGTGACCAACTACAAGAGAAAACGCTGTAATAACAATGGCATTACTCACATTTCTAGTCCTCTGATCATCACTGGATGAACTATAGCATTTATAAATTCTCAAGAAGTTCATAAACTGATCCAAATCCAACGTTTGATCCAAAGTACAGTAAGACATCCATACGTGGAAGTGCAGCTGTATTTCCTTCAAACCTTCGTAGGATAGTGTTTTTTCTCTTATTTGGCTCTGTAGGTCGAGTTATCTTGATGTTAGGGCTACAATAACTCATTCAAAATGGAGTCTGGACCCTGACCTTCCATAAACAGGTCAGAGTCCAGACAGGTGAGTCCTCAGGTATGGAGAGCAAAAGCACACAAAAACATCAGAGAGAGAATAAGCTCCGTGTGTCGGAGACAGGGCTTAAGGCCAGGCACTGCAGGACTAACCCCCAAATTCCACCAGACGCGAAAGCACCGCGCCGTGGAGCGCAGCGCAGTGTCCTTGAAACGTACTGCGGAGCACTTCGCTCCCATTGTAGTATATCAGGCAAATTCCACTGCACGCAAATGCGCTGCGCCAAGGCACGAGAGATTTGCTTCAGGTCTATTTTTCTGCGCGGTCGCTTCCAACCCTTGTAAATTCACTGTTGTTAATGTAGTTTCTCGCTGGTTGATCTGAAGATGCGGATGAAAAAAATAGCTTCACGACACAGGCTTGTTTGCAAAAAAGAGCATTTTATTGACAAACCAAGCAAGTGTCTGAATCAGGCACTCCAGACGTACCCGAGAGGTTTCAGCCAAATGACACCTCCTGAGCAGTGACAACGGACAACATTTATACTTTGAAACATTCTTTGAAGTACACAGAGCCACGTATGCAGGGTGGACTCTCCTTGAACCAGAGCATCTTAGATAAATGACCAGTGGCCCCAAAGGTTGACTCATGATAGCCTGAAGTGACGGCCTTTCACCTTTGACACAGGGTTCATCCCCTTAGGTATCAATTTTAAGTTCTCAGCTGTTTACCTAGTCACAGGAGTTTGGTTTTCTTAAGAAGTAAAAATGTGAAGAGTGTTCTCTGTTGTGCATCCTACTCATTACATCCTGAGTGAACCAGGCCAAATTCAGTCTAATCATTAGCTCACCTCCAAGGCCACCTTTTTTCCCTTTAAAGCATTCACATCAGATACGTCATTAAGAAAACACCAGACAGGAAGTCACCGTGTGGAGTAACCGGAAGTTTCAAAATAAAACACAATGCACAGACTCTAGCACGTAAATTTCCTCAATTGTTTGTCATTACGTCAAAAGCGGAGGCACAAGCATCAGGTCAGCAGTCGGTCAGAGAGTCCCAGAGACAACACGACACCACGGACAAAGAAAAGTGAATCATAGAGGTACAGAAATATATAGCATTGTATACATGACACCAAACATCTTTTCTACAAGGATATAGACAGATAGAAGTTGAATAAATCACAAAGCAGTGTGGTTGGGACCAGCAAAGGGACCTTAGAGAAGCGAAGCGAGGTGTTGTTTATTTCTTTTCTCAGTCTATAACATGTTTTATGAGCGTGTGACGTCACTATTCTCATGAGAGCCTGTGGCTCTCCGGGGCTCAGCCGTCCCCCGAAGGGGCTGCGCGCCGCGGCGCTTCTGGACGCGCCGCTTTCAGTGGGGTTTGCCTGTCAGAGCCAAACCACGGCGCTCCGCTTTGCTGCGCAGCGGGGCGCTTTCGAGTGCAGTGGAATTTGGGGGTAAGGCGAAACGAACCACTAGTGCAGTGCAATCAGCCGGCGCCCCACTGAAGAAACTCCTGACTTAAGTAGAGGGGTAACCAGGATAACAGGGAGCAGGTGAGGCTCCCGGCAGGTCTGCTCCAGGTCACGCCCAAACCACAGCACCCAGGTTAGAGGAGAAACCCGAGAGGGGAGGGGGAGAGGAGCAGAGGCAAACTGGAGCAGAAGGGTGAATCCTCACAGAATGATACACTATGATATTTCTATATTTATCTGGCATTTTCCTGAAGCTCTAAGCGGTTGTTTTCCTGTTTTAGGTTGATCTGCTTGACAGAGATTGACATGGAGTTCAGGGGTCTCATGCCAAAAATTGACTCGGTGAACATTTCCTCTGATCTGACACAGCAGGACTGCTGACGGAGTGAGGTACAGGCTGTGGAAACAGACTGAAGAGACTATTACAATGCTTCTGCACCACTGCACAGAGAGTGATAAACTGAGGGTAAAGGTGCGCTCACACCAAATGTGAGTTTCTGTTCGTTTATGATGGGACACATTAAAAATGAAAGGCAAGACAAAAATTAATTGTGTAGTTTGTTGTCAGATTTGTTGTTTGACACAAGCAAACAGATTTTAGTGTAAGCAATGTGACTTTTTGTCTTTGGCCATTTTTTAAAAGATTCAACTCCTCTGACCAGGATGACGCCACAGAGGAGGAAGTAAACAATGCTGCATCGGAGTTTTTTTTACAGGGTTAATTTATCGCTGAGACTGAACCACACACAGGAGAAGTCTCTGGAAAAGTTTTGAGAATCTGGTGTGTTTTTCTGGCTTACTTGTGGTGATTTACAGTCCTGCTCAGTGTTATTGGCACCCCTTTATTATTTTCATTACTTTAACAATATCTTCAGAAATAAATTGAAATGTACCAAATTTATGTCATCAGGATCTTTTAATTGAAGGTCCAAAATACTTTAACAAAAAAAAAAAAACATTTTTACAAGTTACATATTGTAATTTCAAAGAGAGGACTGAAAAAAAGCATGTGCAGCAATAATGGCACCCCTCTTCAGTATTTTGTTGCACACCCTTTGGCACTGATGACAGCCTCCAAATGTTTCTTGTAGCCATCTATAAGCTTCTTGCTCTTCTCAGCTGGTATTTTCTCCCACTCTTCCTATGCAAACTGTTCAAGCTCTTGAACATTTGCAGGTTTCTTTTCCCCAGTGGCAGATTTCAGCCATACCAAAGATTTTCAATCAGATTGAGATCAGGACTCATTGCTGGCCATTTTAAAACAGGCCATTTTTTCCTTTTCAACCATTCCTGTGTGCTTTTGGATGTGTGCTTTGGGTCTTTGTCTTGCTGGAGGGCCCACGATCTTCGACTCAAACCAAGTGTTCTTACACTGGGTCGGACATTTCGCTCTAAAATTTCTTGATAATTCTCTGATTTCATGATTCCTGTGATACGGTCAAGGCCTCCAGTACCTGATGCAGCAAAGCAGCCCCAAACCATTATGGAACCTCCACCATGCTTTATTGTTGGTAGGGTGTTCTTTTCCTTGTAGGCTAAAAGTGGTTGCAATTTAAACTGCCTAATCTAAATATGACTGCATGATCATAGTAGCTAATGAAGTATAATTTACAAACCTTAATATGTGAACATTACTTCTGCCAAGTTTAATCTGCATCACTTTATCAGACGCAAAGTTAGAGAGGTTTGGAAAGAAACTGTTTGTACTGTCACATTGTGTACTTAAACTTCATGGGTGCCAATAATGATGAGCAGGACTGTAATGTTTTTCACCAGAGAAAAAATGGTGAACCTCACAGAAGAGCTACCAGATCACCCTCAAGAGAAAGAAAGAAAAGAAAAAAGAGGAGAGGGTCTGGGATCATCCCAGGAAAAAGACGAGTAGAGCTGGGGGGGTCTGTCCCCCACACATCGAGCTGATACTCTGAAGGATGTTATGGATCATCAGATGGATGTTTTCTGTTTCAGACTGTTCTGTTCTGGGACATTTAGTTTCTTGTTTTTGAGAACAGGAGGAAGACGGTGGCTGTAGAATCATCCACCATGTTGATCATGAAGCTGCAGACAGAGGTTGTTGTGTTTGGGAGACAGGCCCACCCTCTCAAACACCATGAGGTCTGAGGACAAATATTCACCTCCATATATTTGACTGATTGAAACTCAGAAATAGGCACAACAGGAATAACTTCTTTTTGCTGGTTTTGTTAGTCGTAGTTTCACATGAACGCTTCAGCCATGTGTTTCAGAAGTCTCACAGATGTCTTATATCACTCAGGGATGACCTGTTAAGAATCTGAAGGCCATTAGCAGCAGGTAGATGTTGTTGGTTTTACGGTCCTTCCTGACCCAAACGTCCACTCTGACTGACGAGTTAGCTCCACGAAGTTTGGAGGGTCAAGGTCGCTGTAACTTTAACCCTTTAACTACCAGCTCAACTTTTTGGCCGAGCTCATCAATGATCCATTATAAGTTAAAAAACAAAACACATCAAATCATTGTTTGATACTGTTAACATTTCAGGGAACAGAGAAAACTACAAACAAACCAAAAACTGATATTTTCTTGGTGTGGGACTTAAAGCTTTAAAAGCTAACAGTTGATTATGTGCTGACATAAAAATGCACAAATGTCTGAGCCAAAGTCAGTTACAAAAGAAAGAAACGTTTGTAAAAAAAATCCAAAATTCTTCAAATAAATATTAACATATAAGGTTTTTGATGAATATAGCATATTTGTAAATGGTACTATTTAAAATAATAAGGATAGTAATGATAATTTTTTAAGCTTTTAAAATCCTACATGAAGAATATATCAGTTATTTTGGTTTGTTTGCTTTTTTTTCTGTATCCTAAAACATTGGCAGAAATTTTAACACATTAGTATTTCTGAATATACTGACTACTGCAGAAAAGTTGAGCTGGGGGTCAAAGGGTTAACACCTTGTGACACAACATGCACACACAGGAGCACAGAGACTACCCCAGATCTTCTCTACAGGCCACTTCAGTTTCTAAGTCTATAAACTGTACACCAGGGTCACCAACCTGTAGATCTTGATCTACTTGTAGATCTTTAAGACTAGATGCTTTGTCCTTTATCTGGCACACAGGTCGACCTTTTTTCTTGTCCATGACATATGTGTTGATCCAGCTGCTCTGCAATATAAACTGAGTCTGACTGGTTTCTCTCCATCTCAATGGTTTTAGTATTAGACAGATGTTAAGATGAACTAAATTGTGTTTTATGCTAACATTGTTCCAGTCCTCAGTGATCAGTTTTGTTTTGTATTAGGCTGCGTAGATTGTAAAATGCTCATGTGAGTTTAAATCTGCAGATTTTTAATTTTAATCCCTACCCTTTATCACATTTATGAGTTGAAGATTGCATCTTTGGTTGTGAAGTTAGATGATGATCATTAAATTGTGAAGTTTTGCTTATGGTTCTCAGTGAATTTAGGCGAGTAGATCGTACCATCTCAAGTAGAATCAGAGGTGATCTTCATCTGAAAAAGGTTGATGACCACTGCTGTACACCTATGAAGCCATTCAACCTTCAGGCAGTCGTGCTGATGCAGTGGTTCTCTTAACTTCAGCCATCACAGCACTTAAAGGTCATAACAGATACAAACTGCTTCAGGAAACGAGACACAACGTCCTTAAAGGCTCTGTAATCTCTGATCTAAATTAAACTGAATAAGCAGAAACGTTTTAGGAAAGGCATCAAAGTTAAATATTGATAGAAGATTAATGAAGGTTTAATGATAACTGAATTTAAAGGTTTTATGAGGAGGATCTATTACTGGCTACATAAAGACTCTGCTACCCATGAGCACGCGCGGCGACTGTCGTAATGCTGCGTTCCAGTAACCTCGGAACTGGGAGTGACATCATCTCCGACTTATCAGCGTTCCAGTTGAAGTCGGAAAAAACATGCTGATCTACCAGGCTATTATTAGCTGTTGTTAGCACGCCCTGCGTTGTTGTTCACAAATATCACATGAAGAATGTGATTATCACTATGGCAGCATTTTTGTAAATATAAGTCTAACAATACTATGTATACAGCTGATCTAGAGCCACACACCCCAGTCAGAAGTGCAAATAAATGGATTATTACAGGAGCTAAATAACTGTTCACACTGGGGGCATCCATCTTCCATTGTCAACTCAGGGGTGGTGAGGTTTCACCGAGTTCCCAGTAGGAAATTCAGACTTCGGGGGACGTTCCAGTTGCAGTTTCCTACTCGGAACTTGGAAATTCCTACTTCTGACTACTACTGGAACGCATCAAAAGACGTGACCCAAGCCAAAGTGTGTGTTTGTTGTGATGCTAATGAATGCAGCTCGGACCTTCCTCAGAACTCTGCATTGCTTTACAACTTCTTTTTTCAACAACTTACAGGATGCAAAGCCACGAGGTAATGTATCTCTTTCTAGTTACGTAGTGGTAGTTTTTGATGTGTGACAACAAGCAATTTTTGGAAAACTTAGTATCGTAGTTTTGTAGCCGGCTATATATGGCTACTTACAGCCCGGTGCTCTAAGACGTGTCTGAATAATATAAATTTGCTCTAGTTTTAATTGTCTTGTTCCTGAAGTTGAGTATCCAGGCCAGTCCAGCCCTGTCCAACCCGACCGTGAAGCTAAGAAATAGCATTTATAGATAACCTATTTTGATGCTATTAAACTCATCTTAAAGTGTGTATTTCCATCAGACATATATCTAAAAGGGAGACTTTTTTATAATTACTTAGAAACTCCTCATAGCATCTTTAACCGAATTACGATCAGAGAGGAGAAGACAACTAGGACAAGTGCACAGCTTATTTTGGCGAAGCATCCACAGAAGGAGCGTCATCCAAATCAAGTTTAGAGATGACGTGGTCCATCAATATCGTGTTAATCAGTCTTTTTAGTTCATAAATACCTCTCTTTCCCCGGACGGACAGCACTACCTTTGTCTCCATTTCTCTGAGGTTCATGTATGAATAAGTCTGTCCTGTTGTCCTTGAGTAAAGGAGACTCAGTGGGTCAGCTCTGTTGGTGATATAACCCAATAATCCCTCAGATTTAACACAAAGCACAAGAAGAGTGCACGTCCTTTACAGAGAGATGCTGCTGCATGTCTGTGGGATGACCCATCAGAAAACATGGTTCTGTCCATCAGTGTGTGGTCAGAGTAAATGATTTTATCAACTTTATAAGTTCAAATTAAAGGAATGTGATGTCTACACTGTAAAAAAGGCTAGTCGTTTTAACTTAAAAAAGTTAGTGTCAGGGCTGCCTTAAAATTTTAAGTTATCTGAATTTATAAATTGAAGTTCAGTTGAATTAAGAACGGTTCAGATCAAGTGAACTTCTAAAGTTCAATAAACTTCTACTAAGTCAGCTCTACTTGAATTGTTTAGTTTAACAAACTTCTAAAAGCAATCCAATTCCAATAGTATTTTTAATTAAACTTCTTTAAACTACAGTTTTAAAGGTAAAACAACCTGATCTGAAGTTCAGGTCCACAAATGTGAAAAAAGAAATAAAACAGTAAAGATGTGAGCTATAAGCTCGTTTTCCACCAAACGAGTCGTCATGCAGGCCAGACCAATTTCAGTAAAGTTAAAGAACATTTGTGGATGAGGATGTGTTTTTTTTAGGGTCATATGTATCTTGAATCTGTTCAGAGCTGTTTTGCTCTCCACATTGAACATGTGATAAAAATGTCCAGTTGTGTTATTAAAGCATGAAGAACAGAAGTTGTTTTGGTTTGTCTGGCAGTAATACCCTTTAAATACTCGACCTTTTTTTCTGCTTTAAGATTGTTTTTCTTAAAGCAAATATTAACTTTATTTTATAAACTTGTGTCAAACAGAACAAAATGAGTCAAAGTTAAAGAGAAATATTAAGTTAAATCCAAATGCAATAAGTCAATTTAGCTCAAAATCATCAGAGACCTGAACTTTAGATCAAGTTGTTTTACCTTTAAAACTGTAGTTTAAAAAAGTTTAATCAAAAATACTATTGGAATTGCATTGCTTTTAGAAGTTTGTTAAACTAAACAATTCAAGTAGAGCTGACTTAGTAGAAGTTTATTGAACTTAAGAAGTTCACTTGATCTGAACCGTTCTTAATTCAACTGAACTTCAATTTATAAATTCAGATAACTTAAAATTTTAAGGCAGCCCTGACACTAACTTTTTAAAGTTAAAAAAACAAGCCTTTTTTAAAGTGTACTTTTCATTTTGTTAACTGTTCATGTTAAAGATGTCATTGTAAGAATGTCAAAATAGATGTAGTTGTTATTCATAAAGAGGTAGATAATATCTGAGTTCTTTTGGTTTAATTTTAAATATGTATGTATTTACAGCTGTAAACATGCTGAGGGTTTACTAAAGATTAGAACAAATGACTGATTTACTAAAGTTTAAAGTCGAAGTATAGCAGTCTGAGTATGTTTGCCTTAAAGGAAAGTTCGATGACTCTTCAGCTCTCCTGCACGAGGCGGCATCAGTCACTGTGGAGAAAATGGAAATGTGTCAGATACTTTCAATACTGCCTGAACATGTTGACACAAACTCAGCCTGTGCATTGACCACATTCAGGCTGCTCATTAACCCACAGGCAAACATTTTTCTACCGCTTTATTGGCTGACGGCGATGGCTCTCATGAAGAGGTCGTTGTGTTATGGCTCTGTGTTCAGAAACAGGTTCAGTCAATCCTTCTTCTTCTTCGTTATATCCTCATGTGTGTCAGGATCATGGATCACATTCATCCTGTCACATCTCTAACAGAACATGAATGATTAGATGCTGACACAGCAGCATTACTGATGATCTTTGATTATTTAAATCTCCAGATAAGTGCACCAGATCCATCAGGCGAATTAAAGTTTTATATGCATAACATATGTCCTTCATAACCTACATTATCCTCCAAGTCTACAGTCCCACTACGAGCTGGCACGACACATCTGTGCTATTTATTTCTCACCAGAACGTGAAATATTCAACGTGCAGCTAAGCTACTCTGTAGGATTCAGTTTTGATCATCGTATGTTCATGGCAGGATTTTAAAGTACCCACATGTTTTTGCGTCACAGCCAGAATTTCTACAGTCGAGAGTCGAATTCTGCATCTTAGTTTTGAGAAAGAGTCCATCATTAAACCTTTAGATGTGCTATCACAACAGACACCTACAGCTTTGTCTGTCTGTACGTCTTCTTTAATAATTTTTTTATGTTCACTATCTTTTCTTTTTTTTGTGGTGAGAAGCTTTTTTCCTTATCTGTGTTATGTTAGAGGTTTTGAGTGAAGGCAGAATCATGTTACTCTAATCATTTTACATTTTACTGAAGAAAAGGTGAAGAGGGGTGAGTGCTGCACCGGGTCAAAACACATGAAAAGAAGTAGGATCGGGTGCTCTTAAAGGAGAAGTTTGGTTTCTACAGCTTTCACATTGTTTATAGAATGAAGTAGAACAATATACTCACCCAGAAGGCTTTCCTGATCCAAACAGTGCTTCAGGAGATATTTAGATCCAAAATCGAGCGGCGGACATCCGTACAATGGTAGCTTTTTTGGTAGATTTTCGCTCAGGTTTCGTCCGCTCTGGCTACTCCTCCATTACAGTCTGTGTCTGTGTCATTGTCAGGGGCGACCACCGGCTACTCAACAACTTTCTTCTTCCAGTTTTGTGCAAAATGGACGAATATCTATCGGATGATCAGAGGTCAGTACAGTCACAAAAACATGTCTGGAGTGCCACAGACTGTCTTGGAGGAGTAGCGTGAGTGGACCATGATGAAATATTGGTGAAACTAATGAGTTTTTGGACAATTAATGCAGTTTTAGGAGCGGTGCTATACATGCCCCGTGTGCTACCATTATACAGATGTCCACTGCTCAATTTTGGATCTAAATATCTCCTGAAGCACTGTTTGGATCAGGAAAGCCTTCTGGGTGAGTATATTGTTCTACTTCATTCTATAAACAATGCGAAAGCTGTAGAAACCAAACTTATCCTTTAAAGGATCCAAGGATGGCAGTAAAACAACGTAAAATCCGAGGCACTCCGATGAAGTTAAAAATCCTTTATTACGTCAGGGACATGTCAACACGTTTCGACTCATCCGAGTCTTCATCAGGACATGATTAGCAACACGAAACAGGTGTTTAAATTACCTAGGAAGTGTCATGTCCATTTTACATTTTACTTGGATGGTCACAATTTTGTGGGAGAGGGCAGAAGAACACCTGACGTATATGTTTTATGAGCCCTCGCCCAGATAAACATAGATATCAATGTGTGAAAATGTCAACAACTTAGTGCCTGATGACTAAGGGCTTTTCATGCTCACCTGTGTCTAGACAACATGGTGACTTCTAACACTGTTACTCCTGTAGAAGTGTCTGTGGAGAAAGCAGCTTAAGAAAGTTCTTCAAATCAGTCGATGTTGTCGAGTCCCGTGGCGATCAGCTGAAAAGATGCAAACAACATCAGCTGTTGATAATTTCATGCACTGCTACAGCGGTGTGATGAGCTAACTCGTCACCATGTGTGTTGGTGGCAATGTTCAATTGTGTCTTAACTGCAAATGAACTGTGGCAGTGGTAGATCAGAAGTGAGCCAGGACCACCTCCTTCTGGTAAGTTCAGAGAGTACGTACACAAACTGATATGCAGGACTTGTTGAAAAATGCTTTAGGACATTTTCACAAGAATTCAGATTCACTTCATCAGATATTTCACTTTTTGAAAGGATATTTCCCCTGAAGACACAAAACAGTTGGCTTAGAGTTAATTATATTCTGGAGATGTTCACTCTTGTTCCAAAGACTGTCTTTATCTTCTTATCACTGCAGCTTCTTCCAAAAGTTGTTAATTAAATCCAAATTATGCAGCTTTGACACTCAACTTCCTGTAAAAGTTCTATTAATAGCACAGGGTTAAAAGAGAAAAACAGCCGGCACAGCATTTGTAAGGAAACTGATGCTCACATTTTTCTCGGTAAATAAAATAAAATAGAAAAAGACTCACCGCAGGAGCATCCTGCCTTCGACTCTGCCTGTCCTGAACCTGACAGCTGATGTAACTGTTAACCCGACCTGTTAAGGGGTGATAACGTTAAAGCTGCCTGGATGGGTTTATAAGAAAGCATTTTCTCATAATACAGAATCCTGTGAAAGCAGGCCAACTTTAGACTGGCAGAGTCCAACTGCAATCATGCCAGAGAGCAGTCGCAGAGATTTTGGAGAAAACATGTAGGGGAGAGAGCTTCACTTGATCAGGCTGTGTGATGACAAAAACTGTAGATCTGGGCACTCTTCAAGAATCGAAGGACGGAGGAACAGTTTAAAAGAGGCACACTGATGTGGTAAAACTCCTCTTCTTATGGTGCTTAAAGCAGAGTTTCAGGAGCAGCACCACATCCCAACCACGGCTGTGTTCTTATAGATTCTAACCGACCGTCTCCTCCCTCTGTTTCGTTTAATCTATGCATGACATGGTGCCAGGAAAGTCGCACAACTTCTGGTGTAAATTAAAAGGCAAATTGCCATCATACTCGAACAACATGTCAAACAGCATTATTCACCTATTGAGCAGACTCCATTTGCTGCTCCATATCTGACGTCAACCAGCTGTCAGTCAGAGGTGAAACCACGCCATTCACCATCTGAGCGGTTCAGACCGAGTGAGTCTGAAACACTAGCCATCATAAAAAGTAAGTCTAGCACAGCATGTTCCTCTGTGGTCCGTTCAGACTGGTCCATCTCTCCTCAACAAACCTAATCCGTCTGATGAAGCGTTGACGTTTCCAAAGCCTTGGAACTGAGGATGATGAATAGTCATGTGGACTATTCGCCTTCATGCAGAGAACTCCAGACCTGTCTGGAGAAAACATGTAGGGGAGAGAGACAAAGACAAAAACAGACAAAAGGTAACATTCTGGTAAACTGTGTTAGAGATACTGTAACTTTAGGCCTAGAGGAGGACTTTTCTCCTCTGATGATCTCAGAGTATTTGGAGAATTAGTATTTAGACAAACAAAAAAAAACACCTCTTCATTTCAGGTTAAATTAAATATGCATTGTAACTTGCATTGCTGACATTTGCACTGAATAAAATATTTGTTTTCTTTTTTTTATAATGTTTTTGTAATCATTTTTTTTACAGTAATTGCATTACTTTTGTAATGCATTACTCCCAACACTGGTAAAGGGGCACGTGTAATGCTACGGCCACACCGGACGCGAATTTGCAAAGACGAAGACGCAGATTCGCCCTGGGCGGTGCATTGGACGCGTTTGGCGCAGTGCGTTTGGAGCGTCCGTCCCCTACGCTTGAGTGGAAAATATTGAACTTTCAAGGCAAATTCCCGTGACGCTGTGCCGTTGCAGACAATCAGCGATGACATTCCCCCCCAACATCATTGATTTGATGACGTGTGACGCTCAGGCCTCCTGCTACTGCTCAAACCCCTCTGAAAGATGGAGGAGAGGCTGATCTGCACTGTTTGTCATCATCTGGAGCTATACGATTGGACGTGTGTACTCTACAGAGACCGGAACAAAAAGGAGCAGGCTTGGGTGAAAGTCTCTGAGGAGACAGGTTTTGAAGGTAAGTTCTGTAAATATTTGTTTCCAGCTGGATTTGCCTGCACGGGTCATCACTGAGTCTGACAAGCTCCGGCTCTTCACTGCGCCTGCACAGTGACGCGTTAATTACAGTCCAGCCCTCCTTTTTGGGGCCACAGTGGTTCAGTCTGATGGTGTCGTCGGTTAGTGGAGGGCAACTTTTAGCAACGTTTCAGTGTCTTGCCCAAGGATGCCTCATGTGTCAGTTGTAGCTGGGCTCTAACCGGCAACCTCTCAGTTACTGACCAAGGACACTTGGTCTTTACTGTTCATCCTGTTTACAAATGATGTTTAAGGCAGGTTTGTCAACAGGACCATCTTAAATATTCTGATGATTCTGTGGCTGTTAGCCTGGTGCAGGACCATTCGTCTGGTCCTGTCTCGATGAACACTTCGGAAACTAAAGACATGATCGTTGATTTTAGAAAGAAAACATGAATGAAGTCACTGTAATCAAAAATAACAGAGGGTGTGCAGTCCTCAGATACTTTGGTACAACCAAGTGAATTTTTAATCTTAACGTGAGACAGTCAGTAAAAATAATAAAATGACTCTGCTGAATGAAACAACCATGGCACAGTGGCACACACACCAACATTCAGGAGCTCCTCGACAGTCTGACACGTCTCAACAGTTTTAGGGAGGAGGAGAGTGTCATGTGAAGAAGTCTGAAGAAGTGGAAGCTGCCAAAGGCCATGAAAGTCTGAACAGCCAAGTTCTGTGGCCCCGTTACAGAAGACCAACAGTGTGTCTGCCTGAGCCTCAGTGCTCTGCACAGCCTTAAAACAGCCTAAAAATATAAAGATCCAGTCCAGAAAAGGCACACCAGCCCCTTTATTTATAACAAACAGGAGAAAAACAGTTTTTGTGGTGGATTATTTTCAGCTGATGCTCCTTTTCTGTGCAGAGGAGCTGGAGCTCAATTTACTGTAAGACAGAAACAACAGGAACATGATGCAAAACTGTCATAGCAAAATATTTTTGTTACTTTATTTAAATATTAAAGCTTTTCCATATAAGTTCATAGGCCTAAGGACAACCCATATAATCAGGAACATTCTGTGATTCAAGAGAAAACAGACCTAACAACAGGCGACGTGACCATACGACAGCTTTCTGGAATAAACCAAACTACTGTGGGACTCTTTCTCAGCCTGGGGTTTTACTTAGTTCACACCAGCCCTCCTTAACTCAAGACTTTAACTGAAAATATAAATCTCGTCCTACTAGCTTATAATTTTGAAACAGTGCCATATTAACTTTTATCCTCTTTACTTATTGCAAGAATTCAGCTGCAAATCTGATGGCAAAGTCTTTCTGTGCCAGATTTATCGTGGTTTAAAAAGATGGAGCTCAGGAGGTCTGGATGTTTCGACCTAAGACTTTTTTTTATGAAAAGCTTCATTGTGGTGCTAATTAATGCACTCAAACACTTTGTTTACAACCAAAGTAGCCAACAAATGAAATGTGAAGAGTTTTAATCAAATCAACTTTATACTTGCTTCCAACCAATTGCCAGCCGAGCTCCATCCAGCTACCATCCAACAGGGTTTGTCCAAGCGCACCTCAAGCCTCCGTCACTCCCACTGGTGCAGAGGATGAGAAAAAGTGTGAGTGGGTTTAACAAGGCGGAGTGTAACCTTCACCAATCAAATGAACACCTCTTTTTTCCTTTAAATGCTCTGCAGGCACAGCGCAGCGATTGATTGGTCTGACTGATCCTCGCCACAGTGGCCACGGTGTGCTGTAGTGTTGTGTTACTCCAGACCGGTCTTGGTCTGAAGACCACATTTTAAAGGTCATGGTCTTGTCTCGGACTGGCCAGACTCAGGATTTTCTGTCAAGACCAATCCAGACCAGCTCTGATCTGCTGTTCTTCATCTCCATCAATGCGAATAAGGAGGAACACAAAACACCAAAAAGCTTCAGTTCATGTGTTATTTCCTCTGTGATGATTGAGTGGCACCTCCTTTAGCTGTTCAACCCTGTCATGGTTTTCAAAATTGATTATGGTGGTCTTGGTCTTATCTTGGTCTCATTGCATTCTGGTCTCGGGAAGGTCTTGGGGGCCGTTTACATGACGCCGAAAACGCTCAAATCCGACAAGATTTCATGGCGTTTTGGCCTTGCATTTAGATGGAGCCCATTTCCAAAAGTTTGCGTTTTTACTGAAAACGCAAACTTTTGAAAACGCGCTCCAGAGTGGAAAGATTTGATTCCGCTCTCTAGCCAGCTCCGTGTAAACCGGTATCAGAGCGTGTCAGGGTGAAACGCTGACGTCACCGCATGCGCAGTACTCTTTCACATGGAGGCTGTGCGCCTATATCTGTCATCGCCACATAGCAGAACCTTTGGTGATATATTCTCTCCAGGTGTCTCCTCCTCATCCTCTTCAATAATGTACTTCCATCTTTTAGATCACGTTCAGAATAAAGACTAAAACAGAGAAATATGGGCAATCACAGTTAAATCCTTCAGACACCGGGTGAATTACATCTATTCAGGGAGCCTCTCTCTTTTTTCTTTTCTTTTGAATTTCACAAGAAGCCAGATATATACGTATGATGAGGCTGTTTATTGTTGGTTTGAGAGGTAAATAAAACAATTATTTGCTGCATACTTGTGTGATATTTTATGTTTGGTCTTGATAGTGTGGTCTTACACAGACATTAATGTGCTGGAAAGACCCAGGAAAAATGGGTAATTCTCATGAGTCACAATGTGCATTCACATTGTGTGTTGCATTCCTATAATTGAGTTTTCCTGTACCATGAATAAGAGTCTTCAAAATGTGCAACTGTGAATGCTTGGTAAACACAGTGTGCAGCTAATCCATTCATCATGCTGTGTGTATCAGTTTACTGGTATGTGTGTGTCATTGGAGATATGTTCTCTTCAGGTGTCTCCTCCTCATCCTCTTCAATAATGTACTTCCATTTTTAGAACACGTTCAGAGATTTGATGGCAAAGAGCCATCACAGTTGAAAAGGAGTGTCAGGTTTACAGTGTTTGTGTGTGAGCCTCTTTCAGGTTTGTGTGTACAATTTGAATTTCACAAGAAGCCAGATATATGTTTGATGAAAGGCTGTTTATTGTTGGTTTGAGAACTGTGAAAAACTGTAATGCAAAAGTCTGTTTGTTTGTTTGTTTCTCTGTTAGCAATTAAATTATGGACAGAGTTCAAAGAAATTTTCAGGAACAGTTCCAATTGGGACAAGGAACAAATTATTAGATTTTGGGAGTGAAGTGTCATTGTCTGAATCCACCATGATGAAAAATGTGATTTTCATAAATAACTGCTGAACTAAAATAGATATTATTATGAATCCAGTTGCTAATGGTATGTTTTCATGGTCAAGGAATCTAAATATTTAGATGAAATAAAGGTAGGACTAATATTTATGGTGAAAATCACAATATGGGCGAGGACTGTGGTGCTGGTGGAGGTCTATTGTATTGCTTTACATACTGTCAACAAATGTTTGGCTAACCGATCTAATCCAGACTTCTGCATTTCTCCAGATAGAACAGGTTTATCTTAACAGTTATATTCTTCTCATAATCTTAGTGTAAATAAGTCTGGATACCCAAGATTATCGTGTTTTTTATGAGGGGTGGGAGAAAAAATTGATTCACACAAGTATCGGAATTTTTTGTTTGATGATTTTTAAATCAATTTTTTGTTTCCTAATTTAAATGCTTTATGTTAGACTGTGTTAATAAGCCAGTTTTAAATGCAGTCCAGTCTTTTGGAGAGAGAGTATAAACAGCTGGTTAAAATATATTACTGAATAAATCCTAAAAACAGACTGTGTATTTTTCCTGATACAGTCTGTAGGCATCATCATTGTTCATCTTTTTATCTGGTGTTAACCCTTTAACTTCCAGCTCAACTGTTTGGCAGAGGTCAATAAATTCAGAAATATTTAATGTGTCAAAAAACAACATTTCATTGTTTGTTTTTGTCAGAGTTTTAGGATACAGAAAAAAAACTAAAAACAAACCTAAAGAACTGATATTTCCTTTGTGTGGGATTTGAAGGTTTAAAAGCTAAAAAACTTTTGTTATTATCTCCCTCATTATTATTTCAAATACTTCACTTTAATCAGATAATACAGTTATTCATCCAAAACATTTTTTGTGTTTGTCAAACTCAGTTTTATCTATTTTAAGTAATTTTTTTTTATTTCGGACATTTCTACCTTTTCTAATTGATTCTGTCCCAAATATTTGTGCATTTGAACTCATCAGGTAATCAACTTTAACTTTTTAAACCTTTGAATCCAACACCATAAAAATATCTGGTTTTTGGTTTGTCTGTATTTTTATCTGTTAAGAGAATCAAACAATGATTTGATTTATTCTGTTTTATTAAACATTGAATATCCCTGAGTTAATTTTTGATCTCTGCCAAACAGTTGAGCTGGTAGTTAAGGGTTAAAAAAAAGCTAACTAAAGGTTGCAAAATCATATCGGCAATATGGTAGAATCACTATTCAGATATTCAAATCAGATCGGGGGAAAAGCGTATCGATCCAGCTCTGTTTTTTATTAAGCTGTTCAGGTTTGATGGATGGCTGTAAAACAGATTTAAGCCATCGAGGTCGAACAATGATGAGAAATGTTTTCATTATGAGGGTTCTTCTTCCATAAGTCACCATTTTGATTGGATGTGGTTAAATATTTGGAGCAGTGAAGATAAACAGGCCGAGATGCTGCTGCTAATAAACTTAGACCATTTCCAGACGGGCTGGTGTGAAGAGGGAGCAGCAGGTCTGTTTGGGTGGAGGAGGACTGAGAGTGTGGATGGAGCTGATGTTGTGATTTGGACCAATAAGAAAGCAGTTATTTTATCCTGAATTGTTCCAAGGCTTTTACTGTGCTGGGATGTGAAGAGGTGTGTGCACATGTGTGTGTGTGTGTGTGTGTGTGTGCACGTGTGTGTGTGGCTGTATTGAAGTGCACATCAGTCACAGTGTGTGTTTGCATGTTGTGTGTGTGTTGAGAGTAAAGCTTTCAGCTGGTCACTAAGTGGGGTTGCAGCCCAGTGCTGATCGCTCTCCCCTCTCTGTTCTCTTTTCTCTCTTTCCTCTCTTTTCTCTTTCCTCTCTTTTCTCTGATGTTCTCTCTCAGTCTCCGTCCTCTTCCTTTGTTTCCTCTTCATCTCATCTCAGACATCCTCTCCCTCCTCTTCCTCAGCCCTCGCTCTCTTCAAGCCTTTTTCTTTCCATTTCCCCTCAGGCATCTTTTGCTCTTCCTCTCTCCTCGTCTGTTTTCTCTCCGTCGTTCTGCCTCTCTGTTTTTTTCTGCTCACTCTCTATTGCCTCTCCTCAGCCTGAATCTTCAGCTGCAGACTCACATGGAGTCTAATGACTGATTCAGTCAGATGGTGGGGAGACTTCCTACCGTCTCAATCACTGAAAGGAAAATGATAGAATTTCATTTTATCCTCTACAATCAACAAACATCATGAGCCAAGCTGAAACCAAAATGTCCCACAGATGTGCCCATCATCGGTGATAAAGCTCTGCTTCATAATATGGATTTGGTAAAAGATAAATGGACCCCAGCTTATGTTCTCTTTTCTCGTATTTGTCCTGTGTGTCCTGGGTCTTCAACGGGGTGCCTACCGGTGGGACGTGCCCGGAACACCTCAGCAGGGAGGCGTCCAGGAGGCATCCTGACCAGATACCTGAGCCACCTCAACTGGCTCCTCTCAACACGGAGAAGCAGGGGCTCTACTCCGAGCTCCTCCTGGATGACCAAACTTCTCACCCTATCTCTAAGGGAGAGCCCAGCCACCCTGCGAAGGAAGCCAATTTCAGCCGCTTGTACTCATAATCTTGTTTTCTCGGTCACGACCCACAGCTCGTGACCATATATGAGGATAGGGGTGAAGATCGACCGGTAAATTGAGAGCTTCGCCTTGCTGCTCAGCTCCCTTTTTACCACGACAGACCGGTGCAGAGCCCGCATCACTGCTGACACCGCACCTATCCGCCTATTGATCTCCTGATCCACTCTTCCTCCGCTCGTGAACAAGACCCTGAGGAACTCCTCCGCTTGGGGCAGGACCTCATCCCCGACCCAGAGAGTGCACTCCACCCTCTTCCGGGCGAGGACCATGGACTCGGATTTGGAGGTGCTGATTCTCATCCCAGCTGCTTCACACTCAGCTGCGAACCGATCCAGTGAGAGCTGAAGGTCCCGGTCCGATGAAGCCAACAGGACCACATCATTTGCAAAAAGCAGAGACCCGATCCTAAGGTCACCAAACCGTAACCCCTCAACACCCTGGCTGCACCTAGAAATTCTATCCATAAAAGTGATGAACAGAATCGTGACAAAGGGCAGCCCTGGCGGAGTCCAACCCCCACCGGGAACGGCTCAGATGTACTGCTGGCAATACCAACTCTGACACTGGTCATACAGGGGACAGACGGCCCGTATCAGGGAGCTCGCTACCCCATACTCCCGGAGCACCCCCCACAGGACCCCACGAGGAACACGGTCGAATGCCTTCTCCAAGTCCACAAAACACATGTGGACTGGTTGGGCAAACTCCCATGCACCCTCGAGCACCCTGTGGAGGGTATAGAGCTGGTCCACGGTTCCACGACCAGGAGGAAAACCACACTGCTCCTCCTGGATCCGAGGTTCAACAATCCGATGGACCCTCCTCTCCAGTACCCCTGAATAAACCTTACCAGGGGGACTGAGGAGTGTGATCCCCCTGTAGTTGAAGCACACCCTCCGGTCCCCCCTCTTGAAAAGAGGAACCACCACCCCGGTCTGCCAATCCAGTGGCACTGCCCCCGATGTCCACGCGATGTTGCAGAGTTATGTCAACCATGACAGCCCTACAACATCCAGGGTCTTGAGGAACTCCGTGGATCTCATCCACACCCGGAGCCCTGCCACCGAGAAGCTTCTTGACCACCTCGGCAACCTCAGCTACAGAGATGGAAGAGCCCACCACAGAGTCCCCCAGGTCTGCTACCACACTGGAAGACGTGCTGGTGGGATTGAGGAGGTCTTCAAGGTATTCTTATCATCGATCCACAACATCCCAAGTCGAGGTCAGCAGAGCACCATCCCCACCATAGACCGTGTTGACGGCACACAGCTCCGCCCCTCTCTTCACCTGAGTGTCCAAAACATGCGGCCGCAATTTCGATGATACGACTACAAAGTTGATCATCGAACTGCGACCTAGAGTGTCCCGGTGCCAGGTGCCCATATGCACACCCTTATGCTTGAACATGGTGTTCGTTATGGACAATCTGTGACGAGCACAGAAGTCCAGTAACAGAACACCGCTCAGGTTCAGATCAGGGGGGGCCGTTCCTCCCAATCACGCCCCTCCAGGTCTCACTGTCATTGTCATTGGTGCATAGGCACAAACAACAGTCAGGTTCAGTCCTCCACCCAAAGGCAGAGGGAGGCTACCCTCTCATTCACCGGGGTAAACCTCAACGTACAGGCCTCAAGCCGAGGGGAGACAAGAACTGCCACTCCCGTCCAACGCCTCTCACTAGCCGTCCAACCCCTCTCAAGAGGACTGGATCCAGAGCCCAAGCTATGCATCGAGGTGAGTCCGACTATATCTAGTCAGAACCGCTCAACCTGGCTCACAAGCTTCGGCTCCTTCCCCGATAGAGAGGTGACATTCCACGTCCCTAGAGCTAGATGCTGCAGCCGAGGATCGGACCACCAGGGTCCCCGCCTCAGGTCGCCGTTCAGCTCACAATGCACCCGACCACTACAGCCCCTCTCACGGGTGGTGAGCCCCACCCGTGAGAGGGGCCAGAGGGGGGGCCCCAGTGACCCATGCCCGGGCAAGGGAAGCCCAGGCCCCCTGGAGCCAGGCCTGGCGGTGGGGTTCGTAGGCGAGCGCCTGGTGCCCAGGCCAACGCCCATCGGGGCCAGCTGGTCCCAGCCCAAAGGAGAGACATGGGACCCCCCTCACATGGACCCACCACCTGTGAGAGGGGCCATAGTGGTTGGTGCGTTGTGAGCTGAGCGGCGGCCGGAGGTGGGGACCCTCCCACCACGATAAGGTAGTGGCTCAGGGGAGGTCAAATCTACACGTTCACACACATTCACTGAGTCTTGGTCAGGCAGGTAAACCCTGAAGCAGTCAGTCAACCACAGACCAACTAAGAGAGATGGACACCCATTCACACTCATTAGAGTACTTTGGAGTCACCTAGTGTTGTGTTACTCCAGACCGGTCTTGGTCTCTGAACCACTTTTTGAAGGTCTCCGTCTCAGACTGGCTGGACTCTGGATTTTCCATCAAGACCGATCCAGACCAGCACTGCTGTTCTTCAGCTTCATTAATGTGAATAAGGAGTAGGACTAGAAATTGGAAAATTTCTGTAATATCTCAATTTTAACACACACTTTTCTGCTTTTGAATAAGCTCTGATTTTAGGGTGCATATTATACATGCATCCAAATACACAAGCAAAATAGTTAAAATATTTCCTCTTGCCAACATTGTGATTGCAATACATCTGATACAACAAGCTGAAATATTCTCTTCTCTGCAAAACTTTTTAGCCACTGGCAAACACAGAGCGCTGCCATCTGTTGAGCAAGGGGATGCAAAATAGCCACTCTGTGATTGGCCTGCGACATTGGCACGTTAATATCTGCTGTCTGATTGGTTGGTATACTACAGCTGAGCATGCTTCAGTAATTGCGCATGTGTGAAGAAAAGATGTTTCCGCATTTGAGAGAGATAATCTTGTATTTGTTGTGAAAATACTGAAATTTCATTTTAATAAATCTTTGAATGTAATTTTTAGTTGTCTGAGAAAATTCTGTGTTTTTTAAGCAAAAATTGTGAAAATATGGGGTGCGCCTTATAATCATGCTAAATCAATGAATATACGGTCCTCTTACCTAGAACTGAATTTTTCCTGAGCAAAGTTTCTTCAAGTGAATGAGTCGTGCTTGATTTCAGCTATGAGTCTTAAAATGGCCTTTGATTCAGTGGTCAAAGGTCATAGCAAAAGAATATATGGCTATATGTGTGTGTGTATGTGTGTGTGTGTGTGTGTGTGTAAAAACTAAGGCTGTCACTTTAATGCATTAATTAGATTAATTAATTACACCACAAATGAATGCGTTATAAAAATTAATCCCAGATTAATCATAGCACACAAACATTTTGATATTGTCCAGCTGGAGGACCCGTACATGGCAGTGGCACGTGTCACTTCACACATGCGTCTCTAGTCAAACCAAACAAAGCCCAGGTGACAACAGGAATGGCATATTTAAGACTTAGTCTTATTTTGTTTTTGAATTTATTTATCTATATTTGTACTACATTCTTTAAAATTGAATCAGGCCTAATTGTTTTGCTGGATGTCCTCGACCTTTTTCTTATTTTGAATTTGATTTATGAAACACACTTAAAGTGTAATTTGAGTTGCCTGATTGAGCTTAGAATTTTCTGGACAAGTTGCCCTGACTTTGGTTTTATTTAGTCACCAATAAAAATGTGGATTTACAAATCTTCTCTTCTTAGTGTATTCATTTGATTAGTCCTGCACTACAATTTTATAATATCCTGGAATTCAAATTCTTTATTTGGGTACTTTAAGCAGATATGAGATTAAAATGCGATTAATTAGATTAATTAACTATAAATCCGGTAATTAATTAGATTAATTTTTTTAATCGTCTGACAGCACTAATAAAAACTCTTCTCTCACCCACCCCCCTCTCCCCTGGTGGGGTGGGTGGCTGTTCATCCTCTTCAGCTCGGGTCCTCTACCAGAGGCCTGGGAGCTTGAGGCTCCTGCAGTATCTTAGCTGTTCCTAGGACTGCACTCTTCTGGAGTGAGGTGTCTGATGTTTCTCCAGGGATCTGTTGGAGCCACTTCTCCAGTGTGGGGGTCACTGCCCCAAGTACCCAGAAGACCACAGACACCACTGTTGCCTTCACCTTCAGGATTTCTCCAGCTCCTCTTTGAGCCCTTGGTATTTCTCTAGTTTCTCGTGTTCCTATTTCTTGATGTGGGATGGCTACATCTATCACAACGGCTCTCCTCTGCTGCTTATCTATGATCACAATGTCCGGTTGGTTGGCCATTACCATTTTGTTGGTCTGTATCTGGAAGTCCCACAGGATCTTGGCTTGGTCATTCTCCATCACCTTGGGAGGTGCTTCCCATTTTGACCTCGGGGTCTCCAGTTTGTACTCTGCACAGATGTTCCTGTACACTATACCGGCTACTTGGTTATGGCGTTCCATGTATGCTTTTCCTGCCAGCATTTTACACCCTGCTGTTAGGTGCTGGACTGTTTCAGGTCCTCTTTACATAGCCTGCACCTGGGATCTTGCCTGTAGATCTGGGCCTCTATTGCTCTGGTGCTCAAGGCCTGTTCCTGTGCCGCCATGATTAGTGCCTCTGTGCTGTCCTTCAGTCCAGCCCTCTCCAGCCATTGGTAGGATTTGTTCATATCAGCCACTTCAGCTATCTGTCGGTGGTACATCCCATGCAGGGGTTTGTCCTCCCATGTTGGTTCCTCTGGTTCCTCCTTCCCTGTCAGTTTCCACTGTCTGAGACACTCACTAAGCTCTTCATCTTCCTGACATAGTCATGGAACTTGGATGTTTCATATGGATAGTGGCTCTGATGCTCACTAGCCTTCTGCCTCCATCTTAGTGTATAGCCTCTGGATACTGGACTTGGGGTGGAATCCCCCGTGCATGGTGAGCAACTTCCGAGTTTTAACATCTATGGCCTGAATTTCCTCCTTTGGCCAGCTTATTAGCCCAGCAGGGTATCTGATCACTGGCAGGGCATAGCTGTTAATTGCCTGAACCTTGTTTCTGCCATTGAGCTGACTCTTTAGGACTTGCTTTACTCACTTCAGGTACTTGGCCGTTGCTGCTTACCTAGTGGCCTCTTCGTGGTTGCCACTTGCCTGTGATATGCAGAGGTATTTGTAACTCTCCTCCACATCTGCTATTTTGCCCTCTGGGAGTGTTATGCCCTCTGTATGGACTACCTGCCCTCTTTTTGTCTCCATTCGGCCACACTTCTCCAGTCCGAGCGACATTCCAATGTCATTGCTGTAGATCCTGGTGGTGTGGATCAGTGAGTCGATATCTCGCTCACTCTTAGCGTACAGCTTGATGTCGTCCATGCAGAGGAGGTGGCTGATGGTGGTCCCGTTTTGGAGTCGGTATCTGTAGCCAGTCTTGTTGATTATTTGGCTGAGGGGATTCAGGCCTATGCAGAACAGCAGTGGGGACAGAGCATCTCCTTGATATATACCACATTTGATGGAGACTTGTGCTATTGACTCGAAGTTGGCCTCAAGGGTTGTGTTCCATTGCCTCATTGAGTTTGCAACGAAGGCTCTTAGAGTCTTATTGACCTTGTACAGCTTCAGGCATTCCAGGATCCATGTGTGTGGCATTGAGTCATAGGCTTTTTTGTAATCAATCCAGGCAGTGCACAGGTTGGTCTGTCTGGTTCTACAGTCTTGAGCGACTGTTCTGTCTACCAGCAGCTGGTGTTTTGCTCCCCTGGTATTCTTACCAATGCCTTCCTGTGTCTCTGTCATGTATTGATCCATGTGCCCACTTATCTTTGCCACAATGATGCCTGACAGGAGTTTCCACATTGTGGAGAGGCAGGTGATTGGCCGATAGTTGGATGGGACTGTTCCCTTCTAGAGATCCTTCTGGATCAGGACTGTGCGGCCCTTGGTCAGCCATTCTGGGTGGGTCCCATCTCTCAGCAGTTGGTTCATTTGTACTGCCAGCCGCTCATGGGGTGAGGTCAGCCTCTTCAGCCAGTAGACATGGATCATATCCAGGCCTGGTGCTGTCCAGTTTTTCATACCTGAGACTTTTTCTTGGATATTTGCTACTGTGATGGTCAGGGCATCTTGCTCAGGAAGATTGGCGTGGTCTGCTCTTAGGTTGTTTAGCCACTGTGCATCGCTGTTATGTGATGCTTCTTTCTCCCATATGCCTTTCCAGTACTGTTCAGTCTCCAGCCTTGGTGGGTTAGCTCTTGTGTTATTACCCTGCCACTGAGTGTACACTTTGGCTGGTTCAGTGGAGAACAGCCTGTTTATTCTCCTGGCCTCTATCTCTCTCGTGTACCTCTTCAGTCGGTTGGCCAAGGCTTGGAGTCTTTGTTCAGCAGTTTCCAGGGCCTCAGGTATGGGCATATGGCTGTACCTCTTGGGTATCTCTTTTCTGGTTGCACCATTCTGGAGTCTGGCTGACAACTGGCTGACCTCTTTCCGAGTCACCTTGATTTTAGCCTCCAACCTTAGGGCTTTGCCCTAACCTTCTCCTCCATGGTGGGCTTTGCCCTTTGTTCTCCTTTCCTTTGCCCATCTGGTGTACAAGCATCTCAAGGATCACTGCTGCTGTACTGTATGTCAGCTCATTGGTCTCGGTGGTATTTGCAGTGGGAATCATTTTTATTACTGAATTGGAGGTACTTCACTAAGCCTCGCTAGTCGGTGTCGGGGTTGACAGGCGCTCATCTTAGCCATTATCTTATCTCTCAGGTCAGTTAGCTCTTTGCTCAGTTCTGGGACTTGGTACCCAATCTCTGGGGGGGAGTCAATGTTAACTCCCCCATCTGACCTATCGTCCTGGCTCCCCCTTGCCGTAGCATTAACGTGTTGTATCTCCTCAGTCTCTAGTCATGATAGCAGCTGCCGTTTGTGGATGTTGGAACACTGAGCTTCTAACTGTTTCGGTGTTAGCATTGACTGTGGATTCAAAGTAAGCATATATCCTGCAGCCTGCTCATGTAACCCCGCTGGTTAGGGTTACTGGAGTAGTAGCTTTCCAACAGAGCCTTGTTCTCATCTCCTGTCCATTACCTTCGATGTCTTGTTCCAGTAGTTCTTTTTTCGTCACAATGCCTCAGCAGACCTTGCTCACCCAGGCGACATCTGAGCCGATTTGGCTTTCTATGGGGAGATGTTTTACCCACTGTGTCCACCAGCCGCTATGTGTGTGTATATATATATATATATATATATATATATATATATATATATATATGTATACATATATATATACACACACACTCACATTGTCTTCTTTTCCTTTGTTTTTATCCCACACCTAAAAAGCAGACATACAGCAGGCAGCATATACAACATCAAACAAACACAACCTGCTGGAGGACTTTAAACAGATTAAATCACAGATTAATTTAATGATTTAATTAGGAGGTGTGTTTAAACAGAACACGGCATTTCTGTTCTGCTGCAGCTGAATTGTTCTGGTAAACGTGCAGATTGTCCTCCCTTTGCTCTTTTCTCTAACACAGCAGTTTCAGACTCTATTGAGTTGAATATTTCCTTCCTTGCTCTCGTGTTTTATGTGTTTTCTCTCACTCTCAGCTCTTACCTCCTTCTCTGCCTCGCGTCTGTCTACTTGATTACTCGTTGCTCTCATCCCGACTCGGATCTGCCAGCTTGAATTAGACCACAATCTCAGCTGATGGGTCGGTTTTTTACACCCTGATGGAGTGTGTGTGTGTGTGTGTGTGTGTGTGTGTGTGCATAGCAGTGACACATGGCATAGAGGATGCTTCAGGCTGAGTAGAGTTTCTTCAAATAATGTTTACCCACTCTATGTAGAGAATTTATGTAAAACAAACTCATTTAAAGCTTAGCACTCAGATTTAAGTCCAATTCTTCGTAAACAAGCTTTGTGTGAGTCTTTGGAAAAGCAGCCATAGACAGACATTCACACATTTACCTGATTATCCCGTGATTGTGACAATGACACCAAACACCTGCCTGCAGAATACATACAGCTCATTATCTGAACTACCTTCCTGCTCAGCATTGTGCTGCAGCCTTGTCTTTACTCACATGTACAAACATCCACACATGCACCATCTGACAGGGCCAGTGCTGGGATCCTGTTATTCAGGGCAGGAGGTGTGGCTCCAGCTCACAGAAGTAGACTGTAATGTTCATGTATGTGAAATGTCACATTTGCCGCATGATCACAATCATCTTTCCACCAGGGTTATTACAATTCTGCTGGAGTGGAGCATCAATGTCTGATCCAATTTGAATTGTAATTCATCCAGCGGTCGTGGTATTTCAGTAGAGAACGAGCAGCGAAACAGCAGCTCGACAATGTCATTTACAGAGCAACGACTCAATCATGGCTGGGACATGGAAATGCAGCGAAAACCTGTAGACCTTTTCTCATGGCATCACTTGTCTGGTAGCATTTGAAAGTATCTGGAAAAATAGATTGGTCCAAAAGTTATTAGCAAGAGCGCTATGAGGCTCAGATCACTGCCTTTGTTCAAACTGGTTTGATTTCTGCATGTTTGTCTGTTTGAAAAGCTGTTTGGAGGTGGCCAGACTAATCTCACAGGGTCAGTCCAGTCTGAGTTTGCTACTCTAGTTCATCAGATAAAACTGCTCTGAATGACTTGCTGTGCAGATGGATCAGCCTGATCTAATGTCTGTAATCAGGCTGATCTGTTTCACCAAGCTCCAATCTAAAAAGACGGGGAAGGTCCAATCTAAAACAACTGGGACGGTCCAATCTAAAACAACTGGGACCGGCCAATCTAAAACAACTGGGACAGTCCAATTTAAAACTACTTGGAAGGTCAAATGTAAAACAACTGGAGTGGTCCAATCTAAAATTACTGGGAAGGTCCAATCTAAAACAACTGGGACCGGCCAATCTAAAACAACTGGGACAGTCCAATTTAAAACTACTTGGAAGGTCAAATGTAAAACAACTGGAGTGGTCCAATCTAAAATTACTGGGAAGGTCCAATCTAAAACTACTGGGACGGTCCAATCTTAAATTACTTGGAAGTTCCAATCTAAAACTATTGGGACCGTCCAATCTAAAACAACTGGGACGGTCCAATTTAAAACTACTTGATAGGTCGAATGTAAAACAACTGGAGTGGTCCAATCTAATACAACTGGGACGGTCCAATCTAAAACTACTGGGAAGGTCCAATCTAAAACAACTGGGACAGTCCAATCTAAAACGCCTGGGACAGTCCAATCTAAAACAACTGGGACAGTCCAATCTAAAAGAACTGGGAAGGTCCAATCTTAAACAACTGGGACAGTCCAATCTAAAATTACTGGGAAGTTCCAAGCTAAAACAACTGGGACGGTCCAATTGTAATTGACTGGAAAGGTCCAATCTTAAACAACTGGGACAGTCCAATCTAAAACAACTGGGACAGTCCAATCTAAAACAACTGGGAAGGTCCAAGCTAAGACAACTGGGAAGGTCCAATCTAAAATCACTGGGAAGGTCCAATCTTAAACTACTGGGACGGTCCAATCTTAAACTACTTGGAAGGTCCAATCTAAAACAACTGGAGTGGTCCAATTTAAAACTACTTGGAAGGTCAAATGTAAAACAACTGGAGTGCTCCAATCTAAAACAACTGGGACGGTCCAATCTAGAACTACTGGGAAGGTCCAATCTAAAACAACAGGGACAGTCCAATCTAAAACGACTGGGACGGTCCAATCTAAATCGACAGGGAGGGTCCAATCTAAAAGAATTGGACCCCAGTCCAATCTAAAAAACAACTGGGAAGGTCCAGCATAAGACAACTGGGAAGGTCCAATCTAAAATCACTGGGAAGGTCCAATCTTAAACTACTGGGACGGTCAAATCTTAAACTACTTGGAAGGTCCAATCTAAAACAACTGGAGTGGTCCAATTTAAAACTACTTGGAAGGTCAAATCTAAAAGAACTGGAGTGGTCCAATCTAACACAACTGGGACGGTCCAATCTAAAACAACTGGGACAGTCCAATCTAAAACAACTGGGACGGTCCAATCTTAAACAACTGGGACGGTCCAATCTAAAACAACTGGGACAGTCCAATCTTAAACAACTGGGATGGTCCAATCCAAATCGACAGGGACGATCCAATCTAAAAGAACTGGGAAGGCCCAATCTAAAACAACTGGGACGGTCCAATCTAAAACAACTGGGATGGTCCAATCTTAAACAACTGGGATGGTCCAATCCAAATCGACAGGGACGATCCAATCTAAAAGAACTGGGAAGGCCCAATCTAAAACAACTGGGACGGTCCAATCTAGAACAACTGGGACAGTCCAATCTAAAACAACTGAGACGGTCCAATCTAAAATTACTTGGAAGGTCCAAGCTAAAACAACTGGGACGGTCCAATTGTAAATGACTGGGAAGGTCCAATCTTAAACAACTGGGACAGTCCAATCTAAAACAACTGGGACAGTCCAATCTAAAATTACTGGGAAGGTCCAATCTAAAACAACTGGAGTGGTCCAATTTAAAACTACTTGGAAGGTCAAATGTAAAACAACTGGAGTGCTCCAATCTAAAACAACTGGGACGGTCCAATCTAGAACTACTGGGAAGGTCCAATCTAAATCGACAGGGAGGGTCCAATCTAAAAGAAGTGGGAAGGTCCAATCTAAAACAACTGGGACGGTCCAATCTAGAACAACTGGGACAGTCCAATCTAAAACAACTGGGACAGTCCAATCTAAAATTACTGGGAAGTTCCAAGCTAAAACAAGTGGGACGGTCCAATTGTAATTGACTGGAAAGGTCCAATCTTAAACAACTGGGACAGTCCAATCTAAAACAACTGGGAAGGTCCAGCATAAGACAACTGGGAAGGTCCAATCTAAAATCACTGGGAAGGTCCAATCTTAAACTACTGGGACGGTCCAATCTTAAACTACTTGGAAGGTCCAATCTAAAACAACTGGAGTGGTCCAATTTAAAACTACTTGGAAGGTCGAATGTAAAACAACTGGAGTGGTCCAATCTAAAACAACTGGGACGGTCCAATCTAAAACAACTGGGACAGTCCAATCTAAAACAACTGGGACGGTCCAATCTTAAACAACTGGGACGGTCCAATCTTAAACAACTGGGACAGTCCAATCTAAAACAACTGGGACGGTCCAATCTTAAACAACTGGGATGGTCCAATCCAAATCGACAGGGACGATCCAATCTAAAAGAACTGGGAAGGCCCAATCTAAAACAACTGGGACGGTCCAATCTAAAACAACTGGGACAGTCCAATCTAAAACAACTGGGACGGTCCAATCTAAAATTACTTGGAAGGTCCAAGCTAAAACAACTGGGACGGTCCAATTGTAAATGACTGGGAAGGTCCAATCTTAAACAACTGGGACAGTCCAATCTAAAACAACTGGGACAGTCCAATCTAAAATTACTGGGAAGGTCCAAGCTAAGACAACTGGGAAGGTCCAATCTAAAATTACTGGGAAGGTCCAATCTTAAACTACTGGGACGGTCCAATCCAAAATGACTGGAACAGTCCAGTCAGAGTCCTAAGGGGCAGGAAGACTTGAAGCTAAATAGCTTGATAGATATATTGATGATGGATTAAAATATGTAGTGATGGCTGTTTCTGACATTAGGTTCATTAGTGGCCTTTTAAATATCTTTAAACAGTTTTCCTCAATAATTTTTTAGTCTTCATGAGCTATGATGTTTGAGCCAAAACCTACTTGAGACTTTCTGTTATTTATTTGACACAGTAAGGAAACAAAAAAAGCAAAAACAAAACCTAAAATTGAAGAAAAAAGAAGCTCGCTCAGCTGGATTTGCAGATTCATCTAGCCAAGTTCCAATCAAGAATGTTTGTGAGCGGCCCAAAGTGGGACGGCCCAATCAATTATTGGCGCCCCTTCATTATTTTCATTACTTTAACAATGTCTTCAGAAATAAATTGAAATGTACCAAATTCATGTCATCAGGATCTTTTAATTGAAGGTCCAAAATACTTTAGCAAAAAAAACATTTTTACATGTTACATATTGTAATTTCAAAGAGAGAACTGAAAAAAGCATGTGCAGCAATAATGGCACCCCTCTTCAGTATTTTGATGCACACCCTTTGGCACTGATGACAGCCTCCAAATGTTTCTTGTAGCCATCTATAAGCTTCTTGCTCTTCTCAGCTGGTATTTTCTCCCACTCTTCCTATGCAAATTGTTCAAGCTCTTGAACATTTGCAGGTTTCTTTTCCCCAATGGCAGATTTCAGCTATACCAAAGATTTTCAATCAGATTGAGATCAGGACTCATTGCTGGCCATTTTAAAACAGGCATTTTTTTCCTTTTCAACCATTCCTGTGTGCTTTTGGATGTGTGCTTTGGGTCTTTGTCTTGCTGGAGGGCCTACGATCTTCAACTCCAACCAAGTTTTCTTACACTGGGTAGGACATTACGCTCTAAAATTTCTTGATAATTCTCTGATTTCATGATTCCTGTGATACGGTCAAGGCCTCCAGTACCCGATGCAGCAAAGCAGCCCCAAACCATTATGGAACCTCCACCATGTTTAATTGTTGGTAGGGTGTTCTTTTCCTTGTAGGCTTTCAAGTGGTGGCACTTAAAACTGCCTATTCTAAATATGATTGCATGATCATAGTAGCTAATGAAGTATAATTTACAAACCTTAATATGTGAACATTACTACTGCCAAGTTTGAGTCTGATAAAGTGATGCAGAGCAAAGTTAGAGAGGTTTGTAAAGAAACTGTACTGCCACATTGTGTACTTAAACTTCATGGGTGCCAATAATGATGAGTAGGACTGTAACTATATTTAGTCTATATAATCATCTTGAGTATGAATAATGGCTTTTTTAGTCCTCACATCTAACCACTCACTCTTAGGGGTCAAATGTTTTGCCCAAGGTCACATCTGCACATGAAACTCTGCAGTCTGACAGTCCAGAAAGAAAACACTTTATCCCTGAAACAGCCTCCATGTGCAGAAAGCCCACAGCGCTGATGTTACACATTTCATCTGTTTGTGTCGCTTTAGATTACATTTATGCTCACATTATTGTAATTTCAGAGGAACCAATAACATCCCCCGACACTGGCATTAACCCGATCCAATATGTTTGAAATAAATCCTTTATTAGTTTTGAATTGTTCACTGATTGTGCTTCTCAGTTATTTGTTAACCTCGGTCATCTTAGCTGCAAAAGCAAAGAAATCCCCAAAGTGAAACAGCAAGTTGACCACTTTAGCAAAAACAAACAATAGAAAAAGAGTTTAAACCAACACTATGTAGTTTTTCAAACATAATTTAATCCTTCGATATTCATTGTGATGGTCCACCGCTTTACAATGACTTCAATGAAACCTCTGTCGTGGTCTGAACTGGTCTGTATCCCTTTAACTGGCGCTATGTAACTTCGAGGTGGATGGTGGGAACCCTGCCACACTAAAAAACTACACGTTTGGACTGCTTTACGGCATACGTCACTTCCCCCGATTCCCGATTCGTTTAAAACACGGAAGTCTCAGCGAAAGCCAATCGCGGAGCTTTAACCATGGCGGAGGCAACAACGTTAGGAAGAGAAACGTTTTGTCGGAGAATACAAAACAAAGAAAGCGAGAGAAAAACAAGCTGAATGCTCGGACCAGAATAAACATCGGCGTTCACTCGCTGGCGTGAAATAAAAGACGAGGAGGGATGTCCGACTACTATCAGGTATGTTGGCTGACTAATTTATGATGAAGTTCCTCAAAAAACTTGACAGGAAAAAAGTAAAGCACAACAAATCCAGAACGTACCAGTATGTAGTTTTGTTTAGACCTATTTCAAGTGTGTGATATCGCCAGCTCGTCGTTGTCTTTACTTTTATTCACTTTATCGCTTCAACAGGACGGGGGCGACTTCACGGTAATAAAACCAAGTTGAACTTAGCAATTTTTAACATCATCATTTAGTCAAAAATAAATACATTACCTCGTCGCTATCCATTCTGCAAACAGCCGACGAAGACAGAAGAATACTTTTAGCGAAGTCCTGGCTTCTGTGATTCGCCTACAAAACAAACGCACGTGACCGGCAGTTCTGTATCCTTACGACAGTATGTGCGCGCTAGTGCTCATGGGTAGTTGAGTTCTCGCTCCGGTCAAGCAGAGATCTTCCGTAGTGCTGCTTTAAATCTTTTTCTCCAAAAACTTCAACTAACCCAGGTTGATGCTGTTTTTCTGGACTTTAACATGCCTCTTTGCTTTTTATGATTAAACATGAGTGAGATTGAGAAAAGCATTAATAATTATATTGCAAAGCTTTCTGGTGACATCAGACTACAGACTTTGTCCATGTGTAATCCAGTCAATGCTTTTAACTCTGCAGGGAGTCACTCCAAAAGTTCAAGACATAATGAAATTTCACTGCTGGCACTCATTACTTTCTTTTTGTCCAAGAATTAAAGCCAAGTGCCAAACTCACACCTCCAAAGCTGTTGTATTCACACATTAGCAGAATGCCAGTGCAGGCAGCCTGACTGAAGGCATTTAAAAAGAGATAAAGTTTTATTTTTCTTTTGTCTGATGATGCTCATTACAGCCCTGAAACCATCTTCTCCCAGCACACTGTATAAATATATAAACGAGGCTACAGAACGTTTCATGTACATCTGTTATTGGACAAACATTAATCAGACTGGTGTCTTTCATTATCCGTGGGAAAAATAAGCATAATTCATAAGCATGATTAATTCATGGATACACATTGCTGTTTTATGATGTGTTAATCAGCTGCAGCAGCTCAGCTGAAACACTACGGAGGTAAAATAAATGTATAAAAATGCAAACTTTGACACCATGTCCTGGTGATGAGTAACTTCTAACCAGCTGTGGCTGATAACAGCCAGTGATGGACAAAGTTTACAAAGTTTGAATTCATGTGCTCAAGACTTTCAGGTTCCTAAAATAACAGAAATAACCACAACAGTTTGCTAATCATAAACATGTGAACCAGCTCCAACAGTGAGACATTTACATTTTCTGACGGCCTTTTCAGGGTCAGCCCAGTTTCCTCTACATCCAGACAAACTGTGCATGAACATTTAAGGAACAGAGACAGCTTCTCTATTCAGGATCTTTTCTTTTACCTTATTCTGTAAACTGTTGAGCTTTTATGACTTGACTTGTCTCTCTTGAGCTCAGACCAGGGGTGTAGAATTGGGAAGGGACGCTAGGGACACGTCCCTATCAATATTATGCCACTACCACATGGTCCCTAACACAAAACACAAGCATAGTACATAACGTTTTCACTAAAAAATGCTTGTATTTAATGCCAAAGAGACATACATTTTGATTATTTTATTTATTATCCATGTATTAATTGTGCATTGAAAGGCAGCAACTGTTAAAGACCAACAATAAAAGTTTGTAGGTAAAAATAAAATAAACACCTTGAATTAAAAACATGACTTTATACATTTATGTTGTTGGGGAATACACTTATCGGTAGTCCCTTTTCGTTTTGGTTATATATTTATCAGACTATAACCATACAATCAAAATTTCTGATTGATTCCAAACTGTCCCACTGTTCATGTGTCATGCATCAATATATTTGAGTCAGGAACAGACAGGAGAGCTTTAGGAGGAGAGGCTGGAGGTAAAGAATATACCAGTAGAGTAGTTTTTTCTGAATATGATAGTTTGCCTGTTTGTTTGATCAGCTCTAAATGGCATTAAAAACAGTCATAAATGCAAAACACATCAACTTCCAGAGGAGCCATCTTGGTGTGTTTTTATGTCCCGACCAGTGTCAAAATCAGGCCTACGCCCTTGGCTCAGACTAAATCCACCTGCAGACCAACAAAGTCTAAAGTCAGCGGTCTGACATGGACATGAAATGTTGTTGGGTCAATAGTGCTGAACGTCTCCCCAAACTTTGTGCAGCTTCAGAGAGCCATATTCTACTTTTTCAGCTTTTAATCTCTCTAAGGTGAAGAACTTGTTTCCTGACGTCTCCTTTCCCTCTTTGTGTACCAACAGAAGATCGCCTCCATTTTCCCATGGGGTCATGACCTCCTCTGTGTCCATGTTCAGTGACTCGGTCTGGATTGTTGTGCCTGTTTTTTGGGGTTTAAGTTCTTTATGTGTTGTTTAACTCTCCCAGTTTCATTGTGTCGTCTGTGTATGTCTGAAATGTTCTTTGATTTTAATTCAACATTTTTCTGATGTTCCTTTTTCCTTTATGTTTAAGCTCATGTGCTTTGACGTCTTCTGTTCCTGCCTGACGATGAGTCCTTGTGCAACACACTAAAGTTTCTCCCACTGGGGTGTGAATGGGTGTGAATGTGTTCATAGATACTGATGGATAACAAACAGAGAATCTCAAACCATCTGTGAATGAATGAGGGTGAATGGGTTGATGTGACCTGAAATGTGAAGCTGCTTTGACTCTTCAAAGACTGGAAATGAACGATATGATGGTTTAAGCTCAAGTCAATTCACCATTTAGTCCATTTACAACATAAAAATCACCCTCTGGATTGTGCATGGACCATAGACCATGGGCTCAGGAAAAAGAAAAGAACGGTTTGTGTTTGAGAAAGACTTAAGTCATCCACGATCACTGTGATAGCTCAAACCGGTTTGCCAGCCTAAAGCCAGATGCATATGACCATATGAACCCCTGAAAGCCTATGATAAAATACTTTTATGATACCTCCATTTAATCAATATGAGAGACAAATTACTAAAAAAAAAATCATCTGAATAAAATAAAAACGGAAATTTTGGGCTCTTTTTTATTTCAGTCTAAATTAAATAAACATTTCAGCTCCACTTCTGTCGATAATTCATGTTTTTAAGGGTTAAATGACTTCAGTGTTATTACCTTTTGCTTTGGTTGGTCTTTATCTTCTTTTTAAGACTGTCATGTGTTTCTTTTACCAGTTGTGTGGAGCTCAGTGTTGCCTTTACACACAGTGACTGAAATGTCTTTACAGGCTGGCCTAGTTTATCAGAAAGCCTGAGGGGCTAGACCGCTAAATGGTTAACCAGCCTTAAGAGAAGAGAAGGCCATGACTAATCCTGCCTGGAGGCAAAGGTGCATTTATCAGTGGGAGAGAAATCATTTCAGCAGCCTGTGTGTTCACCGAGCAGCTGAGCCGAGCATGTTGGACAGAGTCTGAGCTCAGCCTGGACCGCTGACGGGTATTTTTAGGGAGCCTGTAATTTGCTTTAGTCGAAGGTTTAATGCCCCCGACTCGTGAGGTTGGCGTCTCTGCAAACTAAGGGTGCCTTAGTGTTTCTTAATGCAGTGCATGGTCTGCCTCTGCCGACACTCAAACCTGTCCACACTGAGCAGCCTCTAATGGGGTCTGCACTGCGTCTCCACGCCACATGGGACAAATCCTCCTCCTTCAGTTTGGAGAATAAAGACGTCGAGTCCACCTACGTTCGGCAGTCCTTACAGTCTTAATGGCCTCGTTTTAATGACATTTCAAAAGGTACTTGGAATTGAATATCAATTTAAAAAGTACAAATCCTGCAGATCTTTCTGTGACAGCAGTCTTAAAAACACTTTGGACAGGTTTCAGGTCTGGTATTGAGGAAAGGGGAAGCTCTGACACTTCAGCAGCTGGCAGCAAAACACACCACAAAATTCAAGTTTTCATCATTTAAAGGGACTGTGAGGAGAATCTATTACCGTCGACATAAAGACTCTGCTACCCATGAGCACGCGTGGCGACTGTCGTAATGCTGCGCTCCAGTAACCTCTGAACTGGGAGTGACATCATCTCCGACTTATCGGCGTTCCAGTTGAAGTCTGAACAAAACATGCTGATCTACCAGGCTATTGTTAGCTGTTGTTAGCACGCCCTGTGTTGTTGTATGAAGAATGTGATTATCACTATGGCAGCATTTTTGTAAATATAAGTCTAACAATACTATGTATACAGCTGATCTAGAGCGACACACCCCAGTCAGAAGTGCAAATAAATGGATTATTACAGGAGCTAAATAACTGTTCACACTGGGGGCATCCATCTTCCATTGTCAACTCGGGGGTGGAGAGGTTTCAGCGAGTTCACAGTAGGAAATTCAGACTTCGGGGGACGTTCCAGTTGCAGTTTCCTACTCCGAAATCGGAAATTCAGACTACTGACTACCGCTGGAACGCACCAAAAGACGTGACCTAAGCCAAAGTGTGTGTTTGTTGTGATGCTAATGAATGCAGCTCAGACCTTCCTCAGAACTCTGCATTGCTTTACAACTTCTTTTTTCAACAACTTACAGGATGCAAAGCGACGAGGTAATGTATCTCTTTCTAGTTACGTAGCGGTAGTTTTTGATGTGTGACACCAAGCAATTTTTGGAAAACTTAGTATTGTAGTTTTGTAGCCGGCTATATATGGTTACTTACAGCCCGGTGCTCTAAGACGTGTCTGAATAATATAAATTTGCTCTAGTTTTAATTGTCTTGTTCCTGAAGTTGAGTATCCAGGCCAGTCCAGCCCTGTCCGACCCGACCGTGAAGCTAAGGAATAGCATTTATAGATAACCTATTTTGATGCTATAAAACTCATCTTAAAGTGTGTATTTTCATCAGGCATATATCTAAAAGGGAGACTTTTTTGTAATTACTTAGAAACTCCTCACAGACCCTTTAACTTTGTGATTGAACCAAAATAAAATCATAAAAACAGAGCCTGCTAACCTTAATTTACGCTGACTTATTTTACAGTTTGCGTGAGAGTTCATCCGTGCCATTATGAATTCTGCATGTTGATCCAGTGCTTTTAAAAGTGTATTTCTGTGAGAAAAATTTGGCGAAGTGCATGAGTTTGGTGGCAGATCTGGGTGTAATGGTCACCGGTAAAATGTAAGACTGCAGTAAAATTACTGACAGTTAGTTTTACAATTTCCTATTTTAGGTTTAACAAGAAACCTTTCATGAAAAGAAATAAAGACATTAGGGTTTTATTTTAATTGTAATGCTTATTAAAGTTCAAACTACAATCCTGTAGTTATCACTCTCAGTGTAAGCTTTTCATTGCCACAGATAAGAGGGTGTTTAATCTTCATCACCTTATTTAACTAGAAAAGCACTTGCAGAGCACAGACCTCCGCCAAGCAGCACAGTTCCCAGATGCTGATCCAGATCAACACCAAAATTGAATCAGTTCTTCCTTTTCCCATGCTGAACATTTACTGAAAATTTCATCAAAATTCATCCATAACTTTTTGAGTTATTTTGCTCACAGACAGACAAACTCTCCCGAAAACATATCCTCCTTTGCAGAGGCAGTAAAATCATCCTGTATCAGTATTTTTCTGCTGGTAAGTAGGAATAATGAAGCCAAATAGGATGTAGTCATTAAAAAAAATACACACACAAAGCAAAAACATTTGCATGATCAGGAAGTGTTCAAGAGAATCTAGTTTCCATTCATATCTTATTTTTCAGCTGTCATTGGGATAAATAACTGAGACGACTCAGCTACAGATGTGGACAAACTTGTTGGTATCTTTCTGTTAAAGAAAGAAAAACCCACACGGTGAATGAAATAACTTGAAACTGACAAAAGAAATAATAAATTAAAATTTACTGAAAATCAACTAATGAAAATCAGACATTGCTTTGAAATGTGGTTTAAGAGAATAATGTTTAAAAATAAACTAAGGAAAATGGCCTGATAGAAAATAATGGTACCCTTAACTTAATGTGTTGTTGCACAACCTTTTGAGTCAATCACTGTAATCAGGTGATGTCTGTAGCTCTCAGTGAGACTCCTGCACCTGTCCACAGGTATGTTGGTCCACTCCTCATGAGCAAACTGCTCCAGCTGTCTCAGGTTTGAAGGCTGTCTTCTCCAGACTGCATGTTTCAGCTCCTTCCACAAATGTTCAACAGGATTTAGATCAGGGATCACAGAAGGCCACTTCAGAATAGTCCAGTGTTTTGTTCTGAGCCATTCTTGGGTGTTTTTAGCTGTGTGATTGGCTCATTATCCTGTTGGAGGACCCATGACCTGTGACTGAGACCAAGCTTTCTGACACTGGGCAGCACATTTCACTCCAGAATGTCTTGATAGTCTTCAGATTTCATTGTTCCTGCACAGATTCAACACACCCTGGCTGTGTTTGAAATCATCCACTCACTCACTCACTCACTTTCCCCTCTGTAGTGTAAATTAAATAAAAAATTAAATAAATAAAATATAGTGGACTCTACAGAGAATGACCAAACGACATTTCGGACACTACACTGAAATCTTAAACGTCGTAGCGTCAGCTGATGAGCCGGATATTCCTGTGACGGAAGTGGACGCATCAAAAAATCACGTAAACAAACTGGGCACTCTGGAGGATAATTAGCAAATTTTGACGCCATTTACAGCCGCTAAAAGACGTAAAAGAGCTACACTACGAAGCCTAACGGCCTTTCTTCTCTTCTTCTTCTACGGAAAAACACGACCGCATTGCATTGTGGTATACGGGAGCACAATATAGGGTACATCTTATGTACACTCACTTTTGCTGTGCATTGTGGGTATTTTGTCGTGCACTATATAGTGAATGAAATTAACTGCTGAGAATTCGAACAACATTACAAAATGGCGAACACACTACATAGTGCACTATATCAGTGATAGTGAGTGATTTTGAACACAGCTACTGATTCAGATGCAGCAAAGCAGCCCCAGACCATAACTGAGCGTCCTCCATGTTTCACAGTGGGTACAGTGTTCTTTTCTTTGTGTGCTTCATTTTTGTGTCTGTGAACATAGAGCCGATGTGACAATTTTGCCTGTGTCTGTATATGATTTTGGGAGTAGCAGCTAAATCTTGATTATTTGTCCATTCATTTATTTTATTTAAAAAATGTTTGCGAACAATAGAAGCCTTTTGGGGTGGTAGAGAGGGATAGGATTGGGTGGTGGGATAAGATGGATAGTGGATGTCTTTTTAGTTTGTTTTTGAATTTGAGTCTTTTCTGCATTATGTTGTGACATGTTATATTTCTTTGTGTTTAAATTTGAAAAAAGGGATGTTTAAAAAGTAATTTGCTCAATATGATTGTTTCTGTTTTAATGTTAATAATAAAGCCAACTCAGCACGGTCAAGTTCCCACAGCATTCCCTTAAATTTGATTAGCTATGGTATGTACTTCCAAGAAATCTAATGGTGTGAATAGAAATAGTGTTCGATGTTATAAATGCTAATAATTGATTTTAGTATTTTCATCAAACACTGTGTAACATTTCTAACCGTCTATCTGTTTTCTCTCTCTCTCGTAATATGCATACTGCAGCAGTTCAGGGTTTCCAGTCAAGGCAACAGTCTCACAAAGGATGCACACACATCACACATAAATCATTTATTATCCAGGATGTAGATTTTATAAACCCTGACAGGCCTTTCATTGTTTTGCTCCGTTTTTCTCCTTGGTTGTTTTGAACCTTAAAAACTTGCATTGAAAACATTTTCAACAAAAAAAAACTCATGTTCAAGGATGAGTTTGATGATTGTTCCACCAGGCAGCTTGAAGTGGAAATAAAGAATAAAAGGGCCTTAAAACAGGAACAGTACATTGAATCAGTGCTCTTGTTAAACTTGAACACTGGATGTACACTGGCCTTGTTGGGATGTGCAGGGTTCAAGTGCTGTTCAGTTTCTCGAGTGGATTCAGCGTTCAGTTTGTGCTCCTCTTCCTCCTTTGAAAACGTTCAGAAATGTTCTTCAGTCTGCTCAAATCCACACAGCAGTTCTTTCTTATGAATACAAGACAAAAAACTCAGAAAAACTGGAGTTTCACATTTCCAAAAACTGGCATGAAAAGTCCAAATAATAACCTAAAAAATAAGGACTAAAAGCATCAAGTCTAACTGAACCGCTGATGAAGCTGCATACAGTCCTGCTCAGTGTTATTGGCATCCCTTCATTATTTTCATTACTTTCACAATGTCTTCAGAAATAAATTGAAATGTACCAAATTTATGTCATCAGGATCTTTTAATAGAAGCTCCAAAATACTTTAACAAAAAAAACATTTTTACATGTTTCATATTGTAATTTCAAAGAGAGAACTGAAAAAAGCATGTGCAGCAGTAATGGCACCCCTCTTCAGTATTTTGTTGCACACCCTTTGGCACTGATGACAGCCTCCAAATGTTTCTTGTAGCCATCTATAAGCTTCTTGCTCTTCTCAGCTGGTATTTTCTCCCACTCTTCCTATGCAAACTGTTCAAGCTCTTGAACATTTGCAGGTTTCTTTTCCCCAATGGCAGATTTCAGCCATACCAAAGATTTTCAATCAGATTGAGATCAGGACTCATTGCTGGCCATTTTAAAACAGGCCATTTTTTTTCCTTTTCAACCATTCCTGTGTGCTTTTGGATGTGTGCTTTGGGTCTTTGTCTTGCTGGAGGGCCCACGATCTTCAACTCAAACCAAGTGTTCTTACACTGGGTCGGACATTTGATTTTTAAAATTTCTTGATAATTCTCTGATTTCATGATTCCTGTGATACGGTCAAGGCCTCCAGTACCTGATGCAGCAAAGCAGCCCCAAACCATTATGGAACCTCCACCATGCTTAATTGTTGGTAGGGTGTTCTTTTCCTTGTAGGCTTCAAGTGGTTGCAATTAAAACTGCCTATTCTAAATATGACTGCATGATCATAGTAGCTAATGAAGTATAATTTACAAACCTTAATATGTGAACATTACTTCTGCCAAGTTTGAGTCTGATAAAGTGATGCAGAGCAAAGTTAGAGAGGTTTGTAAAGAAACTGTACTGCCACATTGTGTACTTAAACTTCATGGGGGCCAATAATGATGAGTAGGACTGTATCTGTAGGTGTAGATTTGATTTGCAGAGAACTTTTTGAATGATATACTGTTGACCACATTTAGATTATATTAATTTTTGATGTCTTTAATAACAAATCTATTCCATAACATCCATTTCAAAACCTTACATGACTAAGTATTTTATACATTTGGTAATATTGATTTATTTTACAGAGAAAAAAAACGTATTAAGGTGCTTATGTAATAAAACAACATGATTCTGAGGTTATATTTGCTTACAGATGCAGCCACTTCCATTTTCCATCAGATTAAACAGGACAGACACAGCCACACGAACATATAAGACATTATTACATTTAACAAACACAGAACACCAAGAAAACACGCCGTTAAACTAAACTCCAGACACCTGCAGCCAGAGAAGAAGCAGACAGATGCAGACTGTCAGTAAAAGGTGTCTTACCTTAGCTGTGATGTCATTAAACATTGAATTTGAGAGCTTCTGATCAGACCAGGGGGGTGCAAAGGGCCTCCATGTTTAGGGCAAAAAGAACTTTCCAGATCCTGGAGCTCTTCATACACGAGCTGAGTGAAGCCGAGGAGGATCAGATTCAGCAGGTTTTGGTCATTCTGGTTGGCCAGTTATGAATTTTGAGCACTTCAGTTTAAATCTTTTGGCTCAGACGAGTCGATAAAAATAAGCATCATCCAAATCGACCAATCAACAGCTGAGATAGAGCTCTCGGACTTTACCACATGAGGCTTTAATGGAGATGTTAGATCATCAATTATTACAGATTTTAGACTTATTTATGGGCATTTTAGCAAAAATGTCAAAACAACAATCCAAAAGAGGTTATTACATGGAGGAAGTGCTGCAGATGCATTTAAGCCACATTATAAATTATATTTTACTTTTATTTGACCAAATACATACATTTATACCATTTGCTCAATATTCAGTCTTTTTAAATTTTCTCCACTGTTAACATTTTGCCATAAATTATCTCTAATTTGGCTCTGTATCGTTTTATAAGAATAATCATTTGCAGAGATTATGTTCACTAAAGAGTTTTAAAGCTGATATTTCTCATTTCTAAGGGATATTAAGCATAAAAAGTGTTCTTTTTTTGAGACAGGCCTCTACTCTGACAGCATGGTGTGGATTTGCTGTTCATCATGAGACTGGGATCCACATTCAAGATTTCCTGCTGCTTAACAGAAGGTTTTTTCTTGAGCCATGATGGAGGGATTCATGATTGACTATTTGGATTCATGTTGGTGTTGGATGGATATATTTGTATATATATGTATATGTGTATTTTATATGTATATATGTATCTATGCATATATGTGTATCCATAAAATGAGGAGCTTTATGCTCTATTGTAAAGTGTGTTGAGATAACACTTGTTATGAATTGGAGCTATACAAATAAAGATTGATCGATTGTTCAAATCTCAGCTCAAGACAGCTCTGTTTAACTGTGCATATGACTGAAAGGATCTGATCTGCACTCTTCTCTTTAAATTTATTTTATTATGATTAATGTTAAATTCATTTTGTATTTTGATTTTAATGCTTTTTCTTGTTCTGTAAAGCACTTTGAATTGCCTCGTGTATGAATTGCGCTCTACAAATAAACTTGCTTGCCTTGCCTTAAAGCTGGGGTTGGCGATTTTGGAAAACTAGCATGAATTTGAAAGTAGCATCTCCTCAGGGCTCCGCCTAGCCCCACCCCCCGCTCACATGCACATGCGCAGCCGCTATATCCAGAAGACTGATTCAACTCCAAACCCTCAGCACAACGTGTTTGTTTTACACTACACCAAGTCATGTCTCAGTCAGCGGTAAGAAAACACCAAAACATTATCATAGTAAAGTTAAAAACAAACATGTAAAGTTAGTTAGTGCTCACAGCCGATGTTGATCGGGGTATAGGTAGTTCCTCTGACATTCTCCACACAGCTGTCAAGTCTCCTATTTTGGCCGTTAAACTACCGTATTTTACATATTTTCTCCTCTTTCCTGACATCCTCCTGTATCAGTATTCTCCTGTCAATCTCCCGTGTGATGATATAATAATAAAAACATTCCTCTGCCTCTCCAAACTGAGCTCCGTCTCTAGCCTGAATGGGGCGGTAATGCTCCAAAATGATGGATGCCAACCACCGAAGAAGAAGTCTCACGAGAACTGCCACCTGCAGTAGCATGGATGGCAGTTCTCGCGAGATTAGAGCCAACAGCGGAACAAACCAAGAAAAATAGAGTTTATTTTAGATTTCTTGTACACCTGTCTTAAAATGTGAGGGATACTGGAGCTTGGTTGGTGTTGTGGGACGGCTCACAGCGGACTTCCCTTATTTTCAAAGACAAAACTTGAAAGGTAAGCATTCTCCTGCGGAGTCTGTTCCCTACACGCTACATGCTACATGCTACACGCACTGTCTGTGCACGCCGGTAAAATGCACACGCAGCAGGCGGGCAGAATGGCGATGGGATTTGATTGGTTTAAAAACAGGTGTCCCGGCATGATTATTGGTTGGTGTTTTCCCTGTTTTACTCCTGCTGTAGATAGCGGATATTTTTCGCTCTGTTTTAAGAACACATTATGAGTTGATTACCATCGGGTCATAAAGACCATTTTAACCAGTATTACAAAAAGTGTATCTAAATCAGATCGCCAACCCCAGCTTTAAGGCAAGAATGAAATTTTCCAATTATTCTGACTTCGATCTTCATTTACTCTGTCCTAGTAACACATATACCGATAAATAAAAAATCACACACGTGTTACTTTTATTATGAGGCCAGAATTATTCAAACAGACCTTGTGTTTGAGGAGATTCACTCTGTTCTCTATGAATATTCATTCTGTTGAGCAAGCTTAAACCAATGGGGCTATACATTGGTGGTATTAGAATGTCATTTATGACCTCCATCGTGGAATTTTTTATTTTGCAGGTATATATATATATATATATATATATATATATATATATATATATATATATATATATATATATATATATATATAGAGAGAGATATAGATATATATACATTTACATACATATGTATATATACATATATATATATATCGTATATATATATGTTTATGTTTAGTGTAATAAATCAAGGCCCAAAGAGAGGAACGAGGCCCAGAGAGAGGAACGAGGCCCAGAGAGAGGAACGAGGCCCAGAGAGAGGACCGAGGCCCAGAGATAAATCAGTGGTTTCACTTTCACTCTGAGGAGAAGGAAGATTCATGAGGACTGTTTCACTGCCAAGAGAATAATGTCTGAGGTTATCTGCCAAACTCTGACCGACTGTTTTAGAAGGAGACTGTTTACATGGTGGAGGTCAATGGTAAAAGTCTGAGCCTCATACTTACTCTGTTAGAGAGCGAGATGTCTCAAACACGCCTGAGGCTCCTCCTCAAACTCTTCACGAGGTCCTCTGAATTCCAGTTTGTAGGCACAAATACTTACCTCCACCAGGGAGGTTATGTTTTCGGGAGAGTCTGTCTGTCTGTCTATGAACAAAATAACTCTAAAAGTTAAGGAAGGATTTTGATGAAATTTTCAGGAAATGTTCAGCATGGGAAAAGAAAGAACTGATTAGATTTTGGTGTTGATCTGGATCAGCGTCTGGCTGCCATGACGAAAAATGTGATTTCTGTGAATAACTACTGAACTAAAATAGATATTATGAATCCAGTTGCTAATGGTATGTTTTCATGGTCAAGGAATCTAAATATTTAGATGAAATAAAGGTAGGACTAATATTTATGGTGAAAATCACAATATGGGTGAGGACTGTGGTGCTGGCGGAGGTCTGCGCTCTCCGAGTGTTTTTCTAGTTTATAAATGCACTGAGAAATTTTGGCTAACCTGGTCCTGAACTTTACTGAAATAAAGCTCATTCTATTTTGGAGGTCAATGATTAATGGAGACTATTCTTAATAAAGGGTTTTAACGGACAGCAGAGTCATTTACAGCCCTTAGGGACACAAACGTACACAAACTCATGCCCAATGATCTTTACATGTGAACAGGTTGTATTGTCCTCTGACCTGGGGCTTCTTCAGAGCCATGCAGAGTCTCTTTTGGACCTTGAGGTGGGAACTAGTGATGGGAAGTTCAGCTCTTTTGACTCTTCATCTAAGATCTGTTGAAGCCCTAAATGTAAACTTAGCGTTGTAAAAATTGAAAGCTTGTAATCATAATTGCCTGATGTTGTGCATTCATTCTGTTATAAACCAATCTATACATTGGTGGTATTATATATATATATATATATATATATATATACATATATATAGATATATATATATATAGAGATATATATGTATATATATATATAGAGAGAGAGATATAGATATATATACATACATACATATATATATATATACATATATATATATATATATATATATATGTATGTATATATATATATATCCACACACATATATATATATAAATATATACACACACACATATATATATATACACACATATATATGTATATGTATATATACACACACACACATATATATATATATATATATATATATATATATATATATATATATATATATATACATATAAACATATATATCTATATCTATATATATATGGAAATGCTGTTATAGTGTTGCTTACGTTCTCCATGTGGTATGTGTGAACTAAGATGTAAAGCATGCTAACAACACTTAACAATAGCCTGGTAAACAGGCCATTTTTTCCAGCTTTGTAACTATAATGCTGATAACTCTGAGATGACGTCAGCCCTTCTTCCCTTTAGTCAGTTCTGGTGAAAATGCTACGCAGCACAAGACACAATCCAAGAAAGTGGAGAAACACTCAGTGGCTGGAAGTTGGCAGGGTTTTGGCTGGGAGGGGAAACTGAAGCAGCTGAATCTGTTAGCTCCTGTTTGTTCCTACACAGATGAGCACTAAGTGGACCAGAGGCCACATTATTTCCCTGAATGCTAAGCTAATTTGAACCACTTGTGTAATTCGCCTGACAGAATTATACTTCTGTTATCTAAGAGTTTACCTGAAACGCCAGACACACAGTCACAAATACTTCCCGACTCCATCTGAGAAGAGCCTGGAGACATTTTTTTCAGAGGTGAAACCTTTAAAACAGCAGCTGCTGATTGGACGATCGTTCTGTCAGTCACACTCATCACAGACCAATCCAGTGTTGCCAACTTAGCGACTTTGCTGCTAGATTTAGTGACTTTTCAGACCCCTTTAGCGACTTTTTTTCAAAAAAGTGACTAGCGACAAATCTAGCGACTTTTTCTGGTGTTAGTGGAGAGTTTTCTGGTGTTTTGGAGACTGACGTGAACGTATCGTTCTGCAGTTACTGTCCTCAACGAGCTACGGGCGCTCGCTGCCGTGAGCCCCTCCCCCGTCCCAAAGCACTCACAGGCGGTGACGTCTCACAGCCTCGTGCAGCCGTCCCAGCTGCAGGCAGAGCAGAGAGGAGACCCTCACCCCTCCAAGTCCAGATTGCAAATGAAATGGGCATGCGCAAAGCCGCTTTTGGCTTGCAGAGCGGGATCACTCTATCGCTGTAAGCATTTCACTCACTGCCAGAGTGTGTCTTTTTTTGGTCACTTTGCCGGTCCCAAGCCCGGATAAAGGAGGAGGGTTGGTTGCAGAGCTAGCAATTCCACCCCACATAACAGTCATGTGATTAAATTTGCTATTATAACATTTAACAATACAGGACAAAACAAGCATTAAAATCATTTAATGCTGTTAATGTTGAAGTTATTTTGTTTATTTGTAGTTCTAAACATATTTAGGGTGTTTTTTACTCACTTTTGTCTCTCCCACGATGTTATTCCTCTCTCCTACAGCGTCCATTACAATTCATGCAAATTGCTGACTATGCAAAATAGGTGATGACGTCATTTAGTGACTTTTAGCAACTTTTGGGACAGCCAATAGCTACTCTCCTTACTGAGGAGTTGACAACACTGGAGCAATCACATCAGGCCACAGTTTGACGTAGCAACCCTGTTGTTAGCCGTTAGCTTAAAGCTGGTGTCTACGATTTGAAACCGCAGCCTGCCCCTCCTTCCCTCACCTCTCCCCTCCGTGTTCCAAGATCCCGCCCCCAGCTCGTGTCGCCTCATATAACCCCCCTCCGGCAGAGCTACGAGCGACTAGCATAATATATCAGCAGCAAACTCAATCAAAAACAGCTCAGCTCAACTGAAAGTATCAAACACGACAGACATCCCCCTTGTAACACACAGCAGTAGCCATTTCAACTGGACCGGCGGCAATGCGGGTCTGGCGCCGCCAGAGCGGAGCCGAGTGTGGGGGAGGATTTATCTTTCTCAGCCTGTCCTCCCCAGCTCAGCTTACAGTGCTAACGATTAGCGGCTAACAGGCTAACCTGCTCCCCTACAAGTTATTAGCCCGTGCAGGCACAAACTAACCAGAGTAATTCAGCAGACATCTCCCACTGTAGTAAACAAAGCCATTACCTGATCAACCAGGGGCGAAACGGCCGATGCTGAAGGTCTGACGGCGGCTGAGGCTATTCGTAAGGCCGTTAGCCCGCTAACAGAGCCTCAACCATGGCCAGAGCTCCGTTGGGGCCCAAGGGAGAGGAGGCGGATTCGGGTTTTGCGCTAGGCTTTTTCCGGCTCCATGATAGTTCAGTAGCTAACGCTGCTAGCTGCTCACCGGAGGTAGAGGGGAGGAGGCGGGACCATGGGCAAGATGCTGCGTACTGCGTAGTGAGGGAGACGAGGATTGGATGGACTCACGGACCAACTCACGGACCAATTAATAGTTGCAGGTTCTTAGGTTTGATTGGTCAGCTAGTATGCAGCTTTTCAGCGGATATACTGAATGGATTTTTTTCGTTCTTTTTGGTCTTTATACTGTGTAGATAGGACCATAGGACCATAACAGCCTTATAAACGGTGTTATTAATATGTACAAAGCTTCCAAATCGTAGACCATAGCTTTAAACTATGTTTCAGTCCTTAAAGAGGACATATCATGCTGATGCATGATTTAATACTTACATATAATATAATAAATTTGAAAACAAGACCTTACACCCCCTTAATTTTCAAAAAATGAGATATTGTATTTTTTCTGATATCCTAGAACGAGATTTGATGCCTCTGAAAATAGGTCATTGCGAGATGTCCACGAGATTTCAAACGTCGTGATGTCACGAGGTACCTTTCTTTTTATTGGAGTAATCTGATAAAACACTTCCTCCTCTGTGATGTCCGTTAGCCACAAAACCGTCACCGAGGAACACATCCACCAGCAGCAGTATATAGATTCGCTCACTCTACCTCATTACCAGCTCTGGCCTGTAGGGGGACTCAATACGCGGTCGCTGCTTTGAGCCTGCCGGAAAATACAGTAGAAGAAGAAGGACAGGCTGGCTCTACCCCCGATAGAACTGACCAATCAGAGCACAAAGGGCTGTGACGTTGCGAGGTAACTTTAGGTCATCCTTGAGACGAAGTGTTTCAACAAGAGCTTGATAATGGCCTAAAATGAGGATTTTGAGAACGCTATTGTGGGGCAATGAAGGAACTAAATGACTTGTACTGAGGGCAGAAATGCTTTACAGGCATCCTAGTCTGGCATAGTGAAAAGGAGAAACAAGCATGATATGTCTCCTTTAAACTATTTTCTCACATTAAATTAACCACACAGATGGATCATTTAACATTTATATGTGACATGAACCTGGTCAACTTCACCCCCACCAAATTCTCCAGGTAAACTTTTAAGGAGAGCAGGTATCTCTGAGTAACCATGACGACGTTAGATTAACCGGCATCGTCAGCAGAGGATTTTCACATCCCTCCCAGAAGAGCTAAAACATGTAAAAGCTTTAATTGATGCTCTTTGCTCCTCTTTTTAAATAGAAATTTGGTCCATTTCTGATAAAACTGCAGATATTAACAAATCCACGGAGACGCCTCAGACATGCCGTCACGTCTTCAGTGTCCGCCTCTCTTCTCTGATTGGCTCTCCAGCTTTTGGCCATGAAGTCGTAGAAGACTGGAGCTTGGAAAGATGGACCTGTGTGATTTCAGACTATGAATTATAAATGATCAGGAAATGTTCAGATGTACAACTGTTTGATTTGTCTCATGGTGTTTGATCCTCTTTATCTAACAGCGAGCATTTAAAAAAAGAATCCAGGTTTACTTCCATTCTCATTAAACTCACATGCATCACTCAGACCAGAGTTTCTGTATACTGATCAAATTATAAATGATCAGGAAATGTTCAGATTGTTTGATCCTCTTTGTCTAACAGACTAATGGAGCATTTACACTTCAATCAATCAAGAATCTTTACTTTGTATAGCCAATTCACAAGTGTTATCTCAACTCACATGCATCACTCAGACCAGAGTTTCTGTGTCTGCTCTGACGAACAGGATGACATTGATGATGTGTTTCTGTGAATGATGAACTCACTTCTCCCATGAGCGTCTCTCCTTCGATACAAAGACTAATGGACTTTTTCACTCTTCTCTGCTTTTCTAGTCTTTATGACTATTCAGAGCTCTTTAACCTACAGGTCACACCTACCTGTTCACACACATTCACTCTCTGATGGTTCTATCTCTATGTGGTTGTGTTTCTGTGTTAGCTTACACAGCCTTACTCTTTCAGACCAGTGGGAGCACCTATGGTTTCAGCGTCTTGCTCAAGGACACACCGGCATGTGACAAACCGAGCTGGGCTCGAACTGGCAGCCTCTGATTGTTGGTCGAGGGAACTACACCAGACTAACTCCTGATTTATTCCTATTTACTCCGTTATTACGGCTCCCGTCTGTGGATCGGTCTACCTGAGGACCTGAGAGCAACTAGTGTTCATATTTTTAAAAGAAAACTCAAGACCTACCTTTTTAATCTGGCTTTTAGCTGATTGTATTTATTGTTATTTTACGTTATATTTTAACTTATTTTAACCCTTTTATTTTGTTTTATTCCTACATTTCAGTTCAGATTTTTTTATTTGGAATTTTATTCTTTGTTAAATGCTTTTCCTTTTATTATCCTATTTTAGCTGATTTAATTATGCACCTGATGTTACACTTTCTCATTTTACCATATTATTAATCTAACTTTTATTCGATACTGTTATATTATTTTATTTATTTATGTTTTTACACAGTTATTTATCTTACCCTCTAGTATTTTTGAGTATTTTTAAGTATTATTTTAGTTTTAGCTCCTGTGTTTCCTCAGTCCTCTAATTCTGTTTTCTGTCTGAATTTCTTTTTTATGTTTTTGTGTGTTTGAGTAAGTGAGTGTGTGTATTGAATGTGGTTTGGGGGAGGGGGGATTGTGGGGGTCTTATGTTTTCTTTTTATGCAATTATGCAATTTTCTGCTTTTTATTCCACTTATTATTTTATTTTATCTTTTCCTCATGTAAAGCACTTTGTATCACAAAGTCCTGTATGAAAAGCGCTATACAAATAAAGTTTGTTTGACTGATTGATCATTTCCACCAGGAGCAAAACCTGCTGGCAGCATTTCAGCGCTGCTCCAAAGAGTGCTGCCCAGGCTTTTGTCCCGAGGTCACAAGATCACCAGAGAGTTCAAACTCTTTTGAGAGATCACGCAATAAACCAACAGCAGGCGCAGAAGACTCTCCTGATGATCATTTTGTTGCTGCAGTATGATCATGTTAAAGGTTGACAATGCGTCAGGCTCTTTATTCAGATAAAAACTTTTTTCCATGGTGAAAAACTTTCTCTGTGACCTCTCTTTGACTTCAGGGCTGATGGGAGCAGAAATAAAGTCTTTGCAGAAGACTGAAGTGCAGCTTTATCCTGCAGAGGCTCGATGCTCTGTGATGTTTTAGTGTCTGACTTCCTGTTGGTGTGATCCTGTAGACACACCGTCACCTTAAACACAACTCTCACACTGATGGAACTACAGCCATATTATACTGAATATTACATCATATTCATGTTGCAGTGCGTTTGATCTGTGTTGCATTAATTCAGGTCAGATCCTTTCATGGTTATTTAATTTTTTGTTTACTAATCAGAGATTTTTACAAATGGATCTGGACCACAGCAGGTGACTCTGTGTGAGTCTGTGGTCAGTGCTGTCAAAAACAGTGGGCCTCATGAAAACATATCAGGCCCCACAAACACAGGCCACACCGACCCCGCAGAGCTGCTCAAACTCTACCATTATAATAGTTATAAAAAACTATTATAATGGGCTTGTAGTGAACAGCAGTGTTACAACATGAGTACGCTCTCCAGAGAAGACAAACTGACAAAAACAAAAATGAGGAGTGGACAAACAAAGTCAAACAAACTGAGCACTGTAAGAAGGACACACGTTAGTCAGTAGAGCTGCTGTTCCTGTTTCTAGATGCACATACAACCTTCATCTGAATGAGTTCTGTTTGTGTCGTGCATCATCCTTTTCCCTAAAAATGCTGATTCCTGTTTACATGGAGATGGCACAGAAAATGTTTCAAAACTTTTCACTCTGGACTCTGAGGTGGGCTTTACACAAGAAGACTCCGGTAAAATAAACTATCGATCTGGTGATGCTGACACACGGAGACGTGTATTTGTCCATGACTCTGCATCTTTTTTGAAAACAGGTCTGCAGGTGGATATCTGGGTATTCATCTTCATGCCGTAGTTGGTATAAACCAGGCATGTCCAAAGTCCGGCCCGGGTTCAAATTTTCACGGGCCCGCAGTCTCTGTTATAAAATCAATTATATGTGGCCCGCCTTTACCGTTGACTGCTGTATAAAATACTCCTGTACAAAAACCTATTTTACATTTCACCAGAAGATGGCAGTAGTGCTGTGGCCACATTCTTGTGGCACGTGACACCTGACCTTTAGTGATCATTTCAGCCCATCCCATTTCAAACATGGTGACTGTAGCTAAACAAAGAAAAGTTGACAGCGAGTGCCGCCGATTCCAGAACAAGTGGAAATTGGAGTATTACAACTGTGTCTGCCTAATTTGCCACGAGACTGTAGCTGTTTTCAAGGAATTCAATGTCAAGACAAAACAAGCTAACTACGACAAACTAACTGGGGACAAACTTAAATATCAATTAATTAATTTACCTCAGTTTTGAATATGCACTGGCCACTGTTTTGAATTTAAAAGTTTACAGTGAGCATTCAATAGTGACTAATATGTCCTGTTTCAAAGATATTAGATATGTTTAATCTTGTTTTTTCCACACGGACTTTTTCCTTATTTTATCTGGTCTTCAAATAGGAACAAATGATTTTGGTTAACTTGAAAATGAAAAAAAATGTATGTATGCCAATGCCACGTCTGCCATTTGCAATAAAAATGTCATTAAATAGTTCATTTGTGTTTAATATTATTGGGTCAAAAAATGTCAGGCTGAATGGTCGGCCCCCGCACATTTTCACCTTACCAAATCTGGCCCTCGTGGCAAAAAGTTTGGACACCCCTGGTATAAACAGATAAGTCTGAGAAAGACGGTGACCTCATAGCACCCCTCCTCCTCCCCGCCCCCCAACCCACGCTGTCACGAACAACAACAACAACAACAACAACAACAACAACAATGGCGGCAGCCGGGCTGATTCTGATCTTGTTCCAGCAGCTACAAATATTGCTACGATTTTTATACCAACATTTGCTCACAGAACACCAACAACACCAGCTACAGCAACAACAGCAACAAGTGCTCATGCAGAGACGCAGCATGTTACGTGCATGAGCACTTGTTGATGTGAAATCACCTCGGAGCAGAACCAGATGGGCAACCCCACAGGATTTGGCTTGTCATGTAAATGCACAAGCCGATGTACAATACGATGTGTAAACAGTGATACATGTTTTGATGCCGACGCCAAGACAATACGGGGCCGTCCTCGTGTGAGGAGGGCCTGGGTTCAAAAGTTTGCAGATTCAGGCTCTTTGGGCACCGTGCTCGTGTAAACAGAAGGAACAAACGCTGTGAAGACTCTTTGTTTCATTTCATTCATGCCACAGGAGAGTATAGTGCTGCATGTGAACACTTCTGTCTGACTGTGCTGTGCTCTCGGCTTCTTCTCCATGATCTGACATTAATGAAGTCTTAAATGGATGCAGTTAGTAGAGTAGTATTTAAAGCATTTTTGTGGAGATGTACGTGAGTATAACTCACTGGCTCATGTAAGTTATTATCCTGTTGCTGAGTTCAAGTATTTCTTATTTATTCCCACTTCTGTCATCATTGCTGGATGTGTTAACTTTAAATATGACACATACACACTTTCACAAACATATAACAACGATTTTTCTTCTTTTAGTCAATTAGAGATAAGCTGGTATTAATCTCAGTCATTGTTCAAGCATGTAGATACATACTTCTCTAATCATAAATAAGAAAATTGAAGAATGTTTTCATGTGGTAGCTGTGATTTCTCCAGAGTTCTGACTGTCAGTGCAGAATCAAACCAGTCCAGGTTTACATGCATCCGTCAGCGGGGTGATTGATTTCCTGGGCATCACTGTTTACTGCAGCACTTGCACTCAGAGCATATTGTCCGCTGCTGGGACTCACGGTGAAGAGGAACAGCAGCTCCAGTAGGTGTGAGAAATGCTTTCAGGCCGGTGCCAGCTGGTTAAGTGTATTAAATTGGAGCTGAGATTTGATTTCACAGTGTGATTAACGTTTGGCTGTAGAAGTGCCCTTAACATGTTTAATCATGTAACAGAGGTGGCTTTGCGTGGTGTTGTTAAATAATGCTGGAGTACCATCTGTGCTCTTCCTATCTGAGCCTAATTACTGTGACAATTAAAGAGTTCCTGTTGCTAACTGGGACTTCTCATTTCCTCTGAAAAATGGAAGGCTGTGGCTCCAAGAATGAGCCTCGAACAAGCAGCTCAGTTTGGGTTTTGACGAATATTTAGACTTTTCCACTGTGCTGCAAATCCTCTGTGTTACTTTGGATTAAAGTCTTGCATAAATAGAATAGAAAAGAACTTTATTTGTCATTGCAACAAGTATAATGAAATTGCAAAAGCCCTTCAGCCAGTGCAAAACAGTGTGAGACAAATACGATGAAGTACGGTGCAAACATAAGTAAAATAAGATAAGAAATACAAATAAAATGAAAAATAATACAATAAAAATATAATAAAATAATAAAGGTAAGGTGCAAAATAGAAGAACAAACTATGATACAGTAAGTAATAAGAACAAGGTGTAAGAGCAGTGGAATGGTACTGTACAGACATGAAGTTCTGTTTAGAAACACAACGGAGGGCAATCACACTATAAATTCTTTTACAAATAGAAATAACTCAAGTTCGTGTGATTATGAAAAGTTTCACTAATTTTATTATTTAATTTAGTGGGAGGAAGCAGTGTGCTTGGAGAGAACCCATGCATGCTCATGAAGAACATACAGACCTGCTGTGGTGCATGTACACCACCTGCTGCACCACCATGGTACCTCTGTTTATTTCTCATTCGTGTCCTGACCTGCCTTATGGCACAGGTGATTCAAATCATCAGCTGAAGCTCTGAGCCAATCAGATCCTGCCACGACCTGTCCAACCAATAATTCTGCTGCTGTAATAATTTTAAAATCCTGTCTTTGCTCCTCAATCAATTAATTAAACTTTATTTATATAGCACTTTTCTAGTTTGAAAACAGTTTCAAACTAGGCACCTGTCAGGGGAGCACAGTGTTGGATTGGAAAAAAACACCTCTGCACATGAGCAACTTATTACAACAAACACAGAGACGAGCACATGGGGTCAAAAAGAGGGGGGCAGTGGGGGCGTTGATTTGAAGGAGAAACCTGTGACCTTGTCTTAGCTAAGACCTCACAAAGTCTCTATTGTACGATAAGATGACTGTACGGCCTTGAGAGAGAGAGTTTCTGATCCACAGCAAAGTTCACAGGATGAAGGAGTGGAGGGGGGATCGAGCCTCTGTTAGCAAAACATTCCAGGAGAGTAGAGATATGCCAGCTCAAGGACAGACGGGAAGCCAAAACAGACAGAGATAAGGAATAGTTTGGGTCAGACCGACTGTAATTTTCCATCAGCCTTTCTAGTCTTTTGGTCTCTGGATGATGTTCTGAATCTGTGGGACAATTCAGCCGAGCCAAGCTGTCAACTTCTCTAAGGTGTTGTCCTGCTTAAGAAAAAGTTCGAGAATCGCATCAAGCTTGTGATTGAGCTCACAAATCTCTTGAGTCCGAGTGTTGACAGCCCTGCACATTCCTTCAGTCATGACGGGCAGCTTCTCAAGAGCCAAAAGTGCTGCCATCGTTTTCTTAACTGTGTGATAGATCAGGAAACTGCTAACTCCAAACAGCAAGAAACCTGTTATCAGAAATCCAATTATGTAGTCATCTTCCACGTCCTTGATGGACAGAATCGACAGGCACACAATCCTCCACTTCCCCCAGGAGTCCATCGTGTACCCAGCCAGGAAAGCACCATTGGGATAGGCAAGTTCTCTTTTACCCGCTCTTCTGGTCAAGAAAACTTGGTCAATGGCGTTGAGAGACCAGCTGATTAGTCCATGACTTTAGATTTTGGAAAAAAATGCAGAGAGAGGCTGCAATAGACACGACAACACAGCAGGGCAGATAAGAGCAGGGAGCAGAAAGAAAAGAATCCATCCCTGTTTAGAAGCAGAAGAGAGTTATGTGTTATTGTGTGTGTGTGTGTGTGTGTGTAAGCCTGTGACCTTGTCACTACTTCAGTCCCACCCGCTGTCTCTGCCGACTGATAACTGATGCCAAGCCCTGATCCAGAGAGAAGTTCAGCGGAGGGGAATCGAGCTTCTCTGCAGAACATCCAGGAGAGTGGACAGATATGAGCCTCCCAGGCCGATGTAGGGGGGTCAGTGATGGTAACAGCTGTTTTAGGGTCAGGCTGACTCTAATTTTCTGTTTGTCTTTAGTCTCTGTGCTGCTCTGATTGGTTTGTTCCTATTATCCAAAATTGGTGGCCATTTCACCGGAGCTGTCAGCTTCTCCAAGGTGGCATCCATCTTACACAGGACTTCAAGAATCACATCTGATCATGATTGAGCTCACATGAGGCGTCAATCTGAGTGATAGATCAGGAAACTGCTAACTCCAAACAGCAGAATACCTTTAATCATAATTCAATTATGTAGACGACGTCAACATCCTCAACAGAAAGTATCAACACTCCACTTCTCCCAGGAGTTTATCTGCGAATGTTCTGTCAGTGCATGAGGGTTCTCTTTACTCAGTCTACTAGTCAAGAAAATTTGGTCAATAGCGTTGAGAGACCAGCTGATCCAACTCCATGATTTTAGGGTTTTGGAGAGAAATGCAGAGAGAGGCTGTGATAGTTCAGACAGAAACAAAGACAAGAGGAGAGCAGGACAGGAGAGAGCACGAGAAAGCTGAAGGGGTTAAAGGTGAATAATGTTTAAATTTCATTGGGAACATTTTTTTCTAAGATTCAGTTGTTAAATTTTACATCACTCCATGGATTTTTGTTTAATAGTGCAGTGAGAAAGTTTGTTTTTGCTTTTTATTGACACATAAATGTTTCAGATCATAAAACAAATGTTATCAGGCAAAGAGGAGTCAATTCAAAAAGCAGTTGTTAAATGATTGCTTCATGTCTTAAAGGTGCAGTGTGTAGAAACCTGCATTTTAGTGACATCTAGTGTTCAGATGTTGGAATGAACCCGTCTGTTTCTAAAACATCACATCACTAATGCTGCGTTCCAGGCAGCCTGTAACTCAGTTCTGACCTAAAAGTGTTCCAGACTAATTACGACTTTGGTTAAAAAACAAAACAAAACATGGCAGCCATTATCAGACTTCTGCTTTATCAGTTTGATCATTTGGGTAAAACAGAGGAGGGGAAACAGCACATAAGGGAACAGAAGCTTTTGCTTTACAGTATTTGTCATTATTTAGAGGCGGCCATATTGATTAGGCAGTGATGTGACGTCACAAGTCGGACCTTGGAGTACAATCGGTCTGGTACGAGTTCACGGGTCAGAAGTTATGAGTTCGACTGCCGTTCCAGTGCAATTTCACGAGTTACAGGTGGGAAAAACACGAGTTAGGGGTTACCTGGAACGCAGCATAAGAGACGAGAGCCGGTGAAGACCAAAAAGGATCATGAACAGGGCATCATTTACAACAGTGACCAGGTGAGGGTTTGTCATTCATATTTATAACTATTATTCTGATAGATTATAGGTCAGTTGACATAATGATTATAGGTTTGGTAAACTTTTGTAGACTCATATTAAAAAATCTTTTTTCACTCTTTTTGTCCCTTAAACCCACCCGTAGACAACATGGAGGATCGTTATGTCAGCCTCCACAGAGGGGAGACCCACGGTACAGAGATATAAAAAGATTTGTTTAACTTAATAAAAAGAAAACCAAAGTGTTATGAGGATGGCTGTACCCTTTTTGACAGACTTTACATAGATAGAAACATTATGTCCCATATTCACCGTTTCTGTTCAGAGAAATGTTGCCAACTTCTACACACGACACCTTTAAGGGATGAACGTTTTCCAAACTAACCAGGCCCTTTGTGAAAAAGTAATCCTCACCTCGTCAAATGATTAAATAAAAGTGATAAACTGTGAAGTTTTCTAAAAGGTCTAAAAAGAAACAGTTTATGCTCCAATCTAAAGAAATTCAAGAACATTGAGAAACAAATAAAATGACATCTGTCAGTCTGAATAAGGTTAAAATCCACTTTGCAGACTTTGGTGAACCACAGTGAGAGCCGTTACCCACACATACAGAAAACTGGATCAGTGGTGAACCCTCAGGGGTGGCACTGCACTGCAGGCCTCACTGTTAGGGCCAGAGTTCATGGTTTAACAAAGAAAACTGGATCAGTGGTGAACCCTCAGGAGTGGCACTGCACTGCAGGCCTCACTGTTAGGGCCAGAGTTCATGGTTTAACAAAGAGGGAGAAACTAGGCAAAGATGGGAACCATGGGAGAGTAAAGAAGAATAAGACTTGTTTCATATTTGCCACAAAACATCTTGAAGGCTTTTGGAGAAACATTCTGTGGACAGACGAGACAAAAGATGAACCTTCTGAAAGTGTGCTGTCGTTTCTTCTGGTGTAAAACAACATTTCAGAAAAATCCCACCAGACCAACAGTGAAGTGTGGTGGTGGTGTGATGGTCTGGGGCTGCTTTGCTGCTCCAGGACCTAGACAACTCGCCCTTGATGGACGGCGAATTCTTCTCTCTACTGGAAGATCCTGAGGGCAAACGTGCACGACTTTAAGCCCAACACAAGATGGCAGGACGATGATCCAAAGCACAACAGTAAGCCCACCTCAGGCTGTCTCCAGAAAAACAAAATGAAGGTTTTTCAGTGACAGAGTCAAGTACCAGACAACTGCCCAAGTCCCTCCGATCCGAGTCTCAAGCAAGTCTGGAGTCATTTGAGTTATGACAGGTCGAGTCCCTCACCATTGTTCCCCAGTCCACCCAAAAAGCACTCAGATTTTTATCTTGAAGAGAGAAACCTGATCTTCCCACACATACAACACACCTACACCCTCTTTACTAACGTTAGCTTTGCTAGCTTCATATTGACCACAGGTCGGGCTAACGTTCCTGCCATATTGACCTATGGCAGGAACGTTAGCTACCTGACAAACGTCTGCAGGTTTCACTTACTTGGCCTCATGTGTCCTCAGGTGGTGGATAAAGTTCGATGTTGTGCCCTCTTTTTCGCTTATCGAAGCGTTGCAGGTCGTGCACTTGGCGTGTCTTTGTTTTCCATCTGATTGAAATTCTTATAGGCAGAGAAAATAACTTTGGGCACAGAGGACATGGCAGTTGCCCTGCCCACTGATCATCACTGTAGCAGAAGCAAGTGTGTGGTAGGAACCTATGTGTGTAGTACTGTGTTGTGTGAGGGACAATAATAGGTGACGGACCAGTGTACTGTGAATGGAGCATCAATAAAGTGAAGCTAAAGGAAAGAGCGGCGTGTATCTCCTGTCTGGCTCTTCATATAAAGCCTGAGTGCAATTTTCAGAATCATGTTGTCTCAAGTCAGGTCGAGTCTGGAGACATTTTCTCCGGAGTCCGAGTCGAGTTGCAAGTCGTCTCATTAGCAGCTCAAGTCGACTCAAGTCCGAGTCCAATTGTCTGTAAAGTACAGAGTTGAATCCACCTGAGATGTTGTGGTGTGACTTTAAACATACACAAAACACCTGCCCAGTCCATCCATCTGTTAAACTTCAGGTCAGTGTTCAGAAGAACTGTTTCTACATTTATTGTTGTTTTTTTTGTTTTGATGGGGGTGTGATTTATTGACTAAACAACACAATTGATGATTAGAAATGACAGTTCATATCAAGCTCTATGACATAAACATTAATTTTAAATGGCCGATAATATTAATAATAATAAAAAACATTTTATTTAAAAGCTCCTTTCATGACACTCCAGGATAAAAACAACAACAAAAAAATGAACAATAAAGCATAAAAATCAGAAACTCACAAGTTGATGTTAAATGGAGTATGTAGTCGTGAACAGGTGGGTTTTGAGTCTGGATTTAAAGAAGGATCAAGGGTTCAGGTTTCAGAGGTCAGGAGGGAGAGAGTTCCAGATCTGTTCCCCATGAGGCCTGCAGAGGGCAGAGAGAGTTGGAGTGGACATGTGGAGGAGGTCTGACAGACAAGGCAAAAACTTAACAGGTTTGGTTTGGCACACAATGATATTGTCATCAGAGTGAACCAGGTCCTTCAGAAACAGTTATGATTGTTGTAGGCATCAAATAGTCTGACAGTTTTAGTTTTACTTTGTTACTTTCCTATTATAGTGCAGACAGTGTTAAATCAACAAAGATTCTTTATTTTAAACCATCTAGTTTCTGGTTAGCAGAAACTGTTTATGCTGAAACTAAAAAAAATGACTTCTCATTTTAAAAAAGTTGTTTGTCAAAAGAAAATCTGAGTTTTTACTTTCATACACCTTCTGTCTTTTTCTCACAGGTGTCTTTGGGAGTTTAAAGTTTCACCTTTAAGAAGATGATGGATTAGAAATGATCTTTTTCTATTCAGGCAGGGTCAGTGTGTCAAAGACCGGTCTGACAGCAATTTTAGTGTTCAGGTATCTATAATAAAATCACAAGAAAAGGGCAGGAGTAACAAAGAGATCAATAAAATGTGCAGCCTCCTTACTTTGAAGACAAAGTTTTGTTGCTGAAATAACTTCATGTAAAATCCAAGGGCAGTAAAACAGACTTTTATTCATTCACAACTGAACCAATAATGACATAAAAGATGGTGCATCAGTAAGTGGAATAAGATCTGGACCATGTTAATGAGAAGGAACTTTTTTTAATTTAATGTGGGCAGTTTAACAATGTTTAAAACTGACAATAAAATGCCAATTCATTCTAAAAATGTTATTTTTTTAGTTCACCACAAAATATATTTCATCTTTATTTGGAGTGGATATTTAAGGGTCTGATTGTATTTATTTATTTATTTTTTAAAGAATAAAGGCACTCTTTTAAACCTAAATAATAGAGAAGGGGTAGTTGCTGCACTCGATGAAGACGAAGGTTCACTTTGGTTACTGGGCTTCAGCTGGAGTCGGTGATGCATACATGTCAAAATTATATCCAAGCTGAACATGCATTAATATTTAAATCTAACATGGGTCAACACAGAAATGTGTGCTGACATTTAACAGAGCTGTAATCAGGGTCAGTGGAGCAGAGTCTTCATGTTACCATGTCAGTCGGGTGTTTGAGGTTTTAAGGTGGAAACTAATCAACAGAAAATATTATTTAACTGTAGCAGAGGACAGGCAGGCGTCACCTGGTTTAGGTGAGCTGATCCTGTCGGGACAACTCAGGCTCCTCATAATAATAAAATTTTTCTGCCATGATCATCTCATGTCCTCGTAAAGTCCGGATCAGACAGATATTAATGCTGCTGCCATGACTTTGGTTTAGCTGTTGTTACTGTTGGCTCTGCTTTACTTCAGCACCTCAGATATGGTTTAAGATATATATATATATAACATTATAAACTGTCAGAATATAACATATATATATATGTATATATATATATATGTATATATATATATGAATATATATATATATATATATATATATATATATATATATATATATATATATATATATATATATATATATATATATATATATATATATATATATATTAGGGGTGCAACAATACATGTATCTGTATTGAACCGTTCGATACAGTGGCCACGGTTCAATACACCTTTGAACCGAACGATACGCTATTATGTATTTATTTATTTGATCAATTTCTGACGAGGCGCTATGTGCTGAAAGTTCAGTGAATCTGCGTTCGATTACTCCGGGCTGCATTGTCGAGCACAGATCCGCTGAGCTGCGCGTGCAGCACCTCCCCTTTCATTCGGCTCAGAGCTGTAGAGATAGCTCTGATTGGGCTAAGCTGCTGAGACAGAAGAGGCTACGGGACGCTACGGCGCTGCTACATGGAGAATGCTTTACCTTCAGCTGAAACTGAAGACCCTCCACTATCATTCAGATCTGGCGTATGGCCAGCAATGCCACTACGAGCTGCCGCTGCCACAGATCGTGCTTGCTGTCTCTCCATTTGGGACTACTTTGGCCTCCGTGTTAAGTATGACCCTGATGGTGAGCGTGTCGTGGACAAAACACAACAGAATGTTGGAAGTGCAACACGATGCTAAGCTACGTCGGGGGAAAACAACAAACACCTCCATCATCCCGGGGTTAAAACAAGTGGAAACAGAGAAACAACAAGCAGCACTCATGCTACAGACTTTACCTGGGTCATTTAGACAGCCTTTAGCACATGATTCAAAGAGGGCAAAGGAAATTGACCGAGTCATAACTACTTTTACTGCTGTCCACATGAGACCCTTTTCTGTTGTGGATAACGACACTTGATACACTTATAGCTCGTTCTTTGTAATATTTACTCTGCTGCTAAGAATGCACCACATAAGATGGGTGACTTCTCTATTAGATTCATTTAATTTTTACTTATTCTTATTTTACATGGTATATAATGACTGTTTTTTAATCTCTAACAGTGCAATACACTTCAGTCCACATAAATATTTGTAGTAGTTATAGGTCACTTTTAACTGACAGTGTTCATCGATGTTTCTTGTATTCATATTTATTTTTTATACTATTTATTCTGGCCCTAATAATGTTTATATTTTTATACACTTATTCATTAACAATATCACTGTGTGTTGTTACAATCCAGGAGGCAAATGAAACGAAATTTCATTCCAAGTGCTCTGCTGTGTAATTTGCATACTGACAATAAAGGAAGTCAAAGTGTCAGTGATGTTTTTGTTTTTTATGGATCTAAGTATGCACTGAAGAATGTGCCTGGTTTAGCTGCAAGAGGTACATTTAATTCAATTAAAAAAATATACTCTGAGTTAAAACAAATGTTGGTTATTTTAATAAACCACAAGTAAAAAAGGCATTGAAATTTATCATATTTTGTATCGAAAATGTATCGAACCATGAATTTTCTGTATCGTTGCACCCCTAGTATATATATATATATATTATATTTCTTACTATCATTATATATCATAGTGTCAGTTCGAACTGGACTGGATCCTGCGGCCTTTGGACTGATGGTGTGTGACTACAGAATAAACCTCCAATGCCCCATAAAGCAAACCAAAGGTACTTTTCTGAGCAACAAACTAAAAGATATAATTGTTGTTTTTATTTAATTTTATTTTAACCAGTCATGCCACACTGATAATAAGATTATCTTTAATTAAAAGTAACTTGCTGGGGTGCTGGTTTGGCGTAGTGGTTAGCACCCCATGTACTTGCTTCTGCTGGTCCAGGTTTGAGTCCCGCCTGTGACCAGTTTGCAGAGTGTCCTCCCCTGCTCTCTCTCCCCCTTTCACAAGCCTGTCCACTGTCTCTCTCCTATCAATAAAGGCACAAAATGCCCAAAAATATACATTGAAAAAAAAAAGTAACTCGCTGATTTTTTAAAATCTTGATTATTAATGATAATTGGTGGTTGTTTGGGTTCATGTAAAAAAATTCTACCCCAGAAAATTCTTCATAAAGAATTTCACAGTAATGTTTTTGTTTTTGCTTCTGCCTATTTTACTGTGAAACACTTTGATAGGCCACTGGCTGTTTTCACTGTGCTGAATAAACAAAGATGACATTCACATTTTAGCTGATGAAACGATTTGTATTTGTAAAGAATGAATAAAAACAGTTTAAAGACAAACTGGCATTTATCCACTTTTCTTAATGTAGTGAATTTGGTCTGTGCTCATGGAGACAACAATTACCTAATGACAGATTTTATCATCTTCACTTTGTAATTTGACTGAAGTAAAAGACCACATTACTCCTGTATTAGCTTCTCTGCACTGGCTTCAATAACATCTAGAATAGAATTCACGATTCTTCTCCTCACCTATAAAGCTCTCAGTGGACAGGCACCAGTCTATCTTAACAATTTCATGCATGAATTATTAAATCACCAAGGAATACTTTTAAAAAATTTTTTTTGAGACATGTTAAAAAACATGTTATTTTTTTTCAATGTTATATTTTGAGGAAGTTGTGCATCTGACCACTACAGTAGACATCCAGCACCAACAGTATAAATAGTTATTTAGTGGAGTTTATTAAAGATTCACAAATATGTCTTTGACAAACATTTATTGAGAGTAAATAAAAGAAAAAGCAAAATCTGGTGTTTCTGCTGTTTAATCATTCACATGCGAATTACACCAAAACTTAGAGTAAAAAAATACAACATGATGTGAAATCTGTCCAAAGGTAAAATACAAAAGTTACCCTTTGTTGGAAATTTTGGATTTATGATGAAATATCTTAATATTGTAAAATGTGCAAAGATTTTTTTTTTTATGAAACTTGTGAGAAGAGTTAGGGAATTCACCACCTGGTAGTTGGACATGATACTGCGACCTAAAGGCGGGACATTTTTCCCCAAATTTCTGTCTACTGTAGTGGACACCATGTATAAAATGTTTAAAGAGCTTGTAGTGCCGTACAACCTCTAGAACATAACGCCTCCCAAATGCTGGCCCTGCTTGGTACCATCAGTCTGTAGAAGTAAGTAGTATGGGTAGCTAGAAAGAGATACATTACCTCGTGGCTTTGCATCCTGTAAGTTGTTGAAAAAAGAAGTTGTAAAGCAATGCAGAGTTCTGACAAAGATCCATGCTGCATTTACCACAACAAACAAACACACTTTGGCTTCACGTCTCCGGTGCGTTCCAGTTGTAGTCAGAAGTAGGAATTTTGAGCTCCGAGTAGAAAACTAAAACTGGAACGTCCCCTGAAGTCTGAATTTCCTACTGGGAACTCGGTGAAACCTCGCCACCCCGAGGTGTCAATTGAAGATGGATGCCCTCAGTGTGAACAGTTATTTAGCTCCTGTAATAATCCATTTATTTGCACTTCTGACTGGGGTGTGTCGCTCTAGATCAGCTGTATACATAGTATTGTTAGACTTATATTTACAAAAATGCTGCCATAGTGATAATCACATTCTTCATACAACAACGCAGGGCGTGCTAACAACAGCTAACAATAGCCTGGTAGATCGGCATGTTTTTTTCTGACTTTAACTGGAACGCCGATAAGTCAGAGATGATGTCACTCCCATTTCCGAGGTTACAGGAACGCAGCATTACGCCGGCGATAAATTCTCCTCATAGCACCTTTAATATTGTAAAATGTGCAAAGATTTTTTTTTTTTTATGAAACTTGTGAGAAGAGTTAGGAAATTCACCACCTGGTAGTTGGACATGATACTGCGACCTAAAGGCGGGACATTTCTCCCCAAATTTCTGTCTACTGTAGTGGACACCATGTATAAAATGTTTAAAGAGCTTGTAGTGCCGTACAACCCCTCTAGAACATAACACTCCCAAAATGCTGGCCTGCTCGTGGTACCATCAGTCTGTAGAAGTAGTATGGGAGGTAGAGCCTTCAGTTATCAGGCTCCTCTTCTCTGGAACCATTTACCGACCACAGTTCGGGAGTCAGACTCTCTCTCTTTAAGGTTAGACTGAAAACAGTCCTCTGTGATAAAGCTTTCAGTTAGGGACCAGCTCATAGTCCAGAGCTTAGACTCATAGTTAAGATGCAATAGGCCTAGACTGGGATCCTCCAGCTCTGGCTGTGGCTGAAATGTCACACTAACGTCCTGCTCATACTCAGTGTGACGTCAAAATGAGTATGTAATGTGTTCACATTAGATAGTATGAAAAGATTGAGTGTGTGAGAAATACCCGGATGTATACTATATCGGAAAATAATTTAAGTATGCGAGGTGGGCGTACTAGTCACAGTCAGACGCCCCATAATGCATTGCAAGCGAAAATGGACGACTTTCCCGGGCCCAGCCAAAGTCCGGAGGGAAGATATAAATGTAAGTAGTATATAACTTTTGGTTCTTTAATGCTTTTGTAAATTGGGCTCTTGTTTTGAAGTTTCTTCGATAGCATAATGGCGCTCATAACGGAATGTCTGAAATGCCAAAATGAAATTTGTATTGGTGCGTTTTATGGCTCAAATGACCACATTTTGGTATTCTACGTGGTGATTTTCTAAAATGCTCTCTGAACTTTCAAATGTGGTGAATCAACAGAGATATTTGATAGCCTGGTGTGCTTCAGATTTTTGTCGTCAGAGGTTTGAAATGCATCATGGGAAACTTAGTAGTATACTACAGTGTGAATGGTTGGCATTCTAATCATACTTATAGTATGTAGTATACAGTATATACACATGAGGTTGTAGTATGTAGTACGTTAGTATGACATTTCGGACACAGCCTCTGTCTCTCTCTTCATCCCTTAAATTACACCCGGCGTCCCTAAATAGACGCTGGGTTATTTAGCACAGCCTCCGAGCTACTGTCAAAGTTTACAGAACACACATGTGAACGCTGAGCTCACAACTGACAGTTCACACTTTAGAAGAAACATGATCAGACTGAACCTCATCAGTCCACATGGTTTATTTGTCTCTTTGGACGTCCCGTCGGCTTCTCCTCCCTCTGTATGTCAACAATGCATGTTGGTGTACGACAGTGCAGTTACACTCAACGTCCACAGAGGGCTCTAGAGAACACAAAGCTGGAATCTTACAGACTAGGGCTTCACAAATCCAAAGAAGAAGACGATGCCACTGCATGTTGTTTGCCCTTAACTAACATCAGGAGGCCGGTCACGTCAGTTTGTGATACACTGCTGGTCACCATGACCCGGGTGCAGCGAAACAAAAGAAGTACGACCTTAACTGAACTAACAGTTAGTTCCTTACCAGTGTTAAGAGTGTTTAGAAAGAGCTGAGCTGAAAGAAGAAGACAAGAGTATAACTACAGTACTGTAATCTTGCTGTGAAAATGTAAAGGTGATATTCATACTGGTGTAAATACATAATTTGATCACATTTACCATATTTTTTATTTTTTGCTAAGCAAGATTTTTGTGGGAAAGGAATTAAACGCCTGGTCCAAATATTCACCTGGTCTGCTCAGTGACTGAAACAAATAAACGGCCTGACTATTATTTGTTATTTTTTTACGGTATAACAGTGTCTAACAGTCATGACTGACCTGCTGCTGTGGGCCTCTGGGTCTATGAAATGAGGAGTTCGGCTGAAGCCTGCTCTCTTATAAAGTTCACTGAGATGACTGACTGTTTCAGACATTTTAATCGATCTGCTGCATCGATGGGTCGATAGGCCACATGAGGCCCCTGAGCTGCCAGGGGCCTCATGTTAGGGCTTCATGTCCCATATTTGGTTAATAATTAATTATTAATAACTATTAGAGCCTCACAGTAAGAAGGTTGCTGGTTTGATCCCTGTGTGTCAGGGCCTTTCTGTGTGCAGTTTTCATGCTCTCCATGTGCATGATGGGTTCTCTCCAGCTTCCTCCTGCAGATCATAAACATGCTCCTTAGGTTTACTGGTGACTCCAAATAGCTCTCAGTATGAGTTTAAGTGTGAGCATGACCCGTAGTCTGTCTCTCTATGTGGCCCTGTGATTGGCTGGTGACCGGTTTGCACATTGTTAGCTGGGACAGGCTCCATCTCCCCAGTAACACAGACAGAGATAAGTGGTAAAGAAACTAAATGAAAACATAATTACTATTGTAAATTTTAACATTTAAAAATAAGTAAATGTACCAAATGGGTCATCTCAGGACACCAACCAGGAAACTGGCAATAAAAACCAAACATGTCAATAAATTTTGTTTTTTAAAATGTTGTTTGATGTCAGAATTACTACTGTTATTAATATTTAACATTTAAAGAAAAAGAGTGTGGATTGATACACTGACCCTCAAAATCAAAGAAGCATCAACTGAACTCAATGACACTTAAACTTATATATAATAATCTGAACTGTAGGCAGACAGAGAAGCAGCATGAGCCTGTGAGGGTGGAGAGACTGAAGAGGCAAAAGAAAAATGTTCATTAGTGATTCAGCAGGTGGACGTTAACGAGCTGTGACGGGGAGGCTGACCTGGAACACAAAGAGCTGTGTGTATACATATATATTTAAATCTATATATAGAATCAGGTGTTCCAGTCTCTTCCATGTCCACAGGTGTATAAAATCATCACCTTGGCATGCAGACTGCTTTAACAAACAGAGTCAATCTCTACAGACCTTCAAACTTCATGTGGCCTTCAGATTAGCTCAAGAACAGTGCAGAGAGCTTCATGGATGGGTTTCCATGGCCGAGCAGCTGCATCCAAGCCTCACATCACCAAGTGCAATGCAAAGCGTGGATGCAGTGGTGTAAAGCACGCTGCCACTGGACTCTAGAGCAGTGGAGATGCGTTCTCTGGAGTGACCAATCACGCTTCTCCATCTGACAATCTGATGGACCAGTCTGGGTTTGGAGGTTGCCAGGAGAACCATACTTGTGGGACTGCATTGTGCCAAGTGTAAAGTTTGGTGGAGGGTGGATTATGGTGTGGGGGTGTTTTTCAGGAGCTGGGCTTGGCCCCTTAGTTCCAGTCAAAGGAACTCTGAATGCTTCAGCACACCAAGACATTTTGGACAATTCCATTTTCCAACTTTGTGGGAACAGTTTGGAGCTGGCCCCTTCCTCTTCCAACATGACTGTGCACCAGAGCACAAAGCAGGTCCATAAAGACATGGAGGACAGAGTCTGCTGTGGATCAACTTGACTGGCCTGCACAGAGTCCTGACCTCAACCCCATAGAACACCTTTGGGATGAATTAGAGCAGAGACTGAGAGCCAGGCCTTCTGGTCCAACATCAGTGTGTGAGCTCACAAATGCTCTTCTGGAAGAATGGTCAAAAATTCCCATAAACACTCCTAAACCTTGTGGACAGCCTTCCCAGAAGAGTTGAAGCTGTTATAGCTGCAAAGGGTGGACCCACGTCAGATTGAACCCTATGGATTAGGAATGGGATGACACTTAAAGGTGCTGTGAGGAGAATCTATTTGCAGCGATATAAAGACTCTTCTACCCATGAGCACGCGCAGTCACTGTCGTAAAGACGTGACCCAAGCCAAAGTGTGTGTTTGTTGTGATGCTAATGAATGCAGCTCAGATCTTCCTCAGAACTCTGCATTGCTTTACAACTTCTTTTTTCAACAACTTACAGGATGCAAAGCCACGAGGTAATGTATCTCTTTCTAGTTACGTAGTGGTAGTTTTTAATGTGCTACAACAAGCAATTTTTGGAAAACTTAGTATCGTAGTTTTGTAGCCAGCTATATATCTCTACTTACAGCCCGGTGCTCTAAGACGTGTCTGAATAATATAAATTTGCTCTAGTTTTAATTGTCTTGTTCCTGAAGTTGAGTATCCAGGCCAGTCCAGCCCTGTACGACCCGACCGTGAAGCTAAGGAATAGCATTTATAGATAACCTATTTTGATGCTTTAGGTTTTATAGTTATTTATTTATAAAAAGTAATTTAGGCTTATTTGTATTTCTTATTTCACTGTTTAAATTTTTTTTTTTCATAAATAAAAGATGGTCCATGATCCATGGCTCTGCTTTAAAGCAACATTGGTCAGTCGTGCTCTTGGAGTTTCACTGTGAGGCGGATTAAACTTCATTTTAGGAGGAGGTAGATCAGACTGCTCTCTCTCTCTCTCTCTCTCTCTCTCTCTCTCCCTGCACTTCCCCTTCTCTCCGTTGGGGGGCGGCCCTGAGCTCGGGCTCAGCTCTGGATGATCACAGTCGGGCAGTCGGAGCAGAGGGAGGCTGCAGGGACGGAATGCTGCCTCACGCCGCCGCGGATCACCGACAAACACCGATCTGACGGACTGAACTGGACCTGAAACGGAATATAGTCACCATGCGGGGCAGAGGGCTCGTGCTGCTGATGGCGGCTGTGCAGGTAAAACCTTCTTCTTCCTGTTTTTAAGAGGCTCCGGGAGGAAGCTGCAGAGCTGAGGAGGGTGAGGGAGGAGAGACCATGGCAGGTGGAGCAGTGCGCATGAGCCGCGTCCAAAGGCTGCTCTGTTTCAGGCTCCAGCCTTTTCTTCATCCCTAAACCATCCTCATCCTCCTCTTCATCCCCATCCTCATCTTCATCCTCATCCTCATCCTCCTCCTCAGCCTCAGCCTCGGGCTCGGACTGGGCCGACAGCAGCCTGTTACCGTGAGGCTCTCAGGCTGATCCGGTCCAGGCTGATCCACCGGGTCCGGGTCTTTCTCTCCTGCAGAGTCCATCCTGACTGTGGGCTGTGGTTCAGGGTGAACATGTCCGGACAAAGATGGCAGTTTTCCCCTCACACCGGGCGGAGACTGTAACAGCTCCTCCTCATCAGGCTCCAGCCTCCCTTAAATATTTAAGGTGGACATTTTGTGTCTCATGAGGAGGTCTGGATCATGTGAAGAGCTGACTAACAGGCTGCTGATGGAAACATGCAGACCTCAGTCTGAGCCTTTCTGTGAACCTGCAGCACCATCTCAGTAAATATGAGGATAAAATAGGGCTGGGCGATATTCTCAGTTCTTAATACTGACAGCAGTGTGTCTGGTCTAACGCTATAGCTCTATACTGAGCAGAATGGACCTGTTTGTCAGTGTTGCTGTTTATTTACAAGCAGAAAAACAGCTTTAAACTCTCTACAAATTAAACCCTTTTGTTTTAATGTCCCCCTGCAGTGATGAGGAGCAGCATCAGTGTTGTTCATTTTTGTAATTTGTGTAGATTTTGTGTAGTTGGGTTTATCGCCCTTAATTTAAGGCTGATATATCATCCTTAAATATCAAAACGCTTTACCTTTGGATGTGCAGATGTGTTCAGATCCTCAATGATGGTAGACCGAAGTTCAAATTTAGAACATATGCTTCATTATGTAGCTCGTCTTCTACCTTGAACTGTGCCACTGTTAGCATTACCCAAAGTGTATTGACAACAACTGTCAAAATATTTAGGCCGTATCGATTCTGTAGAATCTGTAGAATACGTGTATCCCAAAGGAGTGCGTGATGATAATTTGCCGTATCGATATTTTGAGCACAGGCCTGGCAGGTTGGTGGTGCAGGTGCAGGTTGGTCGGAGGCCTCTCTGTGTGGAGTTTGCATGTTCTCCCCGTGCATACTTGGGCTCCATCTGAGCCCTCAGACTTCCCCCCCACAGACCAAAGACATGCTCATTAGGTTGATTGGTGGCTCCAAAGTTCCCCCAGGTGTGGGAAAGTGAGTTGTTGTGTGCCTCTCTATGTGGCCCTGTGATTGGCTGACAGATGTATCTTGCCTCTCGCCCAGTGTCAGCTGGATAGGCTCCACCCCCTGAGACCCCGTAAGAGATTAGCGGTATAGATGATGAATAGATGGATAAAATCAGACGTACTGAATCTCTGGTCTTCTATAAAGACTCAAGTCTTCTTCAGATCGTATTTGCCTTCCCTATTACCTGTTTTTTTAATAATAAACAATAAAAAACTTTCCATATGGTACAGTAAAATCCTAAACAAAGCTAATATCTAACAAATGTTGACCATGGCCATTTGTTTGGTATAAATGCTGTTTATGTTTTTTTATCATCTCCATTACCGTCCACAGTAAAGTCCCATCAGACTGGAGCAGAGCTCTTCCTGCACAGTCAGTGTATGAACTACAAACTAGGGCTGGATGATATAACTTAAAAAATCCTACAAAAATTTAATTCAAATTATTATTGATGTCTCACTCTGAAGAAACGTAACACCAAGCAGACTCCCCTCTCTCTGTTAAAGTGCTGTAATTATGTCATTAATGTTGATTTTGTAGATCAGACTCAGGCGGACTTGTCTATTAACACTAAAGCTGTGTTATTTTCACAGTGTATTAAAATGGAGTTCTATGATGAAAATCTAATCTAAAGGACAAATATAAACCTCAAACAGGTGCTTGTCCAAAACCTGAAAGGTTTACTAAGGCTGTTGCTTTTCCTAAAAAGCTAACCCTGAACAGTTTTCGACTATACACCCAAATAACAGAAGATATTCGGTTACTTTGCTCCTGAATATTAAATATAAGGTGACAGCCCTGAGGCCCACCACCATGAAACTTTACATATACTGTATACATTACATTTACATTTACTTTCAAACATTGCAGCAGCTTATGATTGGAGTAAAAGTGATATGAGAAATAAATCTTGATTTTTAAGTTTTAAATCTTCTGTAGAAAATCATTTGAATAAATTGATTTAATGGATATATTTCCCAGCCCTAATGCAAAGGATGTTTATCACAGAAACAGTCAAACAGTTAAAAGTCGTGATTGTGTTAGGAGACTTTTAAAAGAACGTCTCTTTTTCTTTGGCCTTATTTTGATGACCCAAACATGGAGACATGAGGACATTTTCCATCCTCAAAAACTCAAAAATGTCCAGCATGAGGCTGCTGGTGGAGAAAGGCCTGATCAAAAACACGGTTAGTGATGGTCAATAACAGAACTGAAGTGTAGTCCGGACGAATATGCGTCTGCCCTCAGTCTGTGTTTGTCTATTTCATCCAGGGCTCCAGACGGACTTTTTGCAGTGGTGCAACTAAAATATTTTTTAGGGTGCACCCAAATTTTTCATAGTGTCATCTTTTATGCCATAAGTCACCATTTTATCACTCTCCATTACTTATAAACATAATGTAAATGAGTAAAGAAATACTTGCATTTATTTACTTTGTTTTACTTGTTTTTGTTGGTGTTTATTATCTGACAATCACTAAGACGAATTTGCCAGAGCTTCGCTGCCTCTTCAGAGTTACCACTCTGTGCTGAAACTTGACACCACAGTCAGGCTCTGTCTGGGCTTATTTGCATACTGACAGCTGATTGGATGATTACTGAGAGCTGTGTGTGTGCCTGTGCATGTGTTTGGCCTTCAGCCTGCAGACTGTGAAGATGAAACGCAGGGACAGAGAAAAGAGGAAGCAGGTGCTTCCGTTAGGTGCACTCTCACAACTTTGGGTGCACTCTGGAGCGCTGTCATCACAGTCTCTTCAAACAGCTGCAGAGCAGAGAGCTGCTGGGGTAGTTTAGAAGTTAGTTTAAGATCTGATTGAAATTTGTTGGTCACAAAAAGGCTAATTATTGTTTTAAAAAAGTCTCTAAGATAGTCTTCTATGTCACAGAAAGAAAAAAAACCTTGTGTTTTCTGTGTGTAGTCCAGTCAAAGTTAAACAGGAGTCCGGTTTAATAATGACGTTATGATTTCAGGGGCTGATTTCTCTGAAGTTTCTTTTTCTTATTGGCTGTGACTCAGAGAGGTTTTGTTGTTCCCACCTCACTGCTAGCCTGAAATAAACCTTTTTTTAATCATCCGTCCAATCGATGAGTGTTCAGAGCAGGAAGAGGTGGGGCTACAAGAGAGATGACAGCAGGAAGTGACTGCTAACAGAAATTAGCATAGAGGCTAACAGCTTCAGCAGCAGTCTTATCAGATCTGAACTGTATCATTTATTAAATAAACAACAAATAACGCTACAAAGCCTGTTAAAGTATAGTAATATATAGGGCTGGGCATTTAATCAAACATGATTGTAATAGACTTTTAGACCCAAACATGTCGGTCCATCTGCAGACACACTGGTCCGAATATCTGAGACACTAAACAAACATTCAGAAATGTCTCGTTATGTTTCTGATGTTGTCATGAGCTCATGCTGATCTTTGGTTTCATAAAGATTTTTAAATTCTTACTTGCGCCCCCTCCATACAGTCTACGTTCACTTCCACCAAGAGTGAAGGAGGTGCTGTCAACATGGAGCAGACAAGCACCAGTCTATCAGAGGGCCTCGTAGCCAAGAAAAATATCGTCTCCATTGTTTGGGCACATTTTAGATTCCGTGCAGAGGACATCAAGCAGAAAGAAGTTAAGTGTAAATACTGCAGGAAGACCGTGTCGATGACCATCGGTATCACCACTAATTTGTCCAAGCATAGCATAAAATAATCATTCATTAATTGTAATCAAGGTAAGAGCTTCCATTAATCGTGATATTGAGATTAGGTAATGTTTCCCAGCCCTAATCATATATACGTTGTAGTGGGTCACCCCCGTCGTGTTCTGGTGTGAGGTTGTTTTATGACGTTACGTTCTGTAGCGCAGTAGCTCCACCTCCCACAGTATCTGATTGGCCTGTAGTTAGGGATGTGTGATTTTGGATTTTGCTGATTTTTTTAAATCCATTATCACAGATGCTGATATTTCAAGAGCACAAGCTCTGAGCTTCAGTAACATGTCTTTAGTGTTTGTTCAGTGGTATTATGTTTTCAGCTGTAAAACAGGAAAATCAGCTTTTAGCTCTTAAAGCTCAAACTCTTGATGTTCAGATGTTCCCCTGCAGTGATGAGGAGGAGCATCAGTGCTGTACATTTGTGTAATCTGCTGATATTTCAGCAAATATATTAATATATGGCCGATACACCGGCTGTTAATATCTGCAAAGATTTCAATACTTGGCTGATACAATACTTAACATTTTAGACTGATGTCGGCTCATTCTGATATCACCTGTTCAGGCAGCAGAAGGTAGAAATGCTCTCGCTGTGAGCCAATCAGAGAAGAGGACAGAGCTGAGCCACAGGGTCAAAGGTGAAGCCCAGAGTAGACCATCAGCAGGGTCAGCACACCGGGGCTCCTCAGACCTCTGCAGCTTTTCTCTGTGAGTCTGGAGCGATGCTTTGAGGCCCTGACGAGGACTTTTGTCTTTCCTGTCCTTCAGGCTCCTGCAGTTCCTGATGAGACTCTGGCACGTGAGCGTGCACGTGGTTCATAAATGATTTACAGACCTCAGATGTTTCAGGCTCGTGTCCACATCACAGTGAAATAGTTTCTCTCCTCTGGTCCAGAGTTCATCACTGTGACCCCACGTTAGAGGGTCAGGACACACTTTACCAAAACTACAGGGGTTTAAACAGTTTGATTATTTTACACATAATTTAAAAAAAATCATTAAAATGATTTTGATTTCATATAAAAACACAGTCACTGAGTGATACTGTGCTGATGTCAGAGTTCTGGGTGAAAAGCATCACTGGTAAATCAATCAATCAATCAATCTTTATTTGTATAGCGCCAATTCATAACAAGTGTTATCTCAAGACACTTTACAATAGAGCATAAAGCTCTTCATTTTATGGATACACATATATGCATAGATACATATATACATATAGAATACACATATACATATATATACAAATATATACATCCAACACCCAACATGAATCCATATAGCCAATCATGGATCCCTCCATCATGGCGGCAAGAAAAAACCTTCTGTTAAGCAGCAGGAAATCTTGAATGTGGATCCCAGTCTCATGATGAACAGCAAATCCACACGATGCTGTGATGGGTGTGAGGGCAAAGGAAGGGAAGTAAGAGGAGACAAGTGGACGAAGTAAGAACTAAAGTTAGGGACAGGTCCATGTATCATCGGCCTGTCGTCTGATTTATTAGAGGGTAGCCTCTTGAGATGCTACATCTCATTTCTGGAGGGTCCTCATGTCTGAATGGTTGTGGTGATCATTTTCTAGAAGTATAATCTTAGATATTCAAACAGAAAATCAGGTCAGAACGTAGAGACGAACTCATGGGTGCCCAGACCACTACTGCATCCCAACCATATTTGTCTCCTCTATATAAATGTGTTAAAGGCCTCTTGAGATGTGACATCCCATTTTCAAGAGGGACTTCATGACTATGTGGTAATAAGAAATAGATACTGTAGGTGTAACGATCATGGATATGGAGATCATGCTAATAACTACATGAACAGCTATAATGATAATGAGAATGGAGTGTTCCTAATAAAATGGCCAACTATGTGTGTCATGTAAATAAATCTGTTTGCACATTGGGTCGATCTGCAGACCTGAGGAGAGACTGTGACGGCAAACAGGGCACAAAGGTCACTTTTACTGATTACAGACATCATCAGTGAGGAAAAAACAAACGAGACAAAAAAGCAAAATTTCAGCTTCCATAAAAACTGATTTGATCAACATTAAGATATTTAAACACAAATTCTAAAGCTGTTTAAAGACTCTTTAAAATACAATGATGTTTGTTTACCAACTTTAATGGTGGATAATATTGATGTGTACCTTTTTTTTTTATAAATATGGTATTTACTGGGACCATACCATTTATTCTGATGCTCCATGGAAAGAGATTTGGAGAAATAACACCTACAGAAACTGAATTCTTTGAAAACACATCCCACTGATGTTGGTTCTTTAGGTTGACTCGTGTTTGGCAGACGGTCTTATCTTCCCTGTGTTTAGAGTTATACATTTCTTTAAAAGGACTAGTAAGGACAACATGGAGCAGGCTGGAGTGTAGGGCAGCCACAAACGACTACTTTTATCATTAGTCGGATTCAGCATAGAGCACCAGCATGCAGCTGGAGGCCCAAACCTGACAACTAGTAGGGAAACAAACAATTTTATCCATACCAGTACTATTAACATCCCTGCTAATGGATCCAATTCTTTAACAATTCTCTTATTGATTCCTGCAGATTTTCAGAGTCAACAATGTCAAACACACGACACAGCAGAGATAACTGCTTCTGCAAAGTGTTCCCTCTCACTTAAGGTTGTGCAGAAGGCGTCTTTTGTAAAAAATGAAGCCACAATTCTGACACTTCTGAACCCCATCAGTGGAAGGAGTTGATAAGGGAATTGAATTGATTCCCATCCCTAGAGTCAGCTATGGCTCCTGTAGTTGTGCATGTGCCACATGTGTGACTGTGTTTGATTCCTGCGGCGTGATAACCAGGAAACGGGGTGAGGAAAGGACAAACTACCAACCACACTCATGTCTGCTTTGTAGAGGCAGCTGGGTGATAATCATGTGGGATTCACACAAGCAGAAGAGCCCAAAGTCACTTTAATGAGCCGACTTGGCAACACAATAACTGTTGTCTTAGTCTGCTCCCTCACGCTTTCTGCTTCCTACATGGCTATAGTAATAACCTTTGTTCTAGTAGACACACAATAGTCAAACACTGAAATCAGGCACATTTTCAGAGACAGCTTTAACCAGGGACAGGTCATCCAAAACAGGGACTGTCCCCGGAAATCATCAGACTGTTGACGGTAATGTTAGCAGCTAACTAGCCAATGAACTTATTGAGACGACTGTCCCTCTTCATCAGAAACTGAATCAGCCACGACGTGCTTCCTTTTCAGATGCTTATGCATCGCCATCATTCTGCCATGGAAGAAAAGTTCAGCCTTGAAGATTTTGCACATTCTTCTCTTTTGTTTTGGTAAAATGCTCCCAAACTTTCGAGCTCTGTTGCCGGTTAGCGATGATACTGTTTGCTAACTCTTCCAGTGCCATCACGGCTGACCCGGATTACTGCACGTGTCAAGGACAGAAAAGCAGACAAGACAGCAGCAGTTTAGAGAGAAAACAATGCTTAAAAAACAAACTGACGCGTTGACTATTGAACTATCTGTAGACCATTTTGATCGTCGGCATTGGATGGGCTTATGAAACTGACCACAGGCTGGATTCAAATCTGCGCTCGCAGAAGCTCGTATATCGTGCCTGGTTGATTATGACTAAACGAGCATTTAATCAAAGTTCTTTACAAGAGTCGACTTAATTTGATGACACGATACTTGCAGTTTCAATTTTGACAGGAATTTTTAATTTACTTTTAGGTCTCTAATTTCATATACCAGGTGCAAGCACGGCACACCTGCCCTGCGCAGCACCAACAGGGTGTGTCCAGCGCACTTTGTAAGTTTCCTGCACGGTGCAGAGAGGCACATCCATGCCTCTGTCCCTGCTCCCTGTGCAAGTGCCAGAGATTGAGGAATGAAGGCGTGAGTGGGTTTAACACAGCCGAGTGTTGTCTTCACCAATCAAATGACTGCCTCCCATTGCCTTTAAATGCTCTGCAGGCGAGGTGCAGAGACTGAATCAGTCTGACTGATCCCTGCCACGATATCCACAGTGTGCTGGAAAGACCCGGTAGTGAAGACGGTCTTAACCACTGTCACTTTTACAGCAACTGGGAGAGCGCAGCAGCCATTGGGGCGCATCAAAGGCCACGATGCACCTCACTGTGTGGGCCAGCTTGTGAGACAGATGTGATTTGTTCCTGTGTCATTAATAGGAGACCAAAATTAAGTGACAGTTACATTCTAACGCAGCAGCAGGCTAATCCATTCATCATGCTTGTGATCCACCTGCACTCCTGGTTTGTCATCTCCAAATAGCAGAGCCTTTTTATACGGTATACTCTGAATGACATATATTTATTTTCTCTTTTTTCTTTGTCTTTTTTCTTTTTTCTTTGAATTTAATGAAATGAGAGAAGTCAGATATATACTCAGTATCAGATATTAAGACTGTTTATTGTTGACTTGTAAGATGTGCATCAAACTTCCAGCTGCCGTCAGGTTAAGTTTCTATTATGACAAACGGCTTTAATCCGACATCAGATGTGGCGGGACAGTTAATATAGATACAAATGTATATGCTGGTTCAGTGTTACATTAAATAGTGATTGCTGTGATTGTTTATTGCATTAAAATGTGCCTGACACTCTGGAAACCTGCCTCTGAGGCTTTGTTGACGTGTGCACGTGTGCGCCTGTCACCAAATAACAGCTGCGGAGGGTGCACTGCGCCTGCGCCGAGAATAGACCAGGTTGGAGCTGGCGAGCTTTCAGCGCACCTTCAGCACAGTTTTTGACATGAAATCATCACTGTGCCATTATGAATCTGCCGACACCTCCCCCTGGTGCGTCGTCACACCCATCTCGGCGCAGCTTGTCTACCAAATTGTCAAATTGGCTTCACACAGCGGTGTGCCACACAAAATCAACGCTGCGCAGGGTGCTCCAGGCTCTGCGCTGCGCCATGAAATTAGGGCCCTTATTAATTTGCCTAAAATATCTTATAGTTTGGGCTATATTTTGGTCTTCTGAATTGTTTTAATTTTAGTCTAGTTTAAGTTGATTAAATTTCACATTGCACAAAATCTACCGACTAAAATCTGAAGTGTAAAGAGTACGGCATTGTTTGTTTCCTTGAATTTCTGAAGTCATGTTTTGTACTTGGATCCACCACCACACAACTAAAGTAGCTGTGATTGGATAGATTCATCACTTGTCTCTACTTCCTACATGACCATATTAGGTCTGATTGGATTAAGTCTGTCAGACATTTTAGTCTAGTTTTTATTTGTTGATGAAAATGTCAGTTAGTTTAGTTTGAGTTTTTGTCCATGTGCTCTTGTTTAGTCTTTTTACTTATAGTTTAGTTTTCTTCAGGGGAAAAGGTTGTTGATGAAAACTTTGATAGAAATAATGATTTGACAAAGTTCTCACTGGATTCTTGTTCGATGATTATTAAATCTCCTTATATTGAAGTCCTGTGGTGCAGCAGGTCAGACTTTAGGGGTTAAAATGAAAAATGCCGGCTGACCTTGACATGCAGAGTGTGGTGGGCAGAACAATCGCACGCTCAGGTTTCAGCTTGAAAAAATGTGATTAGCACATTTGCTGCTGTTAGCTTCAAGGTGAAGGTTTATATTTAATTTTCTCCTTTGTGCTGGAATAACAGGAGAGAGAACAGACTCCTCCTCCTGAATAAAAAGACTGTTGAAATAGGTCTTCCTGCTCTGATTTACTTCCCTGCTTTCCTTTACGCCTGGCCTCTAAATGTCAGTGTTAGAGAAACAGCAGAGCCGTGCTCGTGTGTTTACTTCCTCCCTCTTTATGCTAATACAGCCACGATGGAAACCAGCTGCCCCACTAAACATGTCAGAGGGGCCGCGAGGACGTGAGGGCTTAAAGATTTTGGGTTAAGTGGAAGCAAATCACTGCAGCTCTTGTTTTTTATTACTCTGATCACGAAAGGACGAGCCCACGCACTCATGAACGCACTCACAAACACACACACGCACTCACAAACACACACACCAACACACTGCAGCAGAGCCGTTGCGCTGCGCGGTGGAGCAGCGGGAATGCTCTGTTCATGTGGGGCGTTGGGGGGGGGTTGGGTCTCAAACAACAAGAGACGCGAGTCTAGACGCTAATTATCATCAGAATTAATTGACCCAGTTGTTGGTAATGGCCTTCTCGTTTGGACTGAACTGGATTTTCTTTTTCAGTTTGTCGATGAATTTCTGCTGCTGGAGTGAACAAATGTGAAACGATAAATCACTGTGAGTGTTTAATTAGTGTCTTTGCCATATTTATATTCAGCTTTAACAATAAGAATCAAATCTGTTAGTCACTTCTCACAGCTTCATGAACGTCAGTCTGATGATAAAGACATTTTATTAGGAATATTATAACTTAGGATAACTGCTGATAGTCTGATGATAAGGACATTTTATTAGGAATATTATAACTTAGGATAACTGCTTATAGTCTGATGATAAGGACATTTTATTAGGAATATTATAACTTAGGATAACTGCTGATAGTCTGATGATAAGGACATTTTATTAGGAATATTATAACTTAGGATAACTGCTGATAGTCTGATGATAAAAACATTTTATTAGGAATATTTTAACTGCTGATAGTCTGATGATAAAGACATTTTATTAGGAATATTTTAACTTAGGATAACTGCTGATAGTCTGATGATAAAAACATTTTATTAGGAATATTTTAACCTGTGAGAAGTCTGAATGGAGCGAGAGCAGCGCAGTGTGAATGAAATTCTCTGTCGTTGTTGAGTTCAATGGTACAGAAGCTTATTTTATTATCAGGAAAAGGTGATTTTTTTGGGATTTTCAACATATTTATCAGGTAAATCTGCAAGAATACTTGATTAGTTATTGATTACTTTTCTACATTTACAGTTTCCTTGGGAAACCTTTTTAGTTCTCGTATGACGAACAAGTTTTTCCGAGAAAATGACATTATTATTTTTAAGTTACATACAAATGTGTAAAAGGAGGAAAAACTCTTTTACACTGGATGATACAGATTTGGGTTTATTCACAAAAAAGGTGAACATTTAATTTTTTCTGGATTTATAAAATATTTATCTGATAATTCTACAAGAACATCTGTTTTTTTACTTGATCAAATTTGCTGTCATTTAATCTAAATCTTCAAATAGCAGGATTATTCTTATGAGTTATCTTTGAGTTACAACATGCAGTTTTTTAAAAGTAAAAATAAAATAAATTGAATGGTACAGCAGAACAGATTTATTTTTCTGGATTTAAAACATTTTCATTTGATAATTCTGCAAGGCTGGTTGTTTTTTTTTTTTAATCTTTATCAAATTTTCTATTTCATCAAAACTAGAGATTATTCCAAGATTACTAAAATAGAAAAGGAAGAATCAATATTAAGGAGAAAAAGTGAAATACACATGCACCAAAAGTCACAAAGACACTTTCCAACAGCAAAACGTCGATGTAGACATGAAACATTAAAACGTAATAAAATAATTATTCATACAAAAAAGAACTAATGAGAGATCTTTAAAATATGGAAGTTAGAATTAAAACTCTCCATTTAGGAGAAGAAAACTCTTCACACTCTTTGTGATTTATCTGTAAACATTTAACCGCAGGGAGGAATTAATGATGCTTGAAATAGGATTTAATTAATTATTGCTGATTCTGAAACAAGAGTATAAGCTCTGTACTTAACAAAAATGGACCTGTTTCTGTCAGTGTTACATTATATTTTTGAAAGGAGCAGATGTAAAACATGAAAAAACAGAATGAGACCCTTCATTTATAAATGTACCCATGCAGGGATGATAAGGAGCATTAATAAAGTACATTTGTGTGATTTTCAGATATTCCAGCTGCTTTATGGCTGATAAGAGTGGCTGATATATCTGCTCTAAATATCAGCAAAAGTTTAGATATAAGCCAGTGTCAATAGCAAACAGATAATACTGCTCATCCCAAACAGAAACACATCATATATCGTTTATTTTAGATTCAGCTGCTGTTAGCCTGAAGAGTTAACTGTCAGAACTGTCAGATAGTTTTCAGTCAGTCTTTATTTACATGCACACTTCAGAATAATTTTTATCTCCAGGCACTTTAAAGTAGAGCTGAAGTATTTATGTAAAAACCAGCATAAATAAATTCTTATATAAATATATATACATTAGTATAAACACATCCAAACAGACAGAGACAACGTGACTAAATATAAAAGTGTCTGATTGAAGATCAGTAATCTGTAAGACATTTGTTGAATATAAATATTTCTGCTCATGTTAGCAGCACTTTCTCTGCCATACGTGAAAATCAGCTGTAATATGAACGTTTGTAACATGAAGCTTCACCGGGGCAGGATGGTGGCTTTTAATGTTCTCCCCGTGCATGAGTGGGTCCTCTCAGCTCATTGGGTTGATTGGTTGTCCTTCTCTCTATGTGGCTCTGTGATTGGCTAGGTTGTGCTCCGCCCCTTTCCAATGTCAGCTGTGATAGGCTCCACCCCCTTGTCACTAAGCGGTATAGGTAGATGGTGGTACATGGTAGTGATGCTTTCACTGTTTTTATTGTTTTCTTATTACTGTGCACTTTGGGATCTGCCCACAAATGTAACGTGTGTTATAAATAAAATCTATTATTATTATTAATATTATTATTATTATTAATATTATTGTCATTATCATTATCATAGACACATCTGTTCTTTTTTTTTTATTTTAGATTTCTGTGAGTATTCTGTTTTTAATCTGTAAAGAAAACCATATGGAATTATTATTAACAGCATTATTATCAATATTCATGTATTTTCTTCTTATATTAAAAAAATCTAAATCTGCACAGCTCTGTTAGTTTATTATTTCATCTTTGTAATTTTCTGTTTTATGTACTAAGCTTAATGTCACCGTATGTTTCCCTGCTGATAAAGCTCTTTGAATTAACAGATGGATGGTGATGTCATTGAATGTTTACATTGAAAAATCAACAGTTTGTTAGAGTTGATAATTTGATTTAAATCATCTTCTGACACGAGTGAATTCTGCCATTTAAAGGAGCAGGTGCATTTTAATAAATCTGAGGCTGTATAGTTTTGACAGAAATACAGTTTCAGTGTTAGCATCTGCAGTAATGAGTTTGAAAACATGTGTGCAGTTATGAATCATTCTAATGATGTTTTTCTTTATCATGCCCGACATCATTTTTATAGTAAAATATTCTCATTCAACATAAAGATTTGTCCTTTTCATATTTATTCATCTTAAACTTGATTTATCAGCCAGCCTTAGGCAGAGTATTTCAGAGCTTTAACCTGTTTGATTAAACATGAACGGTTTGCTAAGAGAAACAGCACAGTCTGTGAAGAGTAAGTGTTTGGATATTTTCTCTTTTCTTCTGCAGGTTGTTACTCTGAGTGTGGAGGCTGAGCTGCTGTTGTCAGACAAACAGCCGTGCACGAGGGGCTTTACTCAGAAGGAATACACCGTGGAGACGGACCGGGAGCTAGCCAAGGGACAGGCCGTCTGCAACGGTCAGTGCACACACGCTAACACTAACACGCTAACATGCTAACACACACCCACCAACATGTATACCCAGACACGCTAACATGCTAACACACACCCACCAACATGTATACCCAGACACGCTAACACGCTAACACACACACTCAGCCTTGAAGCTGGGCGTCTCCTGTGGTAATCCCTGCTGCTGGTGGGGGGTTTGAGTCCTGCTGCTGTTTGACCCATAATGAGACTTGAAGCAGGCTGACCTTTGACCTGAGCTGAATGTGGGTCGTCTGCTTGGTGCTGATGGCTGTGATTCTCCTGATGGACACTCTGAGGTTTATTCATGGATCACGTTAGGGCTGATTTTAAAGCAGGACTGAATCACTGCTGCACATGATCAGGTCATTAACCCTTTAAGGGCGCTTCACACTTTAATTAAAAATGTATAAAAACATTTCCAAGTCTTCAAACCCTCCTGGTCTGAAGTCTGAAGACCGTGGCACAGAGTTAGGGTTGGACAATATCATCTAAAAATAAAATCCCTGATTTCTTTCCACAAAATTTGATTCATTTTTTTTTTTTTAAGAAAACTCTCCAAGGGACACAAAAATGACATGAATCAAATTTTTATTTCCAAATCTCTTCCAAAACTAAACAGTCTTTCCTCCTGTAGTCAAAACACATGCTGCAATTTTGTCATGAATGTTGAATTTGTAGTTCACACGTAGGGATGCCTGTCTACATCAACACTGAGGGATGAGCTATTTCCACAGTTTAGACCACTGATCAATATTTCATCTAAAATAAATAAATAAAGGCCAAAGCAGCGTGCTTTTGAAACAGGATGAAAACTTGTGATCAGAATAAGCTGAGAGAAAATCTTCTGCAGAAAATGATTCAAATGAATCAGTTTAATCGATGTGTTGCCCAGCCCTACACAGAGTATCTGCTCATTTGAAGATGTTAGAAAAAGACGAGATCAGAACACTTGACTGAGCCCGTTTCATGTCTGTTCAGTTTTGATGCATGCATCGTCCCCGGCCTTAGTGACCCCCCGGAGCATTCTCCTGATAGACTCTTATTTTAAATGTTGTGATTTTAGACTTAGATTGAACTCTGCTGTTGATGTTGATGTTCGATGGTTGTTGGCTCAAACAGGCTGGTCTGAGGCTTTACAGAGTAAGGTCTGAAAAAGAGAAGATATCCAGCAGGAGCAGTTCTCAGGGTGTAAAGGCCTTGTGGTTTCAGAAGAGAAAAGCCTGAGTGATGTGAGGATGAAGACTTTTTACTGCTGCCATGTTTGTGCTGGTGTTTGTTTGTTACCTCCGCCAAGGAGGTTATGTTTTTGGGAGAGTTTGTCTGTCTGTGAACAAGATAACTCGAAAGGTTATGGACGGATTTGGATGAAATTTTCAGGAAATGTTCAGCGTGGGAAAAGGAAGAACTGATTCGATTATGGTGTTGATCCAGATCAGCGTCTGGCCGCCATGGCAAAAAATGTGATTTCTATGAATAACTGCTGAACTAAAATAGATATCATTATGAATCCAGCTGCTAATGGTATGTTTTCATGGCCAAGGAATCTAAATATTTAGATGAAATAAAGGTAGGAGTAATATTTATGGTGAAAATCACAATATGGCTGAGGACTGTGGTGTTGGCGGAGGTCTGCGCTCTCCGAGTGCTTTTCTAGTTTGTTTATTTGTTTGTTTGTTGGCAAGATTACACAAAAACTACTTGATGGATCTTCAGGAGTTGTTGGCAATGGCCCATCTTAAAAAAGATTAATGTAACTGCCATTAGCTAATGATCATGTTGCTTAATGTCTGTCTCATTAATAACAGTGTGGACATGATTGTTAGCGTGATGTTTTTGTTTTCAGGGTCACATTATCATGCTAACACCATAGATGAATAATAATAATAATAATAATGCATTTTATTTAAGAGCGCCTTTCAAGACACTCAAGATGAGCAGTGTGAGAGCTGCCCTGGTGGAGGTTTGCTCTCTGCAGGTCAGGAGAAACACCTGCTCAGGTGATCTTAGATAATCTGCTGGGTTTCCTTCAAAAGAGAGGAACTTTGAAAATCTGTCTTCACTTTTTTAATCATGAATATTATGACTTTGGGACTGTTGATGAGATTCAGAGAGTCAGCAGACTTACAGCAATATTGCAAATTTTCTGCCATATTAACTTTGTCACAAGGTCTCATTTACAAGGTATGAGGGGTGGGAGAAATAATCGATTCACATAAGTATCAGGAGTTTTTATTTGATGATTTTTAAATCTTTTTTTCCCAAATGTAAATGCTTCATTTTAGTCTGTGTTAAATGCAGTCCAGTCTTTTGAAGAGAGAGTATAAACAGCTGGTTAAAATATATTGCTGAATAAATCCTAAAAACAGACTCACATGTGATGTGTATTTTTCCTGGTATAGTCTGTAGGCATCATCATTGTTCATCTTTTTCACTGGTGTTAAAAAATCTAACTAAAGATTGTAAAAATCGGCAATATTGTAGTCGCAATCAGTGGCGGCTGGTGAAAAGTATTCTTGGTGGGGCAGTACTGTGCAACACTCAGTTTTTAACAACCATCCCACTACGATTCGACACAAACTAAAGGATACCTGTGCTTCATAAAAGTGTTTTTATTGATTCCAAATAAAAATAACAGATTACAGAATGGTGCACACACAAATCAGACACACACACGCATACATAAATACATAAATAGTCAACCATATACTGCCAAAAAGCTTACATAACCTATGTACAAAGAAATGAGTAAGGGGAACATGTGTGTAATTTTCCACATTTCTTTTCCTCCACATATAAAACCTACTTCTCTTTACCTTTTTTAAAGTCCTCCCGTCTCCCTTTTACGTTGAACATGAACAAATTGTTTGTTGATATGCCGAAGTGACGGTAAAATGTGGGTTCCGGGGCTATCACAAGTGGACTCACTGTCAAAAGTTTGACATTTTGATCAGGCATCTAAGATAGTTACCTATATATTATCTTCCGTATATTTCCGCCGTCAGATAAGTCTGTAATTCTTTACAATTTTTCGTTGTCACGCTGCATGTTGTGAAGTCACTTTCACCACTAAGTAAGTAAAATGGTGAAAAGAGGTCAGTTTTGAGTATAATATGGATTCGGGAGATGTTTGGATAGAAGGGTCCTTCAAAAGGCACGCCCCCTTGACATCTGCCTGGACTGTCACCAGTTAAAACATAACACCAGCACGCCGACACGAGCCGAATAAACCCGAGGGGCGATTCAAAAAGCGCCCTTCTGAGATTATTTTCAACGATGCTGATTGGCCAAATTCACGCTGATATGCGCTTATCTTGCTCTAGCAACAGTCCCTTATTGGTTAGTCGTCACTGTCTCAGGGGCGCTTTATCCAGAGATCATGAGACATGGAGGCAGAGACGAGAAGGCTTACTTTTGTTTTACATCAATGAAAATTAATTACTTTATATCTTAATGGATATATATTATATTTATATTTATATTACACATATAAAAAGTAATTTTTGGTAATATTCATTTTTTTCAAAACAAAGTAAATACATTTAATATCACACTCTCCACTGGGGGGGCGGCGCCCTAACGCCCTCTATTGGCCGGTCGCCACTGGTCACAATGTAAATCAAATCGGCACCTAAGAAATGGTAGAAAAGCGAATCGTCCCAGCCCTACAAAGTATACTGCAATATCCAACTTCAAGCACCTACATTCTTGCAGTTTGCTCTTGTTTTGTGTCTGAAAGTGAAAACAAGACGTCAGTGTCTAACATCTGCTGCTCAGAAGGTGCTTCAGTTCGACCAATCAGCTGCTTCAGTCTGACCAATCAGCTGCTTCAGTTTGACCAATCAGCTGCTTCAGTTTGACCAATCAGCTGCTTCAGTTTGACCAATCAGCTGCTTCAGTCTGACCAATCAGCTGTGGGTGCAGGCCTTCAGACCTCAGACTGAAGCAGGACTGTGTGGCTGCTGCTGCGTTCAGGATGGATGGTTTGATTTTGTGATCAGTGTCATGGATCAGCCTGAGGACATCAGCAGCAGGCCGGTCGATGCTCCAGAGCTTCAGCAGATGAACTGAAGCTGTGATCAGGGCTGATCGAGTCCTCGTTAGAATGATGTCAGAGATTAACGTGTGTTTTTACCTTTATTTATTCCACAGCCCAAATAAACCTCATGATGCTAAGTTTAAGCTCTTTATGTTTTTAAGAGGCTGTTTTGATCTTCACTGCACTTGTGTTTGTTAGCTCTGTTAGCAGTTTATGCTAATCATCCACATCTCCACAGAAAAAACACTGCCAGGGTGGCATGTGCTGTTTTTACTGCAAACAGAAGAGCATGCATCTGCATGTTCAGCCTTTAACATCCATGAATGAGACTGCAGGCCTGTGTGAGCAGCGGTAAAGGCCGTGTCAGGGTTTGAGCCCCTGGACTGTCGACATGTCTCTGCACACTGCAGAGGTGTTAGCAGGTTAGGACAGACAGGTCAAACTGTGAATTTAAACCAGAGCTCTGCAGCCCGTTTTCCTCTGGACATGGAGCAGAAATCAGCATTGTCGTTGTTTTTGTTGTTTCATTCTGAGGGAGTTTATGGACCAGGGCTGTCCAGCCTAACAAGCTTTACCCATCAAACACCAGACAGAGTCCAGAATAAATGTGTGTGTGCTTCATCAGCCTGTGTGGACTCTGTTAGTGTAACAGCAGCTGAGGTGAGGCCACAGAAACAGAAGTGTGTGTCCCTGTGTGTTTGCTGATGTGTGTGTTAGTGAGTGTTGTTAACACGTTACACAGCCTGTAGTTTGCTCAGTGTGAAACCTGCTGCTGTGTCTTATTCAGTCTGACGGGAGAATAAAGACAAAATAATTTAAGTTTCTGACATCCGTGTGTCTCCTCGAGGAGTCAGTCGACCATAAAACCTCCAAACACTCTTTAATGAAACAGTGAAGTGAGCAGCTGTGCTCATGCACAGGTACATTTTAATCCTGAAGTGAGCTCTTTATTCATGGTTATTGTTGATGATATAAAAAATACCTTTACAGACTCGAGGACACTCTTAAAAAACACATCCCTAAGAACTGACCTCAGATCCATTTATATTCAGCAGAGGCAATATTAACAATGTTACATGATGACTTTTAATTCTGAATTAATTATTCAAAATTAAATAATTTAGAATCAAAGTTTTCTCCTCCGTGTTACCTGCACACATTTCTACAATCATGTGCATCAAATCTATATCAGCAGAGCTACATGATTGTCTACAGAGCAGTGTTTGTGTATATGATGAACACATGGTTTTAGATGTTGCTGCTCTATCCATGTGATTTATTATTATGTTTTATTGACACTCATTACTCTGCACTGTCATTATGATGCAAAGATATAAAACAATATATGGACTTTAATAAGTTCTATTCTAATGTGCTGCTGACTCCTTAGTCAGTATGTTGTATCTATTTGTTTGTACAGTAAATTTAGAGGGGGTGAATTTGTATGCATGTGGGTATGTGTGTGTATATATATGCATATATGTGTGCATTTTATGTATGTCCTGTATGGGATGTATGTTTATATAGGTATGTGTGTTATGGTGTGTTTGTACAACAGTGGTGATTGCTCTAAGACTGCAAGAGAAGCTCAGCTTCCCCTAAAAAGTGTTGATATGTCCTGCTGTGTGAACATTTCATTGACTAAATCTGCTCTAGAATACCTTCATCTTTAGTTCAGAATCAGCTACTTATCACAGGTAACTGGAGCGACTTCCTTCTCAGTCATCCCCGCAGCGTCCCAGCACTTTAACACAGTCGGACGCTGAGCGTCTTCTGACTTCGATGGGGAAGCGTAGAGTGGGTTGTTCCACTGTGGAAACTGGACGGTCATTGGATAAACGCTGGGCTTTGTCCCGCCCATCGGACACTCAGCGTCTCTGGGGGTCTATGAGGCAGTGGGCTGGCCTGGACGCTCGGCTTCTGCATGATGATTGGATGATCTGTCTGAGGCCGAATCCCTTTTTGATTGACAGTGAAATGAGCCAATCAGTGATCTTGAAGTATAACCCTCCACCGGAGCATCTTCTAAGTTTTACATTCATATACATATATATATATATATATATGTATGTATATATATATATGTATGTATGTGTGTATATATGTATATATATATATATATATATATATATATACTCATATATATATGTTTATGTATGTATATATATATATATATATAGATATATATATATACATACATATATATGTGTGTGTATATACATATATATATATATATATATATATATACACACACACACACACACACATATATATATAGATATATATATATATATATATATATATCTATGTGGTACGTGTTGTTGTATTGTTGTGATTGTTACTGAGTTAGCTCACTTGTGTGTAATTTTTTTAATCACACTGATCACTGTAAATAGTCTGAGGAAGAGCTGTTTGGCTCAAAACATCACTGTTTGAAATTGAAAAGGGAGATATTTTTTGGTGTGCAGGTTTTCTTGTTCTTTTCTATGCAAATCATTTTTATGGTCCAGCACCTACATAGGAGGTGTGTGTTTACTTTTATTATCCCACATGAATTCATAGTTCTGTGTTAAAGAGCTCAAATAGTTAGTCTGACTGTGTAGATCACTTTTCTGTAGGTGAAGCCTTAAAGTTATAGACAACAAGCAGAAGTAGGGTCAGAACAATCCACACTGGATAAAGCTGAATTACCTTAATACATGTAAAAGACGCACAAAGTGTACACTGCTGAAATCCATATCCATTAACCATGAATCAATGTGATCAACATTTCTGCTTCAAAACACAGAATTTTCTGGCTATTATTTGTGTTTTCAGGCATTAAGTGACCCCCCTCTGAGCATTTTCCTTTTATTCTGAGATATGTACAAATGTGGTCCATTTTGGTGATTTTCCACATTAATTCATTACTTTCTTTTTAATGTAAACATACCTGACTGTAGTGGCTGATTGTCTAGATCTTAGCTTTGCTTAGTTTGGAACAGTCCAACAGCATCCTCGTCTTTTTCTGTCTCTTGGATAAAAATATCAAATCATCTGGAAATCTGTCAGTCTGGGTATTTTCAGCAGTTTTAACTGGACTGTAATCTGGTTTTGTTAACCAAGGAGGGTTAAAGGGCCAGCTGTAACACCTATAATGTAATAATTTACAGACGATGGAATTACGCCTGATAGTGGGACAAAATCTAAACTTAGTTCAATGAAAAATGTCATAAAACCTGATAATGTAATAATTTAAACAATAATGTTACAAAAATAATATTTTAACTGGTACTGTAATACCTTATGACATTATGAGGAGTTTCTAAGTAATACAAAAAGTCTCCCTTTTAGATATCTGCCTGATGGAAATACACACTTTAAGATGAGTTTATAGCATCTAAATAGGTTATCTATAAATGCTATTCCTTAGCTTCATGGTCGGGTCAGACAGGGCTGGACTGGCCTGGATACTCAACTTCAGGAACAAGACAATTAAAACTAGAGCAAATTTATATTATTCAGACACGTCTTAGAGCACCGGGCTGTAAGTAGTAGGGATGGAAATTGATAAGATTTTATCAATACCAATGCTGTTAACGATCCTGCTAATCGATCCAATTCTTTAACGATTCCCTTATTGATTCCAGCAGATTTTGCGAGTGGGCAAATGGTCTGATTTTCAGTGGCAACAATGCAAAATATACATCACAGTATAGATAACTGCTTCTGCAAGGTGCTGGTGTTTCCACTCACTTAAGGTTGTGCAGTAGGTGTAATTAAAATTAAGCCACAATTCTGCCTCTTCTGAACCCTGACAATTGAATGGAATTGATAAAGGAATTGATAAGCAAAAAGATTAATGATATCAATTCTTTGATGGAGCTGTTAACGATTCTCAACTGGAATTGGTTTTCGATTCCCATCCCTAGTAAGTAGCCATATATAGCCGGCTACAAAACTACGATACTAAGTTTTCCAAAAATTGCTTGTTGTCACACATCAAAAACTACCGCTACGTAACTAGAAAGAGATACATTACCTCGTGGCTTTACATCCTGTAAGTTGTTGAAAAAAGAAGTTGTAAAGCAATGCAGAGTTCTGAGGAAGGTCAGAGCTGCATTCATTAGCATCACAACAAACACACGCTTTGGCTTGGGTCACGTCTTTATGACAGTCGCCGTGCGTGCTCATGGGTAGCAGAGTCTTTATGTCGGCAGAAATAGATTCTCCTCATAGCACCTTTAATCTCATAATATACCAAAAAAATCCCAATAATGCCAGAAGGTATTACAGTACCAGTCAAGATATTTATTACATTATTGGTTATTACACTAACCAGTTTAATTACATTTCTTATTGAGATAAACCTAGGGTCTACGATCTGAAAACCAGTTTGTCTGTTGAGACAGATTTGAAAAATGCAGCCTGCCCCCCCTTCACTCACCCCTCCCCTCTGTGTTCCAAGACCCCGCCCCCCAGCTCATGTCGCCTCCCAACAACACGCCCCCTCTGATAGAGCAACAAGCCGGCCGGCAGAAAATATTCAATGGCGTTGAAGATAAATGAGATTTCTCATAGCTGGAAGTAACAAACACGACAGTCATCCTCCTGTAACACACAGCAGTAGCCATTTCAATTGGACCGGCGGCGAAGGGGGTCTGGCGTCGCCACTGTTAGCCGATCAGAGGAGAGCCGATTGTGGGCGAGGACTTACGTTTCTCGGCGTGTCTTCACCAACTCAGTTTACAATGCTAACAATGCGTGGCTAACTTATGCTAAAATCTATTGACAGAGCCTACCCGTTCTAGAAGCGGCCTCCCGGTTTCGGTGCTGGTCTTCTCCGGCTCCATGACGCTTCAGTAGCTGTGCAGCTAGCTGCTCACTGGTACATGAGGGAGGTAGTGGGGAGGAGGCGGGACGGTGCGGAGCAGGGGAGACAGGGGATTGGATGGACTCACGGACCAATCGATTCGGATTGGTCAACTATTATGCCGCTTTGCAGCGGATATACTGAATGGATTTTTTTCATACTTGTTGGTTGCGTAGATCGGACCATAGGACCATAACGGCCTTATAAACGGTGTTATTAAGATGTACAAAGCTTCCAAATCGTAGACCATAGCTTTAAGTGCAGATTTTTATTACAATACCAGGCGTTATTACATCATCAGTGAATTATTACATTATAGGTGCTCATCATCTGCACTGTGCTGGTTTAGACTGGGACACATTTAGTTTGACAAATAAAATTAGATGTTAAAATATGAAACTCAAACTAAAAAAGCTGTTTTTCCACCTTCAGCCTGTTCTCTGTGAACAAATGGAAGAGCAGGAATGAAAAATGTTTTGCACCTTCAGGAAGCTTCGTGTGACGGGCCGGGCTGAGTCAGGCTTTGAGAGAGGAAACTAAAATAAAAAAGAGGAATGGGAAAGTTGATTCAGCTGGTGCCAGAGTGTGTCTGTGTGTGTCTGTGTGAGTCTGTGTGTGTCTGTGTGAGTCTGTGTGAGTCTGTGTGAGTCTGTGTGTGTCTGCAGGATCATGGTGTGTGTCTGTGTGTAGCTGTGCTGTGGTGTGAGTCTGCAGTAGGGCTGAACGATTTCAGAAAATAATCTAATTGCGATTTTTTCCCCAATATTGTGATTTACTCTACGATTGTTTTAATGTTCCTCATCTTATGTATTCTTACACATACATGAGCAGTAGTTCTTTTTATAGTAAAACCAATATGACATTAAATTAATCTAAGGATAAAAGATTTGAGAAAAAGTGGAGAAGTGAAGAACAGAAGCAAAATAGGTATGAAATTGCAAAAAAAAATGGGAAAAATTGGCAAACATCCAAAAGTGGCTTAGGAAAATTGATTATGGCAGCAAAATTGGGAATTAAATTTGAAACTAAATTTCAAAAACCATGTCAAAATTACAAAAATGGTTCTGACAGTGGCCAAAAAAAGATGAACGGGGGCAAAATAGGCATAAAGTTGTAAAAACGGGGTTTAAAAAAGTAAAAATGGTCCAAAAGTGGGGGTAAAGTGTATGAATAGAGGTAAAAAAATAGGCATGAAATTGCGTCACAATGCACTACATCACAATGCCAAAATGTTCAATACATTTTGGGCTAAAAATATTGAATCTTTTGAAAATAGCAACAAGCCATATTGAGATTTAATCTAATTTGTAATTCATTGTTCAGCCCTGGTCTGCAGGATGATGGTGTCTGTCTGTGTGTAACCGTGTTGTGTATCTCTCCTGACTTCCTCCCTGTTGTCGGTCAGTGCTGAGGCCTCACAGTCTGCATGGAAACCCCCCTCCCATTGACCACAGCCATGTATCCTCCCTCCTCCCTTCCTTTCCTTTCCTATCTCCTCTTGCTGGGATTGCCCTACTTTCCTCGGCCTCATACATCACTGTCTCTCTCTCTCTCTCTCTCTTCGGCCTCCTCAGCTGAGCCTCGCTCGCCCCTCTCTGTCTCTTAGGGCCTTGTTAACACCGTGGCAGTTGGATGCTCTCAGCTCTCGTGCAGTTTGGATTCTGAATGTTTGTTACTTTAGTTTTGCAGTGGAAAGTCCTCGATTTGTACCACTCACAGATATAAATTATTCATTTCCTTTTAAGAGGTGGACTGCTCTTCCAGATAAAAATATCTGCCCACGATTGAATAAGGACGGCAGTTTGAGATATTTCTGACTGTTTATTCAATGAAAAAGTAAATGATCACACTGAGATATCAGCTGTTGGTTAATTATGTAGATATACAGGCCCTCTGCTCAGTATAAGCCTGAGTCGTGTGTCATGAAGCATGGCTCGTATTGATTAGAGTGTTTGCTCGCAGTGGCCTTGGAAAACATCACAGGTCACCCACAGCAGAGGTCATCACTCTCTGGACTCATTTCACCCACTCAGGTTTAAAGCTGTCATGTTTATTGACCTCTCTGTAGGCAGGTGAAGGCTCCACACTAACTCTCTGCTTTGGCTGCAACGGTGCACCTAAAAAGAAAATTTAAGGTGCACCAGCACAAAAATTAGGTGCACCCAAATTTATCATAGCGTCACGTTTAACACCATAAGGTCACCATGTTATCACTCTCCAAAACTTAAGTATGATGTAAATACTTTATGGCGATGCTTTAGAATAAGTTGTAAAGAAATACTTGTCTGTATTTGAAGCAACATTAAAAGAAAAACAGAGCGTTTAAAGTGCTTCACTTAAAGGTGCAGTGTGTAGAATGTGGCATTTTATACATCCACCACATTTCTCCAGACAGAAACGGTGAATATAGGAGATATATGTTTCTATTTGTATGTAAAGTCCGTCAAAATAGGAGAACAATCATCCCCATAAAACATTTGTTTTATTTTTATTTAGTTAGAATAATCTTTATGAAAAATTACATTACCACGGGCCGCTGTTTCATGTAGGCTGACATATTGATCCACCGTGTTGTCTACGGGTGGATTTTAGGGACAAAAAGAACGAAACGCGAATCTGTCCACCTGTTCTGAAATCTACCTGAATGCAGGTGAAGAAGAGGAGAGGATGGCAGTGGATGTATAGACAGTTGTTACTCTGTCCTCGGGATTCAAACTGTGAGCATAAACACAAACAACATAAACTGTGTGCTGTGTTCAGGATCCTTTTTGGTCTTCACAGGATTCCGTTACTCAGCGACGTGACGTTTTGGCTACGGTTAGGGTCATGCTAGAATCTGAACGCTAGATAATAATAATAATAATAACTTAAATTTATATCGCCCCTTTCAAGGAACCCAAGGTCGCTTTCCACAGTAGAGGGGACAAACAAACAAGAAAAATGTGGCTAAAATGCCAAGTTCTACACACTGCACCTTTAATGAAACTGACAAATTCAAAGTAAATCATTAAGTAAAATAAAACTTTTCCAAGTAAAAGTGCTTAAAGTGCTGTACTGAACTGAAATTTAACATTTCAAACTCCAACATCTCAAGTTAAATAAAATATTTTACAATAAAAAGAGCTAATGTTTAAGGTGCTATACTGAACTGAAAAATGAAATAAATATCCAGATTTTAACAACCAACAACAGAACATTTAACTGGATGGTCTTATTCTCCAATGAATTAAACCTAGAATAAGACTTCACACACTATAAAAGAATCGTAAAAAAACAGTAATTTTCTGTAAATAACAGAAAATTGCTTTCTCATAAAAATACAGTTTCTTTCCGTAATTAAAATACAGTTTGTAGTTGTAATTTTAACAAGATTTTGCCTTAATTTAAGATTCTTTAATGTTTAAATACAAACATTTCACGTTAAAAAACAATTAAATTACCCATAAAGATGGTAAATCAACATTGTAATATGAAGAATTATGCTTAAATTTACAGGAATGTGCTGCTAATAGTTGGTTTTTTGTGCCTTTATTGATAGGAGAGAGACAGTGGATAGGCTTGTGAAAGGGGATGAGAGAGTAGGGGAAGACACTCTGCAAACTGGTCACAGGTGGGACTCAAACCTGGACCAGCAGAAACAAGTACATGGGGAGACTGGATACTAACCACTCCACCAAACCAGCACCTCTTAATGACATTATTTTATTGAAAAAAGGATTTTATAGAGTTGTAAAGTTGAATTTTACAGTGTATTCCCTTAAATAACAGAAAAACATTTGTAAAATTACAATACACTTGTTAACATATTTTAATAATAAATATTCATATTTCTAACAGGGTTTCTTTGTAGAAGAACAGAAATATTGTGTTTTTTCACAGTTACAGTAATTTCCTGTTATATTACATTTGACATGTAAAATCTGTTTATTTTTGTGAATTAATTGGCATTTTAAGATTACAGAAAAAAACTGTAAAACAAACAGTAAAATACTGTTATATTACTTTTATTTTTTTACAGTGTAGTCAATATTAACAAAACTGAAACTAAGTGAAATAGTAAAAAACAATTCTCAAACTAATTTATAAAAAACGTGATACAGGACAGAACGTGGGTGTGTGTAGCAGAGAAGCTCTGGTCCACTGGGCTGATCATGCTGTCGTCTTTCTGATCAAATGTTGGAAACCAGCTCCAGAAAACTTGGACAAAAAAAACCCAAACAAACAAACAAAATAAAAACATCCCAAATTATTTTCACAAAACTTGATTTTTAAAGTGGAGTGATTTCTCCCTCTTAGTAAGAACTAAGTTTTGTTGTTATGTAATGAAGTAAATTAGTAAAATCTCCCTGAGGCAGTAGTAGTAGTAGTAGTAAATTTATTTCGGACAAATTAATAACAATAACAATGATAGTAGTACAAATAAGGTAATAACAATGATATCAATGATGATAATCACAAAGAACCAAAAATAGAATATTGCAGTAGACTGAGATAAACAAACGATAAATAAAAAAAAAATAAAAAAAAAAAAAAATACTTTACAGAAGCCAGTAAGTAAAACTTATCAAGTGATTAAATAAATCATATATCCGAAAAGGAGTGAGTGGAAGTAAATCTTATTTATACCCACCCCCATTTAATTAATAATTAATAATAATTTATTTCTTTTCTGCTCATTCACTCTTTATATGAACATATATATACATACATAAACACACACATACATATGTATATATATACATACATACGTACAACCATACACACACGTAAACATATATATACATATACACACATATATACATACACCTATATACACACATATACACACATGTACATACATGCATACATAGACGCACATACATACACATACTCACAGATATATACATACATATATACACACACATACACAAACATATACATACATACATACACACACATATACATACACACACACATACATATATATATTAACACACATACACACACAGAAAATACATACACACATATATACAATAATATTATTCATATATCCGTTTACAGCATATGTAAATCATCATCATTAATCATACAGACGCGAGTGACACCAGAAAAAAAAAAAAAAAAACAGCAATCAGCAACAACAAAATAGTAGTAATAAATAAAACAAAACAGAAACAAAAGCGCACCCTGTGAATTCTAAGAGTCCTCCTGATAAGACCTAAACACCATGTATTTGAATGTTTTTATGAACTGTTTTTTATTCAGGCACTCTTTTAGATTTACACTCAGACTGTTCCATAGTTTAGGCCCGCATATAGTCACACAAAAACTCCTCCTTTTTGTTCTTATTGTTCTAATTTTGAAAATGTATTTACCCCTGTAGTTGTATTCCCCATCCCTCCCAGTGAATATTTTTTGGATGTTTTCTGGCAATGACTTGGCCTTTGTTTTGTACATAAACAGAGCAGTTTGTAATTTGACATGGTCTTCTAGTTTTAGTAATTTTGACTGTAAAAAAAGTGCATTTGTATGATCCCTATACCCCGCTTTATGAATAACCCGTATTGCTTTCTTTTGTAGAGTGATGAGTGGATATTTAGTGCTTATGTAGTTATTGCCCCAAACCTCAATGCAGTAGGTTAAATATGGAAGAATTATGGAACAGTACAGAATGCGTAGTGTTTTGTGCTCTAGAATCTGTTTAGCTTTATGTAATACTGCAATGCTACGGGATACTTTGGTTTGGACATGTTTGATGTGTGATTTCCAGTTTATTTGTTCATCTACTGTAACCCCCAAGAATTTGATTTCTTTCACTCTTTCGATGATTTGGCCATCCAACTGAATTTGCACGTGTGTATTTGATCTGCAGTTCCCAAAAAGTATTACTTTTGTTTTGCTCAAATTTAACAACAATTTATTCCTATCAAACCAAGATTTGTATTTGAGTAATTCACTGTTAATTTTATGGATTAACATTTGCAAGTCGCTACCTGAACAAAACATGTTTGTATCATCTGCAAATAGCACCAGCCGAAGTACTTCAGATACTTTACATATGTCATTGATGTATAGAATAAAAAATTTTGGGCCCAGTACTGACCCCTGTGGGACACCAGCAGTAATGTCCAAACATGATGAACAATGAACACCCAACTTCACAAACTGTTTCCTGTTGCTCAGATAGCTCCTCACCCACTCCAACACTGTACCCCGGATGCCATACTGCTCCAATTTTGTCATTAATATGTTGTGGTCTATTGTGTCAAATGCTTTTTTGATGTCTAAAAATATTCCAACTGTGTACTGCTTTTGGTCTATTGAATTGGTGATTTCTTCAAGGGATTCTATTAGTGCCAGTGATGTGGAGCGATTTGCCCTGAACCCATATTGGCTCTCTGTGAGTAATTTATGTTTATCTATGAATTTGTCCAATCGATTATTGAAAAGCTTTTCTAAGATTTTGGAGAATTGAGTGAGTAGTGAAACAGGTCTATAGTTGGTGAAGTTGTGTCTGTTCCCAGATTTGTACAGGGGTATGACCTTTGCAAGTTTCATTCTTTCTGGAAATGTACCAGTCTGAAATGATAGATTACAGATGTATGTCAGTGGTTTAACGATCCCATCAATCACCCTTTTCAGAACAAACATATCGATGTCATCGCAGTCAGTAGATTTCTTGTTTTTGCATTTCAAAATAAGGTCCACAATTTCTTTCTCCACAACTGGTGTGAGGAACATCGAGTTTAAATTTCTTTCAATTAAATTATTGCAATGTTCTTCTGATCTTGATGCATCAGGGATTGTTTTTGCCAATTCCGGTCCCACATTTACAAAGAATTCGTTAAAACTGTCAACTACTTCAGCCAAGTTATGGTTTTCCATGTTATTTACCATGAAGTAAGTAGGATGAATTACCTGTTGAGGACTATTTTTTATTACAGTGTTCATTATTTGCCAAGTTTTTTTAATATTATTTCTATTGTCCTCTAAAATTTTATTATAATATTCTCTCTTAGCTGTTCTCATTATGTTAATTAATTTATTTTTATATTTTTTATATTTATTGCCGGCCTCTGTGGTTCTCAGCTTAACGAACTCTCTATAAAGTGCATTTTTCTTTTTGCAGGCATTTTGTAGCCCTTTTGTAATCCAAGGACGATCTATATATTTTAATTTTCTGTTAATTTCTTTTATGGGACAATTTTTATCGTAGAGTTGTTTGAATATCCCTAAAAAATCTTCATATGCAGTGTTAACATTGTTGCTATTGAATATGACATCCCAATTCTGTGTCAATAAGTCATTCCTGAGTAGGTTTATCGACTCATCTGAGCTCATCCTTCTGTATTCAGTTTTATTAGTAATTTGTGTAGTTTTGTAGTTGGTGTCATGTACTATGAAAACAGGCAAATGGTCACTGATGTCACTAAGTAATAGTCCACTTATTGTATTGTTTAAGATGTCGTTTGTGAGAATGTTATCGATCAAAGTGGCACAATGAGAGGTTATAATACCAGCAGTTTAGCTGCTGGTATTATTTCATAAAATGTGGATAATTTAGTTTGATGGTAGGCGGCCTGTCCACACTGTCACTTCTGTTGTGTCTGCAGTATTATACATTTTCAATATTTATATTTCGAACATTCAGCAGCTTAGAGTAAATGAAGCCAAGAAAAAAGGTTTCAGAATAAATTTGATTTTTCAAGAGGCTAACCTCTAATAAATCAGACGACAGGTCTATGGTTCATGGATCTGTCCCTAACTTTAGTTCTTACTTTAGTCCACTTGTCTCCTCTTACCTCCCTTCCTTCACCCTCACACCAACACAGCATGGTGTGGATTTGCTGTTCATCATGAGACTGGGATCCACATTCAAGATTTCCTGCTGCTTAACAGAAGGTTTTTTCTTGAGCCATGATGGAGGGATTCATGATTGGCTATATGGATTCATGTTGGTGTTGGATTGACAGTAGGCCTGTGCTCAAAATATCGATACGGCAGAATATCGTATCGCACTCCTTTGGGATACGTGTATCGATACAGATTCTACAGAATCGATACGACCTAAATATTTTGACAGTTGTTGTAAATACACTTTGGGTAATGCTAACAGTGGCACAGTTCAAGGTAGAAGACGAGCTACATAATGAAGCATATGTTTTAAAATTGAACTTAGGTCTACCATCTTTGAGGATCTGAATTTATGTCTCTTAAGTTGTAGAACCACTTAAAACTCATCCTTGTTCTTTTTCTTCTTATAAGAAAAAACTAAACTTGTCAAGAATTTTGCTTAAATCATAGTCAATGTTCACAATTTATGTGTAGGCTATCAGGATACGTATCGTATCGTGAAGTTGCTGGAAATACCCAGCTCTAATGGATGTATTTGTATATATATGTATATGTGTATTTTATATGTATATATGTATCTATGCATATATGTGTATCTCTAAAATGAAGAGCTTTATGCTCTATTGTAAAGAGTCTTGAGATAACACTGTTATGAATTGGTGCTGTACAAATGTTCAAGTTTTTAAACCTCCTGCTGACTGAATTGATTTAATCAGTTTATTTTCCCGTCCTACTGAAAACATTTATAACTGTTTATCTAAAGAAGCAACAACCTGTCAAGAGAGCCTGAAGCTCTTTAAGGACAGCTTACGTCAGTATTTACAGGCTGCACTTCTTTCTAAAACAGCTTTACATTGATCAGCCAATCATGACCTTGAGCTCGACAAAAGGTCAGATCAGCTCTAAATTGGAAAATGTTACTACTAAAGCTGCAGCTGTGGATTCTTTTTATATATTACTATCAATTTTTTGTCCACTAATCGAGTAATCAGATTACAGTTACATTGCGCTCACTGCTTTTTTTTTTACATTGAATCCCTACACATTATTATTATTAATAACAGACAGAACAGAAAAGCCAGCTCACTTAAATTAACAACTTACTTTTATTATTTTGAACATTCTGAGCATTAAAGGGATCTCAAAATCAAAATCTATACTTTTATTTTTACTCTGGGCCATATCTAAGTTTGGTTATTTTTATTTTATTTGTATTCATGCTTGTCTCTTTTTGCTAAATTATTGCCTTTACTACTGTACCATATTGATGATCTTATTTTGCTTACTTTATTTCTAGGACCAAATAATCTCATACTTAGATACTAAGATCATTTAACTAGCTAATGTACATTTCTATAACATATGAAAGCATTCCCTACACCTGCTTCCTCTACTCACTGTCAGTGTTTCCTGTTCTACTCTCTGCAATCAAATTAAATGTAAAGTTATTGGATGTGAAAAGTATGTGAACAAAATACACATGATTCTGGGCAAGTAGCCTCTGCATAGATTTACGTTCTGAACCAGCCTTTACACGGAGCCATAATCAAAGTAGGTTATTTACTAGCCCATATCTCAGTTATTGATCACATTAGCTGCTTCTGTTGATGTATCATGAGTGTCATCCTGTTGTGTCGCTCTGACGCACAGACCGGATGTTTACTGTTGACGTGCTGCAGCAGTGATGACGTGCTATCATGCTAAGCTACGTGCTAAGCTAACTCTGTTTGACATCAGACACACTGCACTGTGTTTTCTTTTCGTCCCTTCTTGTAGTGACCACACACTTGGGACACTCTCTGCCATTTCTTCTGTGGACTCTCTCCTTTCTGTCCCTCTCTTTTCTCTTCCTTCATGATTTTACAAGCCGCACAGCAGCAGAGGTAGCAGGCGCGTTGTGCCACAGAAATGACCGTCCACTGTATAGTAGTCCAGATATATATTTTACGTGTATGATTATATATTAAACGAGGCTTCGAGGCACAGAGTTTGCCTTGAGGATATTTTGTAATCAAATAATCGAGATTATTGGAGGAATCGTTTCAGCTTTAGTTACCACTGACAAAACTGATTTAAGGGCTGAGCTGTATCTTATTTAATCATCTGAGTATGTTCACATGTTCACGTCATCAGAGATGCCAGGTCAGTCCTCAGGATAATCACCATCATGCTAACGTTACAAAACCACCAGCTGACAGTTAGCTTGACTTTCTACAGTGAGTCTGCTTTACACCAACATCATCACCATGGGTCACACAGAGCCGACCAATCAGAGCCTTTAGGAGCAGGAAGAGGGAGGAGCAACAGGTGACAGCAGAGGTTAGCATGGATGCTAACAGCAGAGGTTAGCATAGATGCTAACAGCAGAGGTTAGCATAGATGCTAACAGCAGAGGTTAGCATAGATGCTATGTTTCATGAGGAGGTTCGGCTCCACAGCAGCAGGCTAAATGATCTGAACACAGCGTTAATAATAAAGTCTGTACCTAACGACCTGTCACAGGTTCTTGAGGAGTGGATTTTAGAGATGATCTGAATCCAGATGAGTTTCTTACAGGACGTGTTAGCAAAGTGAGACGGAGCAGTTTGACAGTCACAGTCTGTCAGAAGTTTGTGCTCTAAGTAACTTTAGCATTAGCTTTGTGTCCATGTCTCCTGAAGACACCTAAAGGTGCTGACGAGGAGTTTATGGTTCATATAAACTTTTCTGAAGAGTGACAGAAACCACCAGATGGTCCCAAAGCACCGAGGTGGTGACGAGAACATGAAGAAAAACTGGAGTTATGTTTCAGAGCTGTGGCTGTGGTGTGTGTAAAGTAACATGGAGCCGGTCCAGCTGCAGCTGCACAGTGCTGATTAACCCTTTCATGGTCTTCACCACACTGGACAGATATTTGGAATAAGTTGTATACTAGGGGTGGGCGATATGGTAAAAATATCATGTCATGATTTTTTAGAAATAAAATCACAATTCTTTTTACTTTGATTTTTATAGACTAATTTGCATGTTTGACCTTTTTTTCCCTGTTTATCATATAAAACATGTAAAACCCTAAAAGAAAATAATTACAATTAAAGCCAAAGAAACTTTCTGAACAGGTTTTAATTTAAATAGTGCAGGTTTTATAAAAATGTGCAATAAATGTAAACATAAAAGGTAATGAACAACAATATCAACATTATCTCTTAAAGTGCAACAGTTTAAAACAAATGTTATCTAACTGATTTTTGTTCAGATATCTTCAAGCTTTTATCTCCTTTTCTCTTTACACCATGGCTTCATGCTACATAACCAAACAGGAGATCCCACCATGCACTGGGGTAATGTGCTACGATTGGTTAGTCGGGTGCACGTCAAAGTCTCTGCACCCACACAGACGATCTGATGATCTTTCTGCTTTATGAGATCATCCCGACGTTATAATCCTTAATGATTATAACGTGGTATGACCATATTAATGATTTAATATGGTCATATCGCACACCCCTATTGTATACCCATTAGGCTGCAGTACCATGTCAAAGTACCAGGTGGTAAATTCAAAAACCTGTGTCCTAAGTTTCATAGAAATATAATCTTTGCATATTTTTACCATGTTAATATTTTGCATCATTAACAGCCAACGAAGGGCAAAGTGGGCATCATGCCTGTATTCAGATTTGAGATCATTTTATTTTTTTATTTAAATTTTTGTGTGATTCACCAGTGAATAGTTTGATTTATGACCAATACTCTGAATAAATGTTTGTCACAGACGTGTTTGTGGATTCTCATGGAGTTCCTCTACATTACTGCTGTAGTGAACAGAAGCATAACTCACACAGAAATAACACAAACATTATCAGGACTTTAACTTTTGAAAGTAAAAAACAATTATTTTAAAACTAAAGATATGTCTGAGATGTAATAATTAATGCATGAAAGGGTTAAAGATGAGCTCAGATCATTTCAGTCTCCAAAGGAAAGAAACTGATTCTCCAACAGGAAGTGGTTTCCTTTCAGAATAAGGTTCATGAAGCATGTGATTAACTCTTCAGCAAGAACACTGATGTTTTTTTTACTTATTTTATTTGGAACATATTACAACAAAAATATATACAAAACAAAAAAAATAAATAAAAGGAAATAATAAGAAAGCAGATACCTAAGTTATAATATTCTTTGGAAGTTATAATGTCCATGCTGGAAAAGGAGCAGCTGCTCTTATTCTGTTACAAACTGTTCAGCATCTGTCCTCCAATAGACTGATCAGGAAAGCAAATTACATGGACTTATGAAATAGGGGTGTCCCGATACAACTATTTCACCTCCGATACGATACCGATATTGCAGCCTTGAGTATTGGCCGATACCGATATCAATCCGATACGATATCAGCAGGAATCAAACAGACTTTTATTACCTATTTTGTAGTTTGGACTGTAAGAAAAGTCTTGATCAGGTCAGATTACTCAAACAGAGAACAGTAGGCAGCAATAGTAGGGATGAGAAAAACTGACCCTTTTGTTATTAACCAATAGGTTAAATAAATTTTAACCTTAAACATAAGAATATACTACAATTAAAACAACATGAATAAAAAATATTAGAAGACCCTGAAAAGTGACCTCAATAAACCAAACAAAAACATATTTCACCAATTGCAAAATAACCACTGTGTTGAACTTAAACATAAGCATATTCTACAACTGAATAAAATAAAAAATAAATATATTAGAATGGACTGTTTTTATCAGAGTGCTGATGTCAGAGATTTAGGATGCAGGCCGATATAATCCGATATTTGTTTTTTTGACCGATATCCGATATCAATATCAGATCAGGACATCCCTATTATGAAATCTATTTAAACATTCACCTACATATTTTTATACACATATAAATATATCTCTACCTCTCTGATTACCTACTCATATATACTCAAACACCACGCCTTTATATACACCTATAAACATAAAGATATCTTTACATTCATATATAAATTAACATATCCATGCATTGTGTATATATACATGTCTGTGTACACACTTTCCTCTGCACACACACACACGGACATCTTGTTTTGTTTAGCTTTTTTTGTTTTTTTGTTTTTTTAAATATTAAATCACTTTGTTTACTACACTTATAATACTTGTTGATTCCTGTATTTCACCAACATGACTGATTTAAATTTCTTTTTAAACTGGATTCAGTTTCTGCTCTGCTTCAGATCATCCAGACTGTTTACTGTTTTGTTTCCTTGTGTTGTTTAACAGAAACTCCTCATTGTTCTTATGCTTACATTCACCATCTCTGTCAGAGAAAATCCTCTGGATGTGACCAGGCAGTACGGCTCAACAATTCATGCAAATTAGATTAAATCACAATATGGCTTGTTGCAATTTTCAAATCACAGAAGGTTCATGATTTTTAGACCAAAATGTGTTGAACATTTTAACACTGTGATGTAGTTTTTTGCAATTTCATGCCTATTTTTTACCTCTATTCATACACTTTTGGACAATTTGTACCTTTTTTTAACTCCGTTTTTACAACTTTATGCCTATTTTGCCCCCATTCATCTTTTTTTGGCCACTGTCAGAACCATTTTGGAGTTTTTACATGGTTTTTGAAATTTAATTTCAAATTAATTCCCGATTTTGCTGCCATAATCAATTTTTTTGGCCAATTTTTCCCCCCTTTTCTGCAATTTCATACCTGTTTTGCACCTATTTATTAACCCTTTTCCACTTTCATAGCATTTTTACCCAGTTTTTACAATTTCATACCTATTTTGCTTCTGTTCTTCACTTCTCCACTTTTTCTCTAATCTTTTATCCTTAGATTAATTTAATGTCATATTGGTTTTACTATAAAAAGATCTACTGCTTATGTTTGTTTAAGAATACATAAGATGAGGAACATTAAAACAATTGCAGAGTAAATCGCAATATTGGTGAAAAAAATTGCAATTAGATTATTTTCTCAAATCGTTCAGCTCTAATAGGCTGTACATTATTCCTTACTTCATACATTATTCCTTACTTCATACATTATTCCTTACTTCATACATTATTTCTGCTGTTTTCAATTCTACTAAATCAAGAAGTTTTAAAGTTCTCGACTGTAAGAAAAACTGATTTGTGTGGTCATAAAAGCCGGCCTGATCAACTCTTTAGGAGAATAGATAACAGATTTACTGAGCTCTTCTATGTGTGTGTGTTTTAGTCTGAGTAACTCTTCACCAACAACTCTGATGTTTTTTTTGTTTATTTGGTCGCTGAGCTGCTAAGACAGTTTGTCGATGAGCGGGGCGATGTACTCCGAGTGTCTCAGACCAAAGGTGAAGCTCGGAGCCTTGGCCATGGTGGTGGTGACCTGAGAGGAGGCAGACGTCAGTGTTTGATCAGTGTTTAAGAAAAGAGATTATTAGAGATCATATATACATATTATATATATATATATATCATAAATGACAGACTGACCCTCTCAGGGTAGTAGGCCCCGGGCCCCGGCCTCTGTGTGTGGTCCTCGGGGGGGTAGTTTCGGCCCAGCATGCTGAAGCGTGGAGGCCTCCTGTGGGAGATGTACTGATCCACAGCTCCATAGGCAGCAGGACCAGGACTCTGAGGGCAGAACTACAGGGTAACTACTAGTGCTAACAATGTTTTAATGGTACAAACTAATGCCAAGAGTTAGGTTTGTATGCTGTTTAAATTAGGGATGGGTACCAAATTCGGTACTTTAAGAGGTACCGACCGAATTACTACCGTGTACTGATTGACGTAAAATCAAAAGGTGCCATGTTTAGGTACCTAAACACATCCTTGTGACTGTGAGGGAGTGGAAGAAGCAGGCATACTATTGGGTAGAGTAGCTGAATTTCCATACCGGACTTGAACGCAGCACAGCAATAGCGTAATGACGTCAGCAGCCGCGGGCTCAGTCAACAAAGCAAGCATGGCTGAGAGGACGTGCTCTAAAGTATGGCTCTACTTTATTAAATGTGATGGAGATTATGCTCGCTGCAATATTTGTGACGCCAAGTGTAAGGCCAGGAAATACTTCAAATCTGAGGAAGCACTTGGTGACACACAAAATTTTCCTTAAAGCTGAAGAGTGCACAATTTTTGATAGCCTCAGATCTACGAGCACAAAGGATTCATTCAGCACTGTTAGCACGCCTGTGTCCAATGGAGACTAGTCGTCTGCAGCCAGAAACACAGGAAAAGAAATGGCTTTAACATTTGGTGATGGCAGCAAATGGGACAAGGAGGATACCTGGTCCAGGTAAATAAGCCTCGTGTTTAAGATGGTATTAGCTTGGCATTTTAATGTGCGTCAGTTATCATTATCAGGTCAGTTCCTCGTACTTTGTAACGTTAATGTAAATGCTTTTTTTATTTACAGCTCTGTCTGACCCATTGTTAAACTGCCCTAAAGTTAAAGCGAGGGCTGCAGTTAATTTATTAAGTTGTGGTTCATTTAAGTTACTGGTTTTCATGTTGAAGAAATTTTTGGAACAACTACAATGTTACAATACAAACAGTTGAATGTTGTTTTGATATATATCTGTCAAATTTTATATATGGAGAAATAAATTTACATTGAAAAAATGTGAGATCTTAATATTAAACAAATTAATATTTATTACCCCATAAACACGCAAAAGTACTGAAAATTGGTACTGTTGAGTACTGATACTGATTCCCAGGTACCGGGCATCAGTATGGTATCAGTTCAAATGTGAAAGGTGCCCATCCCTAGTTTAAATACTCTGCTTTATAATAATCATGACATTTCCATTCAGTTCAATTTAAAATATGGAAGCTCACTAAAGAATCACAGAACTGTAAAAGCTTTTGTCACGTTATAAAAAGTCAGAATAAAACCTAAAACCACCGGAGCAAGGTCCATTTTTAACTTTCATTTTTGGTCATTATTGTGTGATGATGAAGACAACACTGCAGACTGTTTTTTAAACATTTAGCATCAGTGACAGATTTACATATCAGGACTCTTTAAAACAAAGAGGAAACGTCCCCTGTGCTCAGTTACTCTGCCTGTAATGTAGTTAAATATAATAAAACCTTTTTTTCAGTGTTATAGTGTACTCTAATGAAAGGGCGTTGGATGTCTGTGCTGTGATTGCGCTGACGCTCACCCGGCCCAGGTCCTGGTTGAAGGTGCCGTTATTCCTGCGGCTGTAGATGGAGAAACAGGGCGCCGCGCTCATGGTCACCGTTTTGGTCCCTAACAGTGGAGGCACTCTGTAGTCTGCAGGACCTAAGAGAGAGTTTATCGTAGGTTTATTTAAGCTCTGAGTAAAGCTAACGTAGTGTCTGCACTGACAGCTGTTACCTGGAGCCTGGGCTCTGCTCTGCTCATTTCTCTTCCCCTGTAAAGAGTATGACGGAGCAGATCTGAACCTCCAGCTCTGTGAGCTGTCCGGGGAGTATGTACCTGAAACAGCAGATCATCACTGTAAGGACTTCATGTGTCAGAGAGCAGCAGCATATCCACACACGGGCTTCAACATCGCACTGAGTCTCAGGCTCCAGTCACACACTTCTGTTTCTCATGGTGAGTTTGCACAGCTGTACACGATGGGACAGGCTGGTTTGATCAGAAATGACCGTCTCTCCCCGTAAATACACCGTCAGTAAAGCTTCTGTAGGGACTTCAGTCAGGTTCATACAATGATACGACCAAGATCCAACAAATTTCCATCCCACTGAAACAGTCGAGGCTCAAACAGATTCAAAAATAGTTTTTTTTCCATCTGTAAATGCTTCATTTTAGTCTTAAATCAGCTGTAAATCACACTAAAACAATAATCTATCATGCATGATCCCTTATTTCTTGTCACACTTCATTATCCGTGAAGACACAAAAACTAAAAGAACCTCCAGAGAATTATATAAATAAGTTGTATTGCAACCTCATAGTCACTAGGGGATGTTAGAACACATATTGTAGAGGTATATGCATTAATGAGGGGTGGGAGAAAAAATCAATTCAAATAAGTATCAGGATTTTTTGTTTGACGGTTTTTAAATCGATTTTTTTGTTCACAAATTGTTTTTTTTTTCCAAATGTAAACACTTCATGTTAGTCTGTGTTAATAATCCACTTTTAAAGTCAGTCCAGTCTTTTGAAGAGAGAGTATAAACAGCTGGTTAAAATATATTGCTGAATAAATCCTAAAAACAGACTCACATGTGATGTGTAGTTTCCCTGATATAGTCTGTAGGCATCATCATTGTTCATCTTTTTCACTGGTGTTAAAAAAACTAACTAAAGATTGAAAAAATCGGCAATATCATAGAATCACAATTTGAATAATCGGCACCTAAAAAGTTAGATTTGGAGAAAAGCGTATCGTCCCAGCCCTACTGCCTCAGTGTAAACAGTTATTAAGCTCCTGTAATATTCTGTTAATCTGCACTTATGACTCCTGTTTATGGCTCTAAATCAGCCGTATACACATTATAGTTCAACCTGTGTCCATGGAAATGATGCCATCGTGTATTTACATTCTTCATGTGGTATTCGTGAATTATGAGAGACGACGTCAATGCACTTCCCAGTTCAGAGGTTAATGGAGCAGCATTAGAATTGCTTTAGAGATTCTCCACGACAGTTTTAATCAGTCCAGAACGGCTTGGACCAGGGGTGGGCCACAGGCGGCCCTCCACCTCACTAAATGTGGCCTGTCAGTTTATTCCAAAAAAACAACAGATCGTAAACATGAGGATATCCAAGATATGTAATAGAAATAATTCTGTATACTGAAGACCTTACTTTGCTTTAATAGTGTCTCTAAATCTTTTTCAAGAAGCATTAGAGCGTTAGATCAGGTTATACCCATTATTATATGAAGAAAAATAGCATAGGTAAAATATTTGTACTTTAAAAATTGGAAAACACTCATGGTTCAGTGGTTGAAAAATAGCTTAATTAGCATAATTCTGTGTGCATTGGCTAAATTCTACTTTAAGTTCATTTAGATATGCACAATGATGTGTATTTGTGTAATAATATATAAATATTGGTGCACTATTTCTATGTTTCCTCCATATTTGCATATGTTGATTATCAAACATTATTTTTTTCCTATTGAGAGTATAATAAGATTTGTAACAATGTGGCCCCAGGCTGGTAAAAACGGTATTATGTGGCCCTATGGCTTTAAAGATGCCCATCCCTGGCCTGGACTCTTCCATGACCAAACAGTCCTGATCCAGATCCAGGACCAAAGCCTCATCAGGATAGTCCTGCACATCGCCGTGAGAAACGAGCATGTGTGACCGGCTTTATTTACGTGTTGGACCTCAGTCTGATCCGCAGAAACATCATCACAGTGACATCATCACAGTGACATCATCACAGTGACATCATCACAGTAACTCAGAGGTGTGCAGACCTGGTCCAGGAGAGGAGGACAGCACGGGGTCCTTTGGTCGGCCCTGGATGGAAAACGCCGGCGTGCCGTCTTTGCCCTTCCTGGTGGTGTTGGAGAGGATGCGGTATGCAGAGGGTCCAGGGGAGCACTCCACTCTGGTCTCATGGGGCCGGATCCCGAAGCTGTACATGGGGGCCCTGTACCTGGAGGGGTCGTGTTGCTGGTGTCCTTCATGGAGGAAAATAAAACATTAAAATGTGATATAATCCACCTTAAACAGCAGTGATCGTGTTAAAGGCTGTTCTGTACCTGTGAGAGGGGCCAGAGCATACTTAGGCCCCGGGCTGTTAAACAGAGCAGCGATGGGGCCCCTCGGCTTGTGGGGCCTCCAGTTCCCGACCCAGGCGGCATCGTCAGACATGATCCTGATCAGAGACATGGACTATTAACATCTACAAACAGACAGGCGGGCCTCTCCTCACAGTGATGAAGATGTTTAATTACCACATTTACATGAGATCTTTAATTCAACTTTAACTCAGAATGAAACTTAAACCCTCTTTAAAAAGATAAAAATGACCATGTGGACCCTAACTCCAAATGAAAAATATGATTCTGGATAAAACTTAATTCTGAAGTAAGTGGCTGGTTTAGTAATTAAATAATTCCTCCATCAGGTGTACAATCATTCTTCTTTAAATTAATTCTGTCCTGTTCTGAACGCTGAAGATGGCTGCTCGACGTTAGCCCACAGTTTGTTTAATTTGAGCCTCAAAAGATTTAGAAATAACAAAAGTGTGGATGGACATGAGCATTAAAATGACCCTGAGACACTGAACTGGAATTTTTCCTCTGTTAGACGTAAATACTAGAGCTGGGTATTGATTCAGATTTTCTGTATCGATTCAATTCGATATTACAAGGTCTCAAATCGATTCGATTCACAATTCAATTCAATATTTATTCAGTCTGGGATATCTCAGTTAAAATAGTGCTGTAAATTTAAAAAGTGACCTTTTGACCTGGTACATCATTAAAAATTGTTTTAACATGAAGAACTAAACCCAAAGCAGTTACATTAATCATATTTTAATGATATGCATTCATGCATATTCTGCATATTACTTGTTTTTTGTCCGACTGGTATTTTCCTTTGTACTTGTTAAATCTAAAATACTGTGCATCCAAACATCAGCTTTAAACTCTCCAGTGGTGCCCATATAGAGCTTCACCATGTTTGTTTGCAGTAACATCTCATGAGATCTTGTTCAGTAGAAAGCAACGCTAAACGCTGATCACACCAGACGAGCAGGGTTGATACCACAGGCTGCTTCTCTGCACATCCAAAGAAGAAAAAACTACACAAGTTAAAAGATCCATCTTTGGATTTTATGGATCGATTATGAACCAGTTAAAGGAACATCGATTTAAATCGATATCTTTAACCCAGCCCTAGTAAATACGTAAATCTGTGATTATGTAAATATGTCATGTCCGCTCCTGTCCAATCAGAACCATTCAACCCCCAGGCCTTGAATTAAGGTGAATAAATGTGTTTTCCATGTAAACACAAGGAGAGCCTTAAATTCCTAATTGTTTATTTCTGAATAATTAATGGTGAATTAAAATCCATCATGTAACTGTGTCCAGTGAAATAATAATCCTGATGCACAGAGTGAATAAAATCAGATTGTGAATAAAAACAGCATCACCAGGCTCCAGAGTATCCTGACATGTGTTTGATAGGGAGGAGAAATATTTGAGAACATTTGCTCTGTGGTTGTACGATGTTGATTTTTGTTTTGTTTTTAAAGCTCCAACTTTTACTGCAGCAACCAAAACAACCAGGTTTTTGTTTTCTGATCAGAAATAACTTGATGTTTAATCCATTTAACAGAGTTTTAACCTCAGTATGTTGGTGTGAAAAACCAGGACAGCACCAAAATACGACCCAGGCCTCAGGCTGGATGATAGGGACTGATCTCACCCAGACTGAGGGAGGTCAGGACTTTACATCCAAACACACCAACAGCAGAGTTTTGTTTCTGTTAATAATCAAGTTCAAAACATTTATCAAAGTTAGCTGTTAATCTGACACCAGAACAGTTAAATCAGCTCAAACCACTGAACCACTGCAGCGTGGGTCTAAAGATTAAATCAGTGACTGAACCAGAATAAAACCAGAATAAAACCAGAATAAAACCAGAATAAAACCAGAACAAAACCAGAATAAAACCAGAATAAAACCAGAATAAAACCAGAATAAAACCAGAACAAAACCAGAATAAAACCAGAATAAAACCAGAATCAAAAAGTGTGTTACCTGTTTCAGATCCTGATCCTCACCTGATCGATGTTTTCCTCAGAGCTCAGAAATGTGGCTCAAACAAATACAAATACATCGCTATGGCAACGTCGCCATGGAGGAGAGTCTCTGCCAGCATTCTAAACCTGAAAGTGTGTGTGTGTGTGTGTATGTGTGTGTGTGTGTGTGTATGTGTGTGTGTGTGCATACAGTGCAGGAATGTCCACAGTGTGACATCATCACCACCAGCAGAGCCAAAGCATTCACTCCCAGGTGGTTATCATGGAGCACAAACACTTTCAGAGTGATGTGGAGTTTATGAAGTTAAACTCAGAGCCTGAGCAGACTCAGCTAAAACATGGAGAGAGTTATTAAAATGAACACAACACGGTTTGGGAGCATCACAGAGTATTTAGAATGTCTTTAATGGGATTTCTCATTATCAAGTTTGTTTTGAATATGATCAAGATGACATTAATCCTGATGATAGAGGCGTGGACTCCACATTAAGGCTCATTTATGCTCAATGTTAAATACGGATCCGGATACTGACAGAGCTCTCCATCCGTGCTCAGCGTTCTTTTCGTCCATATTTCTGCGCGTATCCTTGAAGCTTACTGATACGGACCAGACGGAGCAGTACCACTGGAAACCGTGGGGGCAGTGTTGCTACTGTCTCTCTGATACTCATCTCTGGAGAGAAACAAAGAAGAATATGGCGGGGCTTTTCGAAGAGAAGTTGTGTGTGCTGGTGTGAAATCACAAACATATATACGATGTTACTTGTCTGGGACACCACGACAAAATCAAACTCCAAAACAGCTGTGAGGAGATCGGGAGGGAGCTAGATGTTAGCTCGTTGGATGCAAAGGAGAAGTGGAGATCGGTGAGAGACAGATTTGTGCCCCCTGGTGGATGCAATGATCAACATCCATTGCAAAAGTAAAAGACGCATTGGAGTATGTGCGCAGTGACCGAACCATCGTTTGAAACGGACGCATACTTTTTCATGCGTATGACGAGCATAACTGAGCCTTTATTCTGTAACACTTGAGGATTATTAGTTTAAAAATGGCAGAGATAGAGCTTTTAAAATTCATCCCTATGTTAACTTTGGGGATTTTTTTTTTTATTTGTGGTCATTTTTTAACCTGACACCCCAGATGGACAGCTCCATATATCTGCCACAGAAATATTTCACCAGTCCATCTGGGTAGGAGCCCTTTAAATTTGTTTTCAGGGGCAGAACGTTAAAAAAACACAAGCTTGTGATTGGACAATCGTTTGGCTCGTCACACTCATCACAGACCAATCCACATCGAACAGGGTTGCCTCCTATAATGAAGCAATGTTTTCATTGAATTTTTCTTTTCTTTTTCTTTTATATACATTTTATTGTATTTCTTTGTTTATATTGACTGTTGATGCTGCTCAGTGATTTTTGAAGACTGTATGATGCAAAATGCGTCTGTTTGTTACTTGAAATGGCTGAATAAAGAATTGAAAAAAAATGTAGCATACATAGTGGCTAACAACTAACAACAGTTAATGACTGTTAGCCGTTAGCTGCTAACAGCTAACAGCCTTTTACTATGGTCTTACACTAAACTGTAGCACACAGATGATTCATTAACACTTATATGTGACATGAACCTCGTCAAAGACAATCCCTACAGTAAACTTCTGAGGAGGGCAGATTTCACCAAGTTTCACTGAGTAGCCTAGAGGACAGTAGGCTAATGGGCATGTCCGTTCTCAACCTCTCGGTTGTCGTCACGTCCACATTCTGCAGCTCCCGCCTCTCTTCCCTGATTGGGCCGTTAAGAATTCAGCCGAGTGAATTTGTTGGACAATGGAGGCTGTCAAGACGGACCTGCAGGATTTCAGAATCAGGCAGGTCTGTCTGCTCTGCAGGGCTAACTGTGAGGAGCACTGAGAAAATGTTTCAGGGGCAGAACCTTCAAAAACAACAACAGCTTGTGATTGGACGATCGTTTGGCTCATTACACTCATCACAGACCAATCCACGTCAAGCAGCCCTGCTATGATGTAGCATACAAAGCTAATGGCTAACTGTTGTACTGCTAACTGCTAACAAGGGCAAACAATGGTTAATGGCTGTTAGCCAATCCAATCCAACTTTATTTGTTAAGCACTTTAAAAAACAACCATAGTTGAAAACAAAGTGCTGTACAGGAGAACAAATAAAATACAAGATAAAAGAATAGACATAAAACATCAGTAAAATGAATTTTCAAAGACAAGGAACAATTTAAAAGACATAAAATAAATTTAAATGAATAAAACGCAGAAGAAGCAATCAAAATAAAATAAAATAAATAATAAAATAATAATAAAATCGCCAACTACCGTGCATCAAAAGCCAGGGAGGACAGGTGGGTCTTAAGGAGGGATTTAAAACAGGCAGAGACGAGGCCTGTTTAATATTTAGAGGCAGCTAACTGTGGTTAACCGCTATGGCTAACAACAGTTAGGTTAATTGCCTTTGTTATCCATCAGCTGTTAGCTTCCTATGCTACATCATAGCAACGCTGCTTGACATGGATTGGTCTGAGATGAGTGATTAGCTAAACTACCTTAAGACTTTTGTTTCACATTTAAAGATATCACAGATGTTTCATGAACATTTATATGTGACATGAGTTAAAGTAAACTTCTGAGGAGAGCAGATTTCACTGGTTTCACTGGGTAACCATGATGATCACAGGCTGACCTGCACTGGCTGCCATTATTTTCAAACACTTCCTGTCAAGTCACTTCCTGTTGTGGCCACGCCCGCTGCTCCCGCCTCTCTTCTCTGATTGGGCTGTTGAGCATTTAGCTGAATTAAACTGTTGGATAAGGAGGCAAGACAAACAAAGATGATTTCAGAAACAGGCAGGTCTGCTCTGTAAGGAAAGTCATTTTTGGCGTCCAGATAAATAAAAACATCTCCACCAGAATCTAATCATTCCTAAACTGGACCATTAGCAACATCTGAGAGTTTAAACAACATCCGTCCTGTTGTTTTTGCGTAGTCTTGCTAACAAACAAACAAACAAACAAAAACAAACAAACAAACAAACAAACGATTGTTGGCGGCTCCCGTGGTGGATTCATTATCTGTCCTAGTTTGTAGGGCTGTGTCTGAAATGTCACGCTAACGTCGTCCTCATGCTAAGTGTGACGACAAAATGAGTATGTAGTGTGTTCACATTAGATAGTATGAAAAGATTGAGTGTGTGAGAAATACCAGGATGTATACTATATCGGAGAAAATATTAAGTATGCGAGGTGGGCATACTAGTCACACTCAAACGCCCCATAATGCATTGCGGCATGTATTATGGCCGACCGGCATTCAGCTAAAAATCAGCCACTAGCAAATTTCCTGTTTCCAAAATAAAAGCATCTTTTATTATCTCCTTTTAGTTCTTTAACACTTTTGTAAATTGGGCTCTTGTTTTGAAGTTTCTTCGATAGCATAATGGAGCTCATAACAGAATGTCTGAAATGTTGAAATGAAATTTGTATCCGTGTGTTTTATGGCTCAAATGACCACATGTTGATATTCTACGTGGTGACCCTAAAATGCTCTCTGAACTTTCAAATGTGGTGAATCAACAGAGATATTTGATAGCCTGGTGTGCTTCAGATTTTTATCGTCTGAGGTTTGAAATGCATCATGGGAAACTTAGTAGTATACTACAGTGTGAACGATTGGCATTCTAATCATACTTATAGTATGTAGTATACAGTATATACACATGAGTTTGTAGTTACGTTAGTATGACATTTCAGACACAGCCTCTGTGTTTCTAAAGCCTGTGGCCTCTTAGCTGAGGTTAGTTAGGTTAGTTAGTTTAGGACTTTATTTCATTCTGTCATTAAATAAAAGTCAATAAAACCAAAAACATCTGAAATATGACTGAGGGGGAGCAGAATCAGAACAATCTGCCCTTCTCTCACAAGATATGAATAAAGTAAACATGTTATTTATAAAACAGCAAACAGGAGCACATGCTAATTCACATTTACCCACAGAACAAACAGCACTGCTCCGTACACTGATTCTTCTCACCGTGACGCAGAGCTCTATCAGTTTATTTTTGAATCTTGTTTTTTTTTAATGTTTCAAACATCTCTGTCCTGTTGTCTGAGTACAGTCGTGAGGCTCAGGAAATCTGAAGTGTTAACTTTATTTCAGCAGCCTTTGGAGAATTTAAGCTCCAGTTTGAGTAAACATACAGTCTCAAATCAACATCTCAAACATTTTCTCTCTTCAGTCCAGAAACATTTACAACAGTCTGATGTTACTGAGACAGATGGCAGCTCGGACAGACAGATGGATTTCACTGCCACAGGTTCATCGTCTCACAGGAGTAGCACACTTAGAAACCGCTGAGTTAGACGAGTCCTCTGACGAGCTCGATTGTTAACGCTCACTTTAGCTGTGTTTGAAATCGTATTCACTCACTCACTATCCCCTCTGCAGTGTAAATGAAAGAATGGACTACATAGAGAATGACTAAACGACATTTCGGACACTGCACTGAAATTTTCTAAACGTTGTAGCGTCAGCTGATGCGCCGGATATTCCTGTGACGGAAGTGGGCACGCCAAAATTCATGTAAACAAACCGGGCATTCGGGAGGATAAGTAGCAAATTTTGAAGCTGTTTACAGCCGCTAAAAGACGTAAAAGAGCTACGCTACGAACGTGTTAAAGGTGCAGTGTGTAGAATTTGGCATTTTAGCAACATCTAGCGTTCAGATTCTAGAATGAGCCTAATCGTAACCAAAACGTCACGTCCCTGAGCAACAGAACACCGTGAAGACCAAAAGGGATTGTGAACAGCTCACGCAAGTTATGTTGTGTGTGTTTATACACACAGTTTGAATCCCGAGGACAGAGTAACAACTTTCTATGCATCCACTGCCATCCTCTCCTCTTCTTCACCTGAATTCCAGGTAGATTTCAGAACCGACAGACAGATTTGCATCTTGTTCTTTTTGTCCCTAAAAACCACCCGTAGACAACACGGCAGATCAATATGTCGGCCTACATGAAAGTGGCCCGTGTGAATGTAATTTTTTTATGAAGATTTTTCTAACTAAATAAAAATAAAACAAACGTTTAATGGAGATGATTGTACTCCTATTTTGACGGACTTTACATACAAATAGAAACATATATCTCCTATATTCACCGTTTCTGTTTGGTGAAATGCTGTGGATGTATAAAATGACACATTCTACACACTGCACCTTTAATTTAAAACATTTTACAGTCACATGTCGACACATCACACTGAGCTTTAAATGATTTTAGTAAAACACACCTCAGTGAGTTTGTGCTTGTCTAATGTTAAGACTCTTTACCACAGAGCTGAAGACAAACTCTACATAAATACACATATGCACAGATACAAACACATTTAAGAAATTATATTTTCATAGACTAGGGATGTAACGGTTAACGGTAAAATGGTAAACTGTGGTAAAATTTCCCACAGTAATCATTACCATGTCCTGTTAACATTACCATTTTACTGTGTTTGATCCCCACTCTGTGTCAGTAACTCACGGTGATGCTGCTCTTTGACTGTAAAGCCTGAACTGTGTGTGTCTGCTCCTCGGTGAAGCAGCCGTGTGTCGCTAACAGAGGCGCGCATGAAAGACAAAAATGTGTGTGGTTAAAACTGCTGTAACTCCTCGAGTAAACGAGCAGAGAGAGAGAGAGAGGATGCAGAGAGCCATACCTGAGTGAATTATAGGAGGTTTATCAGGATTTTCTGAGTAAATAATGTATAAAGGTTGTAAATAACAGCATTAGTGTCAATCTGGAGTGAGTTATCACCGTTCTTTCGCCATTTATTCACCGTATTTTGTCATAGATCATCTTTTTCCGTCATAGTTTGTGTTTTGTGGACTAAATCAATCATAATTTGTAAATATTAAAGAAGGAGATGTGGAGGAGATCTGCCATGGAGAGGGGAGACCAGAGGAGAGTCATGAAGGGGGCTAACTGCTTCAGGGACTATTGTTAGTAAAACAAAAAATAAATAAATAAAAAGTCCTGGACATGGTCTAATATAACGAGCTGTAACATGGACACTAATGCTGCAGGCAAACTAAAATGTGTGAGTGTTTGTAAAATTGATTACATTTATTTTTGGCTGTCTAAAAACTTTGAACATGTTCATTTTCAATTGTTTATAAAGAGAATCCTGTTTAAAGTACAAATCTGTTTTTTTTTCTTTTCTTGTAATCACACACAGTTCAATCATTTATAACATAATAATGACAAATAATGACTTGTCAGAATTGTTTACTTTTATTTCTAATGAAAAACGTTTAAACAAGTTTACTTACAGGACATTTCCTGACACAGTTAATGACAAAAAGACAAAAGAACTGTAAAGATTATAATATTAAAGGGGTTACATGATGTCAAGACTCTGTTAAAGTACTTCTCTCAACATTTTGAGCACACTGCAACAATAGCACGATAATAATGCTAACCGTGATCATTTTAGTCACAATAACAGTGATATGAAATTTTCATACATCCCTATTATAGACACATACATGCAGGGATGTTTCCATGCAGGCAGAGACTAACGCACTAAAGTAAGATTTTTTTTTTTCAATGTATATTTTTGGGCATTTTGTGCCTTTATTGATAGGAGAGAGACAGTGGATAGGCTTGTGAAAGGGGGAGAGAGAGTAGGGGAGGACACTCTGCAAACTGGTCACAGGCAGGATTCGAACCTGGACCAGCAGAAGTAAGTACATGGAGTGCTAACCACTACGCCAAAACCAGCACCCCCTAAAATAAGAATTTATGACAAAGACAAAGACCATGGATGCCCCGATCATAAATCTGTCCTCATCATGCTTGTCTCTGCTGGATGTGGATTCAGTCTTTGTTTGTAGAGCATCATATCTGTCTATGCTGACTCCACCATGGAGTTTATGTTATTGCCGGTGCCTGTTTGCTTGTCTGTTTGTTTCTCTGTTAGCAACATAACTTAAAGATTTATAGACAGGTTTCAATGAGATTTTCAGGAAATGTCTGGATTGGGACAAAAAACAAATGATTTGATTTTGGTGTTGATCCGGATCACCGTCTGGATCCGCCATGATGAAAAATTTGACTTTCATGAATAACTATGAAACTAAAATAGATATCATTATAAATCCAGTTGCTAATGGTATGTCTTCATGGTCAAAGAATCTAAATATTTAGATGAAATAAAGGTAGCACTAATATTTATGGGGAAAATCACAATATGGGAGAGGACTGTGGTGCTGTTGAATATAAATTTGTTAAAGTTAAGTCCCTTGAGATGTGGCAGCTCATTTTCAGAGGGTCCTGATGTCTACATGGCTGTAAAGATATTTAATGTGGATGAATAATCACACAACTGTGGACAGAGACATCAGTCTAACATTAGCATTAGCACCAGAAATGGGTATAATGTCAGGTCACTCAAAAAGCAGCAGAGGTGACAGGCAGGTTTCAAAGATTTTATTGAAAATAAACAAAACCTTGTCAGGCTGTAAAACAGGGTCCAAGCTGGGCAAAGAAAAATCTAAACTGGAGCAGCAGGTGATGATCTTGAAGACCTGAGAACAGAAATCAGGTCCTAAAATCCAAACACAGGTTCAGAAAGAGTCTGTCTCCAACAGAGGAGCAGAGAAAGTGACCCTACCTTAGAGGGATGATCAGGTTCAGGCTTGTTAAAGGAGCCTGATTGGCAGAGTGAGCACAGGTGAGTCTGATCACCTGCTGCAGCCTCACCTGCTTCACAGACCTGCAGGAAAAACAGGAAGGGAGGGGAGAGCAAAAACCAACACACTACACAGACACATGACAGATAATCTGGAGAGGACTGATGACGACACATCCTGGAGAAGATTCAAACTTTAATAATTTTTAAAAAATCAGAAACAAATCAATCAATCTTTATTTTGCCTCAAGACTCTTTACCACAGAGCAGGCTGGAGACACACTCTTCATGATATAGATACACAGGTATGCAAATATACATTTATAAATACACATGTACACAAATACATATATATCCAAACCAAACATGAATCCATGTCGGGCTAAAAGTGTTTATCATCCAACTTTAAATTAATAAATGTTCCTGGCTGTTTATGGCTGTTTGTTTGTGAGATGTTCCTAAATGTAAATTGCCTCCAAGTTTCAGAAATGAGCAGCTGTGAATCTGTTCATCGTTCAATTGAAAGAGCTTTTAAAAAAACTCTCCTCGTTCATGGATGTCACATCTTTAGCAAAACCACAGCAGAAGTAGGTCAACGAAACAAACAACCTCTGCGTAACATTAAGAGGGAAAAATGAGTCACAACAGGCACACAGGAGTTTATCTGATGACTGTAGGCAGAGACAGGCTAACACTACCCATATACTCCCAGTGTTTGAGCTAGGCTAACTAGCGGTGGGTGAGCTTTGGAAACAGTGGAGTGAATGTGCTGGTCATGGACTCAGGAGTAAACAAAAACAGTGGACTGTTCCTTTAAGAGCGAGCAGCTTTAACGTCGTGTTTCCTCTGCAGGTTTATCACAGCAGTCTTCACACGCTCCTGTTTCAGCTCCAGCACATGTGATCTTACATTTTACAGACCTCACGACAGGCCGGAGCTCCTCATGTGTTTTTCCCATGATGCTGCACCGTGTCATTTTCAGCCTGACGATCTCACACATTCACAGGTTTGATCAGAGATGAACATTTCTCCTGACAGCACTGTTACTGATGCAAAGACAAGTCGGCCATTTTCAGTCTCTGTTCATCACAGCTGAGCTGCAGACGGTCTGTGGAGCTGGTTATGTTAGAAATGCAGGTAAAGGAAAGAGACTGTGGCTCTGCTTCTCATTATAACGTCTGTATGTTGAACCGACAAAAGCCAGGCAGTGCCACTCTCCTCTCTGCAGATATGGCTGGAATGTGTGTGTGTTTGTGTGTGTGTGTGTTTGTGTAAGTGTGTACTCCCACGAGTGCTCCTCCAGTTGTGGTTGTTCCACTAAATCCTGTCCGCCCATTTGTCTTCTCTGCCTCTCCGTCTCTGTCTCTCTGCCATTTCTGTTAAATGAATGATGGCTGCATGCCTGACCTCACATCTGACTAATGTGTGTGTGTGTGTGTGTGTGTGTGTACCTAAGTGTTGCTTTAAAGGAAAAACTCTGTTCATGCACAATAAGATGCTTGACGTGTGAATAAAAATAAAAGCAGTTCGTGTTCTTCCACAGACTGAAGCAGAAGATAAACTGACTCTGAGAGAGGACGGTCTGACTTCAGGACATCGGGAAAGGCTGATAAAATGTTTCCTGAACAAATTTAGGCCCCATCCACACGAAAACAAAACGCTTAACAGTTTCAAAAACAATTGTCATAAAGACGAAAATGTGTGCGTCTACATGAATGCACTCGATACTCATCAAAACTCTGTAAAACACATGCCAGACCTCTAGGGGCGCTGTAACGATATGACGGAAACAAGCTTAAACAGATGAAAAACAGTGGGCATGCACACTTACAGCAAAAGTTATAAACAGGGACCATGCTGGGAACCATGATGTAATGGTGATGGGTAATGTGTCCTCGATAATTGTTTGTTGAACTCGGTGGTGATTGAGAAGACGGAGATTCTGCTGCAACAATGATAGTGGGGTCTGGGGCTGGGTTAAAAAAAAGTTTTAAATCGATTTAAATAGATTGTCCTTTAACTGGTTCATAATCAATCCATAAAATCCAAAGATGGATCTTTTAACTTGGGTAGTTTTTTCTTCTTTGGATGTGCAGAGAAGCAGCCTGTGGTATCAACCCTGCTAGTCTGGTGTGATCAGCGTTCAGCGTTGCTTTCTACTGAACAAGATCTCATGAGATGTTACTGCAAACAAACATGGTGAAGCACTATATGGGCACCACTGGAGAGTTTAAAAGCTGATGTTTGGATGTACAGTGTTTTAGATTTAACAAGTACAAAAGAAAAGACCAGTTGGACAAAAAACAAGTAATATGCAGAATATGCATTAATGCATATCATTAAAATATGGTTAATGTAACTGCTTTGGGTTTAGTTCTTCATGTTAAAACTATTTTTAATGATGTACCAGGTCAAAAGGTCACTTTTTAAATTCACAGTGTTATTTTAACTAAGATATCCCAGACTGAATAAATATGGAATTGAATTGTGAATCGAATCGATTTGAGACCTTGTAATATCGAATCAAATCGATCCAGAAAATTTGAATCAATACCCAGCCCTAGTAGGGTCACTAGCTTCATCAGCACATATGCTACACCGTACGCCGCCATTGTTGTTGTCGTCGTGTGTGGTGCATGCGTGTCAATGAAGATATGAAACTATGACGTAAGCGTATCTGAAAAGTTACAGAGAGCCAGTAATCACGGAGCTGTGTATACGGCATTTCAAAATCTTTCCACTCTGGAACCTGGTTTCAAAAATGATCGTTTACAGACCCCCAAAACATCGTCTTCATATGGATGATATGCAGATTCGGCATAAAACTTGTGAGTTAAGACCTCGGTTTGTCTTTGTGTGGACAGGGCCTTAAAATACTAGAAAAGCCCTCAGAGAGCTCAGCTGGCGTTAACACACAGTCTGGATCATCAGATCCACGTCAGACTCAGCTCAGACATGGAGGCTGTTATCCTGTATGAACTTAACGAGCTTTGGGAACATCACTTCATATTTAGATTTTATATGAATTATTAAATGTCATCAATTGGATTTCCTCTTATAAAGTTCAATGGGTTTATTTGTGACGTCAGTCTGAATGAGATTCACTTTGATGACAGAGACATGGACCCCAGAACATGCTGTAAAACTGGATCATTTGGAAGTCGCTTTTTTTTAATTCCACTCATTGTTGACCTTTTTTTTTTTTGAAATTATGGGATTTTTTTAATCTGGCCAGACATACTCATAACCACCAAATGCTAATTACTTTTAAGTCGGACGATTACCAACATCTCCTGGGAATTTCAGCAAACTTCATCCAGTAGATTTGACATATTCTCTGAATGTAACAAACAAATAAACTAACTAACAAACTAACAAACAAATAAACTAACTAACTTACTAACTCACTAACGCCTTCGAGGGACTACACTGCAAAAACTGAGATCTTAGCAAGTTAATTTGTCCAATTTCAGGTCAAAAATATCCAGAGTACTTGTTGAAGTGTCATATTCATTTGATGAGTCCACATAGATATCTTATTTCAAGGAATATAAACACGAATAAACGACAGAATAACTTGTAATTATTAGAAAATATCTGCCAATGAAACAAGCAAAATGTAACTCCTGAAGGGTCTTAAAGTCAGGAACAGAAACTTCTGGCTGGACTGGCCTGGATACTCAACTTCAGGAACAAGACAATTAAAACTAGAGCAAATTTATATTATTCAGACACGTCTTAGAGCACCGGGCTGTAAGTAGAGATATATAGCCGGCTACAAAACTACAATACTAAGTTTTCCAAAAATTGCTTGTTGTCACACATCAAAAACTACCGCTACGTAACTAGAAAGAGATACATTACCTCGTGGCTTTGCATCCTGTAAGTTGTTGAAAAAAGAAGTTGTAAAGCAATGCAGAGTTCTGAGGAAGGTCCGAGCTGCATTCGTTAGCATCACAACAAACACACGCTTTGGCTTGGGTCACGTCTTTTGGTGCGTTCCAGTTGTAGTCAGAAGTAGGAATTTCCGAGTTCCGAGTAGGAAACTGCAACTGGAACGTTCCCCGAAGTCGGAATTTCCTACTGGGAACTCGGTGAAACCTCGCCACCCCCGAGTTGACAATGGAAGATGGATGCCCCCAGTGTGAACAGTTATTTAGCTCCTGTAATAATCAGTAATAATTGATTATTACAGGTCAGTAGATAATAATAATCCCTTTAAAAAGTGAAGAGAGAGCTGTTACTGTAGTAAAACCTCAGTGTTTATGGAGACAAACCTGCCTACGTTTAAACTACATAACCAACTTTTTATCCCTTTGACTGTAAGAGGGAAGTTCTGTTTGGTTTGGGAATTTTTTTTTTGACAACAACAAGTCAAAAGGTGTCATTTTGTGTCACCAAGAGGTTGTGATGTTTTTTTGTTGAGAGGTAAAATTGATTAAAACCATAAATCAGGTGTTGGTGATTTTATTTTCAGGCCGTATCGCCCAGCTCTATCAGAGGACTTAAGGACATGGTTAGTAAAGCCATAACATGGTGACTGAATGTGAGGAGTATAAACTGACAGTGAGCTTCTATTTTCTCGTGACTTGCTCCACCCCCCCACCCCACCCCCCCACCCCACCCCCCACCCCCCAGGTCAAAGGTCAGGCTCTGGGCCGTCTGACCTACAAACTGTAAAATCAATATCTGCTGCGGGCTGAGAGCCGTCAGAGTTTCAGATCATCAGGAGAGCTGATGAGGCCTCGCCGTGACTCCTGCTGCTCAGATATTCAGGGTCCACCAGCTCAGCGGGGGGTGACCCTCTGTGGGGGGCCCAGAGAGGATTATGGGATATGTAGGAGGAGCTTCATTGAAGATGGAGCCATTTTAAAGCCTCGTTCATCACAGCCATAATCCAACTGTTTGGTCAAGAGCTGAAAACAGCAGTGTGTGTTTGTGTTTGTGTGTGTTAATGTGTGTGTTTGTGTTTGTATGTGTTAATGTGTGTGTTTGTGTGTGTGTGTGTGTGTGTGTGTTTGTGTTTGTGTGTGTTAATGTGTGTGTTTGTGTTTGTGTGTGTGTCAGATCGATCAGCACAGTGTGACAGCTGTCCGGTGAGGATTATCTGTGTGTGACTGCAGTCTTGTTGTTCTGACTTCAGTCTGAGCCGTGATCACCAACATGCACTCATGTTTATCCTGAACCTGCAGCTCTGTGGATCAGAGCCTCTGTTCTGTTCTGTTCTGTTCTGTTCTGTTCTGTTCTGTTCTGTTCTGTTCTGTTCTGTGAGCTAAACCAAGCTCCTAAACCTGTGAGGAGTTAGAGGACTGAAGACGACTCCTAAGTCTCAGCATGGCAGCTGCTGCCAGTCCAGCTCATGATCAGAGAACATTTAGGAAAGATACAGTAACAATGAGCTTCTTAAAGGTACGGCCTCAATCAGGAGGGAAGAAAGATGGTGATAGAATGAGGCCCCATCCACATGAAGACAAACTGAGGTCTAAATGCAAAAGTTTTTTGCCGAATCTGACGGCGTTCTGTAAACGATCATTTTTGAAAACAGGTTCCAGAGTGGAAAGATTTTGAAATGCCGTATACGCAGCTCCATGATTACTGGCTCTCTGTAACTTTTCAGATACGCTTACGTCATAGTTTCATATCATCGTTGACACGCGTGCACCACACGCAGCAACAACAACAACAATGGCGGCGTACAGTGTAGCATATGTGCTAATGAAGCTAGTGACCCTACTATCCCTGTTGCAGCAAAATCTCCTTCTTCTCAATCACCACCGAGTTGAACGAACAATTATCGAGGACACATTACAGCACTTTATGATCACTTTATCACAATCTCTGTTTACAACTTTTGCAGCAAGTGTGCATGCCCACTGTTTTTTCATCTGTTTCTGCTTGTTTCTGTCTTATCGTTACAGCGCCCCTAGAGGTCTGGCATGTGCTTTACAGAGTTTTCATGCGTATTGAGTGCATTCATGTAGACGCACACATTTTCTGAGACGCCTTCGTCTTTATGACGGTCGTTTTTGAAACTGTTAAGCATTTTGTCTTTGTGTGGATGGGGCCGAAGTCTAATGTGCTTTCTTTAGCCTGATGTTTTCTCTGCCATGGTTATTCCAGAGTCCCAGTCATTAAGAGGCTGCTTATATGGATATCTGCTAATCCTTTAACCAGATACAGCTGCTGACATTAGCACAACACACACTGGACTAGTCAGTATGTTACTCTGCTTTAATGTTTAATCAGTAGGCTACATTTTTTATTTAAAGGTCTTTATTTAAATCTGCCAACATGACTCCTTTCTCTAAACTGAGTGATTTCTTTGTAGAAAGTTCTTAAAGACTCATTCACTGTCAGCCAATCACTGTAGGCGCTGTGAGTCAGGTGGTTCCTGAAACATGACATCATCCATAGCAACAGGGTCAAAAACATGACATCATCCATAGCAACAGGGTCTGAAACATGACGTCATCCATAGCAAAAGGCCCTGAAACATGACATCATCCATAGAAACAGGTTCTGAAACATGGCATCATCCATAGCAACAGGGTCAAAAACATGACATCATCTATAGCAACAGGGTCAAAAACATGACATCATCCATAGTACCAGGGTCAAAAACATGACATCATCCATAGCAACAGGGTCTGAAACATGGCATCATCCATAGCAACAGGGTCTGAAACATGACATCATCTATAGCAACAGGGTCAAAAACATGACATCATCTATAGCAACAGGGTCAAAAACATGACATCATCCATAGTACCAGGGTCAAAAACATGACATCATCCATAGCAACAGGGTCTGAAACATGACATCATCCATAGCAACAGGTTCTGAAACATGGCATCATCCATAGCAACAGGGTCAAAAACATGACATCATCTATAGCAACAGGGTCAAAAACATGACATCATCCATAGTACCAGGGTCAAAAACATGACATCATCCATAGCAACAGGGTCTGAAACATGACATCATCCATAGCAACAGGGTCTGAAACATGACATCATCTATAGCAACAGGGTCAAAAACATGACATCATCTATAGCAACAGGGTCAAAAACATGACATCATCCATAGTACCAGGGTAAAAAACATGACATCATCCATAGCAACAGGGTCAAAAACATGACATCATCCATAGCAACAGGGTCTGAAACATGACATCATCCATAGCAACAGGTTCTGAAACATGGCATCATCCATAGCAACAGGGTCAAAAACATGACATCATCCATAGCAACAGGGTCAAAAACATGACATCATCCATAGCAACAGGGTCAAAAACATGACGTCATCCATAGCAACAGGGTCTGGATCATGACATCATCCATAGCAACAGGGTCTGGAACATGACATCATCCATAGCAACAGGGTGAAACATGACATCATCCATAGCAACAGGTTCAAACATGACATCATCCATAGCAACAGGGTCAAAAACATGACATCATCCATAGCAACAGGGTCAAAACCATGACATCATCCATAGCAACAGGGTCAAAAACATGACATCATCCATAGCAACAGGGTCAAAAACATGACATCATCCATAGCAACAGGGTCAAAAACATGACATCATCCATAGCAACAGGGTCTGAAACATGACGTCATCCATAGCTAAAGGCCCTGAAACATGACATCATCCATAGCAACAGGGTCAAAAAAACATGACATCATCCATAGCAACAGGGTCAAAAACATGACATCATCCATAGCAACAGGGTCAAAAACATGACATCATCCATAGCAACAGGGTCAAAAACATGACATCATCCATAGCAACAGGGTCTGAAACATGACATCATCCATAGCAACAGGGTCAAAAACATGACATCATCCATAGCAACAGGGTCAAAAACATGACATCATCCATAGCAACAGGGTCAAAAACATGACATCATCCATAGCAACAGGGTCAAAAACATGACATCATCCATAGCAACAGGGTCTGAAACATGACGTCATCCATAGCAACAGGGTCTGAAACATGACATCATCCATAGCAACAGGTTCTGAAACATGGCATCATCCATAGCAACAGGGTCTGAAACATGACATCATCCATAGCAACAGGGTCAAAAACATGACATCATCCATAGCAACAGGGTCAAAAACATGACATCATCCATAGCAACAGGGTCAAAAACATGACATCATCCATAGCAACAGGGTCTGAAACATGACATCATCCATAGCAACAGGGTCTGAAACATGACATCATCCATAGCAACAGGGTCTGAAACATGGCATCATCCATAGCAACAGGGTCAAAAACATGACATCATCCATAGCAACAGGGTCAAAAACATGACATCATCCATAGCAACAGGGTCAAAAACATGACATCATCCATAGCAACAGGGTCTGAAACATGACGTCATCCATAGCAACAGGGTCTGAAACATGACATCATCCATAGCAACAGGGTCAAAAACATGACATCATCCATAGCAACAGGGTCAAAACCATGACATCATCCATAGCAACAGGGTCAAAAACATGACATCATCTATAGCAACAGGGTCAAAAACATGACATCATCCATAGCAACAGGGTCAAAAACATGACATCATCCATAGCAACAGGGTCTGAAACATGACGTCATCCATAGCAACAGGGTCAAAAACATGACATCATCCATAGCAACAGGGTCTGAAACATGACATCATCCATAGCAACAGGGTCAAAAACATGACATCATCCATAGCAACAGGGTCTGAAACATGACGTCATCCATAGCAACAGGGTCTGAAACATGACATCATCCATAGCAACAGGTTCTGAAACATGGCATCATCCATAGCAACAGGGTCTGAAACATGACATCATCCATAGCAACAGGGTCAAAAACATGACATCATCCATAGCAACAGGGTCAAAAACATGACATCATCCATAGCAACAGGGTCAAAAACATGACATCATCCATAGCAACAGGGTCAAAAACATGACATCATCCATAGCAACAGGGTCAAAAACATGACATCATCCATAGCAACAGGGTCTGAAACATGACGTCATCCATAGCAACAGGGTCAAAAACATGACATCATCCATAGCAACAGGGTCTGAAACATGACGTCATCCATAGCAACAGGGTCAAAAACATGACATCATCCATAGCAAAAGGCCCTGAAACATGACATCATCCATAGCAACAGGTTCTGAAACATGGCATCATCCATAGCAACAGGGTCAAAAACATGACATCATCTATAGCAACAGGGTCAAAAACATGACATCATCTATAGCAACAGGGTCAAAAACATGACATCATCCATAGCAACAGGGTCTGAAACATGACATCATCCATAGCAACAGGGTCTGAAACATGACATCATCCATAGCAACAGGTTCTGAAACATGGCATCATCCATAGCAACAGGGTCAAAAACATGACATCATCCATAGCAACGGGGTCTGAAACATGACATCATCCATAGCAACGGGGTCTGAAACATGACATCATCCATAGCAACGGGGTCTGAAACATGACATCATAGCTTAACCAGAAACTTGGTGTTGGTTCAGTGCAGCAGGGACAATGTTTCGGGATGTTTTAGGGTTTTAGGGCTGTGGCTGTGAAATAACTGATTATGCAACACAATATTACACTGTTAGGTTATTAGCCAAATTGCCTGCCAATTAGCCTCTAAAAAGCATTTAAAGAGCACAAACCTTTGCAAAGGTAGCTCACATGTTGCTGATACATCTATAAACAACAGTTCATGATAAAGTTTCCATCATAATCTGATTCATGATTATGAAAACACACCGAGCCCTCAGAGTCATGTTTATATTGTAATTAGTAAACAGTTATTGGGCAAAAGCCACTGTTTTCTTATGGAGATTATCTGGATCACCGCCGAAAATCAAATCCTTTTTAAGTCGGGCCAACATCTCCTGTAAATTTCAGCAAATCTGTCCCGTCGGTTTCACGATTTTTTCTAACAAACACACGCCGGTAAAAACATGACCTCCATGGACGAGGTAGATAAACATTTTAAAAAGGGACATTGAAGTTTTCTACATGAGATATATGTTGTAATTTGGAAATGCAGAAGAAAAAAAACATTGAGAGAGTTTGTTTGTTACTTAGGGCTGGGCGAATACTGAGATATTTTCAGACAGTGGTGGGTCATCGATGTAGAAGAGCCACATTAAAAATGCTCACACTGAGGAGCCCAAACAGAAAACTGGAGCATGGACAATGTTTCCAAACTCTCAGAGTTCAGTAAGGTGACTTTGTCAGATGGTGACTCCTCAGTTTTTGAAGCTTCTGCATTAAAACATCCCTACTTTAAGCTAACGCTGCTAAACAGACGGGCCTCACAGTGCCTGTGGTCAGGGATCCATCCTGTCAAGCTCCAGTCTACGATGACTGTGAGCATCTCAAAGCAGGATGGACCAATCAGAGCCCGGGAGAACAGAGAGAGGTGTTTGTGTGGAGACAAACAAACAGGTTGTCTAACTTCTGGTTGGAGTTTATATGGGTATAGAGTGAACATCAGATCCTCCTGGTTTGGAGTCATAATGAGCTCAAATGAGCCAGGAACAAACTGAACCTGTACCTGTGATTATGTACCAGCTCCTTTCCTGAAAATGATCCAAAGCCTGTGTAACAAAGGGAGCTTAGCCTCTCTGCTAACAGGCTAACAGGCTAACCCACAGGCTCACTAAAGAGGATTGTTGACCCATTAGCTTATTAATAGTTTGTGCTGTACGTCTGAGCTGAGGTCTAAGAAGCTGCAAGTCACAGCGGGAGCTAAAATAAGAAATGAAGTCAGTGTGTCATGTGACCTATATTCAGTGTTCATGACTTCAAAACACTGAAACTAGAATGTTCTGGAAGAACAGTTCAGCATGTACGGCGTTAGAGAGCCATTGAATCAATTATAAAGTTAATAAGATGATATTAACCCCATTTCAAATAAAGTCAGGACGCTGTGTTAAACAAAAATAAAGATATAATACAGTGATGTGCTACATCTTTAATCCTTTATTCACTGTAAGTCCCCACAAATGAAGATATTAAAGTTTAGACTAAATGTTTGTTGTTTTTGCAAATATTCTCTCATTTATAATTTGATGAGTGAATCAGTTTGAGCATTAGCCTTATCTTCTACGGAGCTTCTTTAATACTGTCTGAAACAAAGACAGTGGATCATGACCTGGACTGTTTATTAGGACCACTGCTGCTGGATACACAAATATACCAAACAGATTAATAAACTGTCATACTGTCTGTCTGTCTGTCTGTTCCAAAAACTAAACTAGCTGATATTGTTTTGTTGAGTCTTAGCCAAAGATGAGATGATGGATTATGCTTTGTGACTCTATGAATCTAAATCAAAGTAATTTAAAGTTCATCTTAACAGAGTAAGCAGATTGGAGTTAAATGTAAATGATGATTTAGCAGAGGCCATCTTGTAAATAAGTCTCTTTACTGAGTGAAGTCTGGACCTTGTTTATCCAGAGGGAGATAGATTCTGACACCATGAATCTACTTTAATAAAAATGACTGTAAATTACTGAGAATGAATACAAAAGAGAAAGACCGTGAAGTTTATTAGTTTGAACTGAACATGTGATGGATGATGCTGTTTAAGGAGCTGAGACTGACTAAATACAAGACCGGATTACTTACTGATTACCCAGTTACTTTTTCTAGCTTTGTCTTTGGAAACAGATCATTATTTTATTTATAACAAGTTTAGGATGTTAAACTGATCGTTCTCTCTGAAATGTCCAGTTAGACTGATCTTCTGTTTGGTTTAAAGTTTATTTTCTTGTGTCACTGGCTTGCTTTCTTCTTTTTCTCTAAATAGAAATGAGCGAGCAGCTCTTAAATGTGATAGCGCCCCCGCCTGGTGGTGGAATTACACTACAGTCTGGAGCTGGTAAACTAATGTAAGAAGTTTATTTTTAATTTAGGAAGTGGTTACAAATAAACTATCACTATTTGTTCACCCCTTATCTGTGAGAGGCAGAAAGACTTTTTATGGCTCTGACCATCCTTTAGATCTGGTGTGTATGGTGATGAAGAGGCCACAGAATGAAACTTATGAAACATGTATAAGTCACAGACTCTGACTACGCTTCTTTCTGACAACCTTTGAACTTTAGAAACTTAAAAACAGTGAGAACAAACAGTAGCAGCTGTCTGCAGAGTCTTACTCAGGTGTTTCCACACAGGTTTAAACTCAGATGAGCTTTTAGTGTAAACTCGGGTTTCAGAATAAATAAATCTGAAAAGTGGTCTCGTGTTTCCGTGCCCTTAAATCACAGCGCTGACTCAGCAGAAACTTCAGACCTCAGTACGTTCATGCTGCAGAAGCTCCTGAGTTTGTTTCAGCTTTAACAGCATTGGACATTTCTCCTGATGTTTGTGCACACTCCTCGTCTTCTCCTCTGGTTTTGGGGTTGTTTTTCTACAGTGCCACCCACAGGCCTGGCATATGAACTGCAGGGTTCACATGTGGATGGACACATTTCTGGAATCAACCGTCTTTACCATCTTTACATTTCAATATGAAATAAATATAAAAGGTTAAAAAGGTTTTCATCTCCATGTGGCCTAAAGGGTCTCAGGAGTAGTTCATGCACTGCGTCATGTAGTTTGGCTTCTGCTAACACCTGAGTTTGTGGATATCTCCAAAGGTGTGTTTGACATGCTCTTGGTTTGTTCAGTCCTTTGGCTCAGTGAGGAAATGTGTCTGTGGTGAGAGATCATGTAAGTTAAAGACTCTGGCTCTCGTCAGAGAAATGAGGAGCTGATCACATCTCAGGAAACCAGATATTTGCTCCATCTCCTGCTGAACAAATTAAATATACACTGTAACTGATTTTTGTAAGCTTTACAGCCTTTTACTGTAACATCTACAGTGACATACTGTAAACAGCTGTGCAGTAAATCTCTGTAAATGCGAAAATATTGTGGAAGAAATCTGATTTTTGTAAAGAAAAATGTACAGCATGGTACAGTAGTTTACCATTAAATATCCATTCGGTAAATATTAGTTACAGTAAATACAGGAAATTTTTTAGGAAATGTTTAATGTATTTGGGTGATTTTTTTTATTGGTTAAAAATGATGTATTTTTTATTTCATTTACAAAATTATAACTTTCTGAGTACTGGTCTGTAAAATAGTTAAAGATATCTTTATACGCATTAAAACGTCAACTTCACTGTGATTTAAAATGCATTGAAAAGTTGCAGAATAATGATTCTGTATATGGAAAATCAGTGAGGATGCTGTTTTTTAAAAATATGATAATAAAGCTGTAAACTGAAGACTGTGATGATACCTTCAGTAAAAATACAGAAGATAAACAGCTATAGACAATACAATAAAATCCCTGTTAATTTGAACAGAGTAATGCTCCTGTAATGACATTTACAGTAATTTACTGTCAACATTTTTACAGTGTGTCAGTCAGATGATGAACAGAAACAGAGAATATTTGAGGATGTATAGGTTCAGGTTTATTTTCCAAAGTTTCTCCATACTCCACATCCTGCAGTCAGAGCAGAGCTGCTCTCATAGAAGTCTTAGCAGATCTGTGGTCGATGTTGTTTATGTGTACCAGATGCAGCAAAGCAGCCCCAAACCATTATGGAACCTCCACCATGCTTCATTGTTGGTAGCTGAGCTTCAAGTGTTCCACTGGTGGCAAACTGCCTATTCTAAATATGACTGCATGATCATAGTAGCTAATGAAGTATAATTTACAAACCTTAATATGTGAACATTACTTCTGCCAAGTTTGAGTCTGATAAAGTGATGCAGAGCAAAGTTAGAGAGGTTTGTAAAGAAACTGTACTGTCACATTGTGTACTTAAACTTCATAGGAGCCAATAGTGATGAGTAGGACTGTAGATTAAGTTAAAGACAGGGCTGCAGAGTGTTTCAGTCTGTGTGTGATGGTAAACCGTTCAGGACAAACATGTTCACATAAAGGAAAGACGCTCGCTGTCCAAACTGATGTTAGAGCAGAGCCAGAGGATGATGCTGTCCCTCAGCTGCTCATTTCTTTGTTTTTCCAGTCTCTGTTGTCATCAGCTGAGCTCTCAGCTGTTCCACTGGACAAACAGATCCAAACCTCCTGTCCCGCCCTGTTTCCTGTTTCCATCCTGATGTTACAGTTTTTATTACATTACATTACATTACATTACATTTTATTACATACTTCCTGAAAACTCCCTCCTTTCACCAAACCTCTGGATTTAAATCAAACAGTCACATTATAGGAGCTTTAGCTCAGCGCAGGATCAAAACCTGAGCACAAACACAGGTTAGGACTCCAGAAACTGTTTATTTAAGTGATTGATAAATGTTCTGTCTGTTAGTTCATCACAACACAATCGATGATCCTACAGTGTTTATACACTCAGCTCAGTTTAAAGAAGAAGAACAAAAACTTTAGTCCACAGCTGATGACAGAAACACAAGAAAACTGACTCATCAAGACCTGAGCTGCCACGCTTTATTTTGTTTATTCATATCCAGTTACACTCAGCTCAGTTTAAAGAAGAAGAACAAAAACTTTAGTCCACAGCTGATGACAGAAACACAAGAAAACTGACTCACTTGACCTGGCGATCACGTTTTTATCTTTGTTTGTTCTGTCTAAGCTGAAGTAAAGGATTCCCCCAAATGTACACCTGGCGTTGGGGACTGATCCAACCCCTCCGATAGATCTTTCTGCTCCCAAAAGTGTGGTACGAGTAAATTTATATTATTGCCATTGACAACGATATTATTTTGATTTTTTTTTTTTATTAATGTTATTATAATATATGTCATAATAAAGTGAGTACACCATGTCAAAAGATATAAACTTCAATTACTTAAGAGTGTTTAACTGTAATTGGATGGTCAAGATCTTCTTGAAAACCATCACTTGGTCAGCGAGGAGTAGAAGAACAAAAACATGATGAAAGTAGAAGATAACAAGTAACAACAGGCACACAGGACAGCAGAAGAGTTAACCCTGATTATATTATATAAGTATTAAATCATGCATCAGCATGATATGTCTCCTTTAAGGTCTTTAAACAGTTTACCTTGATGATTTGTAAAACTGAATGAAGCCGCAGTGTTAGTCCTCCAGGCAGTGGAGAGGTCTAATAAAAAAGAAAGTTCGAATTTGAATCCCTTTAACAAAGATTTTAGACATTTACCCCTACTGGCCGTTGAGGTTAACTGAGTGAAAGCATTTTAAGTGAGTTTAAGCATCATAATGAGACTTCAGATAACCTGCTTGTTTCTGAACCATTCACCCAAACATCTTGGAGGTTCGTTTGCAGGATGTCCTGTAAACACAGGCTCCTCTGGCCCTCAGGGACATATGTTCATTGTTGTGTTTTGGAACAAATTTTTTATTACATTTTTTTTATTCACTCGATATTTTTTTTATTTATCTTCCTATTAATTGACAATCTGTATTTTTCTTCTGATGAATATGAACATCGGCCTCAAACATCCATCTCACTAACAGTTTTTTTAAATACTCGGTTGTTTGTGAATGACACGTCTCTTGAAAACCATCACGGGTCAGCGAGGGAGTAGAAGAACAAAACATGATGAAAGTAGAAGATAACAAGTAACAACAGGCACACAGGACTGTGAAGAGTTAACCTGATGACTGTGGCTAGGACATCACAGAGGAGGAAGTGTTTTATCAGATTACTCATGCAGGATTTAGAGGAGGAGCTGCAGGAGTCAGACCTGAGGACGTCTTCATCGCATTTCCTGTGACCCTTTATTCAGAGGCACAGAGTCCACTCTCTATATATATCCAGAGACACGAACCCGGACACACCAACAGGAGGGAGTGTAACTTGTGTGTTGAGGTTAAACTGAGTGAAAACTTTTAAAGTTTTGCATCTTAATGGAGACATATCATGCTTGTTTCTCCTTTTCACTATGCCAGACTAGGATGCCTGTAAAGCATTTCTGCCCTCAGTACAAGTCATTTAGTTTCTTCATTGCCCCACAATAGCGTTCTCAAAATCCTCATTTTAGGCCATTATCAAGCTCTCATTGAAACACGAGGATCTGAGGATGACCTAAAGTTACAAGAACGCCACAGCCCTTTGTGCTCTGATTGGTCAGTTCTATCGGGGGTAGAGCCAGCCTGTCCTTCTTCTTCTACTGTATTTTCCGGCAGGCTCAAAGCAGCGACCGCGTATTGAGTCCCCCTACAGGCCAGAGCTGGTAATGAGGGAGTGTGAGCTAGGGTGCTATATACCCCTGCTGGTTGGTGGATGTGTT